>JAPTHA010000013.1:12281221-12312057 GCA_029814585.1 Gymnapogon annona
GAGAGCCCTCACAGCTCCCACAGACCCACTCTCTGGTGGGGGTGGGGGGTCGGGAACGTATCGGCCCAGCCAATCTTAATGCACGTCTTCCGCAACAAATTGGCCAGTTTACTTAAGAGTCTGATGTGGCCCATGAATATTTGATGCAACGAGGGCTGTGGAGTGGTGGGATACAATGACAGGGTCTTATCTTATTTAGCCAGACGGGGGGGGGTCGGTTCCTGGCCCGACCCAGCAACACTCCAACCCTCTCCTGAGAGCCTGAAGAGCCCAATCCAGTAGAAGTAGACACCACCAAAACATTTTTCCCCCACATTTGTCCACGCCTTTGAAGTGTACAAAGCGCAGGTCTAGAAATGGCACCAGTAGCTGCTGTTGGACGGGAACCAAATTGAGAAATGCGTGCCGTCTTTTATTTTGCTGTGATTGACATTTGGGAAATCATACAATGGCTTTTTAAGGGATTTAAAGGGCCCAGGAGTGATATAAAACACCAGCGTGGTTGCTTGGTTTGCTAAATAAAAATGTAAATTTCAATCTGAATAATAAAAGGACGGTATGATCACCATAAGGAAGGGTTGCCGTCCTGGGAACAACACGACACTGATATAATAACCTTTGAATATACTCTGAGGACCAACTCGTCATAGCATGTTGCGGTGAAATGAGAAATATTGCTTCAAGCATTTCATCACAGATCTGTAACTTCTGAAACGTATTTTAGTCTGACTTTTAATCAAATTTCTTCAATATAAATTGAATTCAGAAAATGGAATCAATCTTTCGGTTAAATGCATATTTTTTGATACTTTTGAGTATTATTACTGCAGGAAAAGTTATGATCAAATATTCCAATCTTTTCACTTCTGCTGGAACAGGTAATGAAAGACCAAAATGTATGCGTCGGGCATCATTTATGTGACTGAATGGTGACTCACATTTTACCCTGAACCTGTAATAGTTTTCCAGAAGTGGATGCAGTCCTTAGTGATGGAGAAGTATTTTCATGGCAACTTCTTGAGTGATTTATAACCATTTCTCATACCATTGACTTATTTACCATTTGTCTTATCCTCCTTGCAACAACCACATATTTTCCTATACCTAATTCACAGATCCCCAAAAACAAGCATCTGGAGCTACAAAGTACTGCAAACGACATGGGCTTTACTGCTTAAGATGAGAAAAGTTGCAGAATATAAATTGTTTCCATGTTCACTTTGAACAACCAAAGACCACACATTTCACACAACAGACGAGGGATCGTTTCTGCTTATTGATAGAATTCAGATCTCAAAAATAAAAGATCTCAGATCAGTAAGAAAATCATTTGTTCAGCTTCTGCTACACACAGGTTTAAAGTATCAATCTCGACTCATCAGACGACAACAACCTGTCTCCACTCAAACACCGTTCTTATTGTCTGCAACAAACAAATGTTTTTTGGGTTTTTTTTTTAAACAAGAAGCTTCTCACCGCATCAGATAAAGGATTAAAGAACTCATTGCAGCTCAAACATATACATCACTGTTGCAAATACACAATAGAAGGAGCTTAACTATCAGTTTTGTTAAATTCGAGCGGGGAATGAATCTCCCTGGAACTCACCATCAACATCAGAGGAACACAATCCTCCTCTCTCCGATGTCCTCCTCCAGGTCTCAGCTCCAGATAAATATTGTATGTCCGTGTACTAGTACACACTTGCTCTTAATACATCATTTTAAAGACTCGGCATTTACATTTTGTTGCTAAGATAGTGTTTATGTTCGTTGAACTTGTTATAACTGTAAATCACAACCAAACCGATAGTAGATAAATCACAAGCAACGAGCTGTGGCTGCGATAAAAGAATAAACGTAACCGTAACAAAACCATGGAGTCCACGCTCAGGTCGGCTCCACGCTGAGTGATGACTGAGCTGTCAACAGGGCAGAGCGCTGTTCCTCAGTGACCCTTCTGCGGCACGTCTTCATTTTTATTCAAGAAGACTGAGGTCAAATAAACTCAACCGTACACAGGTTGATCTGGTAGACGAGAGCAAATACCAGGAAAACAATGAAAAGGTCCGCTTATTTTAAAATGTGCTGTAGATCTGTTTTTATTGGGTCACCAGCTGTCAAAGTGAAGCACATAAGAATAATATTCATTCATACTGGTCTTCAGTTTATCTGCGTCCGGGTCACAGGGGCAGCAGCCTCAGCAGAGGAGCCCAGACAGCCCTCTCCCCAGCCACTTCCACTAGCTAAGAATAATTTCAGATTCAAATTTATTTTCTGAATTACAATAAAATAGGAGCCTTGTCTGGGAAGCGAAGCCACATATAAGGTAGAAGAAAGGCCCCAGATGTAAAAGATGTGGATGAGCATAATGTAAAAGTTGCAATTATACAAAAACAACACAAAGCACACAACCAGACACGGTGTATTATATGTAACAGATGTGTACAGGTGTAAGATAAAAGCTGTGATTCACAATGTGATGTGGTAAATATGGGTCGTGAGCAGACATGTTTATTGTTTTCTACTCAAGCAGAAAGCATGTGGGAACCACTGGTGTTTGTGTAGACGGAGCTCCATGTAAGTATTGGGGGGAAAAAAATAAGTAAAAACTAAAACCTAATTCCAACCAATCACAAAATGCTAAAAAAAAAATATGAATACTGGAAGGAGGAACTACTGTGGCTAATATCACCACAGTTTAAATAATGGATGGCAATAAAACATTCAAAGTGTAGCTTCACTTCATTACAGGAAATGACAACAAGACAAAGTGTGATGCACGTGTGACGCTAATTATCTACTAGCCGTTTGCTTGTTTTGACTGTTGGACTGACCTGTGGACGAGGTGTGAACTCCCTGGCAGTGTGTGAGGCGCTGCCAGGACAGTGAGGGTGATTGCAGGATGGGTCAGAGACACAAAGGTAAAATCAGTTCCAGAATATTCATTAATATAATGAATGCAAGTTCAGAATGTTGAAGTCTGTGTGGGGGGGAGACTTAATGTATGATATCATATTACATTGTTTAAGCCTGCGCATCATATTTATATATAATCAGGACTACAATCAATAACATTTCCACGAAAGACTCTTAAATCATTTAATTTAATCCGAAATAACACAGTCGTGTTTTAGCCCATTTTTCAAGCACGGAAATACAAGAATGTTCAAAAACATGGCAGCCTGTCAGCTGTTTTATCCTCACCTATCAACGTCCTTTGGTTCTTTCGTCCTTCTTAATCACCCACATTTTTACCTTTTGTTCGGTAAACTGTAAGAATAAATAGCATTGTTCCCAGTCATTTCATGAGAAGACGCAAAAATGTTTTGTTCTAACTTCATGAGCAACAGGGCATTTCTCTGCAGAGCTCAGCTGACCCACAACAGACAAGCCATTAGATGAGAACATATTTTTATATTTGTATTTTTGTAATGGCCATAATTGTAGTAATAACAGTGGGGATGGTAAAGCCCATATGTATCTATGGATTTGTAACTGTCATGTGCAACTACAGCAGCTGAAATTGGCGAAAACATCAGACAGCCACTCTCTCCTCTCAGTCCAAATCAAAGACTATAAATATAATACAAATATAAATACAGATCGATGTGGTGTTTTTTCATGCTGTTATGGAAACATGAGGCTTTTTTCAAACTTTCAAAGTGTAGATGGATAATATAGCACCATATTCAGGTTGTACATTATCTGCTCAGTAATTGTGCTTAACAGTTTACTGTCTGAAAATGCTCGGGAGTCTGAATCATGAGTTCAATTTCCATGAGCCCGAAAACGCAGGTACATACAATAAAATCATATCCTCTTAGGCTATTCATGAATGATTTCTTTTGTTTAATCCTCAAGAGGGCCATGGGTTTGATAGAGTCTATCTTGATTACCCACAGGTGGAGGTGGGATACACCACGGCCTCTCAGACAATTTGAATCTTAATTAGTGTGTGATTTTATTGTGACATCTTATGGAGTAGTTGCAGATTACACCATTAGCTAAAGCTTTAATATTTTAGAGCTTTAATATTTTCTACGTCTGTTCTGGGTTTTTTTTTAATTTCCACACAACAACATCATAGTGTAGTGTAGATGCACTAATGCACTGAATCACTGGATGATGCTATAAAATAGAAAAGAGAAAATGCGGTACAACACTATGGGTTTTGTAAGGGCTACATACAATTGTCTCCATCTCAGACCAAAAAAAAAAAAACAGACGATCATATACAAATGAAACCATAATGAGGATTATTAGAGCTGGATTGAGATGACCTTAAATATCTGTAAATCAAACTCAGTGCGTTCCCCAAGAGTGAGGAAATCTGAGACAAAACAGTGGAGTTTATTTGTCTGTGATAACGTTTTAGAGCAAGGTGGGAATGGCAGAGAAAGGAAACAAAGTAAGGATAGTTTCCCCCAATCATCCTTCCCCCTCCTCCTCCATCATGCCTCCCTTTCTGAGCCTGGTCTCGGTCCCTCTGGGCTCGGGGGTAGTGGTGTGATTTAAAAAAGGCCTCTCATATTGCCTTGGCTGTGATGGCTAGTAATACTGTAGCCACCAAATCAATGGAGCCTGTCCTAGATTTCGCTGCGGTCTCAACTCTCTCTCTATAAAGGGATCTGGAGGGCACTCTATATTTTTATTACCTGCAGAGAGAAATGGAGAGGCCGGGACCTGGATCTCATTTCACACATACACAACAGACACAGTCATGGATGTACACATACTTAGATCAGAGGCCTTTGCGCATGCAAACATGGAAACACTTACACAAGCATGAAAGCATGAAGTAAAACATGCACAATGAGATGTTTAAGTATACACACTGACTGTCCACCGACTGAACCTGAAACCTGGGATGGAAAAAAAAAACAAAAAAAGGGGGGGGGAACCCCAGCAGATACTGTCTCCCTTCATTAGAAGCCCACCACACACACATCCACACCAAAAAAGCATGATGCAAATGCCACGGTGGGTTACGCTGACGCCTCTGCTGACTGTGCACATTGGGAGGCTGCAGCGGGAGAAAGGTTGCATCCACAACGAGGGAGGGAAGAGGCGACAGGAATGAGATGTGCTGCATGTTGTGCGGGGGCATGATGAGTAGCAGTTCGGAAACTTTTGCACCTCATCTTCTGCAGCAGCCATGTCTTTCCCTTAATGAAATACTGCACACTTAAAAAAAAAACAAAAAAAAAACATGAATCCCCACTGCGTGACAGCTTGAAAGCTAATCTTGAGAAGTTGTAGAATTTTAAAACAGGGAAGAAGTTTGGATTCCAGAGAGGGGTCCCAAAAGTGTCCCAGAAGAGAAGAAAAAACTGTCCACAAAGACTGCAACGTTTATTTATTTGTTTATTTTTTTATTTTGGCATTCGAGGTTATTGTACCTGTTACAACAAAACGCTGACCACGTACGTCCTTTCACTGCTTATATTTTACCCCACAGAACGTAATATATAGACTTCAAAACATGACAGAGGTATATTTTCATGATGTGGAACACAAGACAAGCCATGCCATACATTGACTTTCACTGCGGCGCCATTAGCTTTGATATCGACATGCAGTCCATGCGGTATCATTTGAGTAAGGTTATACAATGTCATAACAATTGTTTCCATAGTTTGTTTGTTTTTTCACAGATTGCTGCTGAACCTGGACCTGACCATTTGAACTGACCCCAGATGACAAAACCACCTCCACAGACTTGTATTTCAGGCACTAGGTATGATGGGTAATCGCTTCATCTACCTCTGTTCTCACCCCGATGCACCCATCACTCTGGAACAGGGTCAATCTGGACTCATCAGACCACGTGACCTTTAGCCATTGAAACACAATCCATTCTTTATGTCCTCTATCAAAGTGATGGTTTTAAAAATAAAAAATGAAAAGCTACTCACTGCATCAGAGTTAAAACCTGTTAAACCCCGGGCCATGTGATTTCAAAGGGAATCATTTCAGTGTAATACAAAACAGTGGATTTTCCGATAACTGATGCTTCAGTTATGATCTACAAAGAGATCATAAAAAAATCCTCAAAAATTAATCATTGCTTCCTATTTGGTCTTTATTTTTGGTCTTTTTTGTTTAGTTTGGTGAGTTTTAGCAGTAGAGAAATATGACTTGCAGTGTTGGATCTGCTTCGGGTCTGTTAAGTGTTGGCTTGTCTCATTAGTCTGGTGTTTTATAGAATAGAATACAATAGAATAGAATAGGATAGGATAGGGTAGAATAGGATGGAATCCAATAGAATTGATTTATTGTCATTGCAAGTACAACAAAATTCAAGGTGCAATTGTCAGAATGGTGCCATAAAGAACAATAATAATCAAGATATAAAACATAACAGTAAAAAGGGCAATGGTAGAAATAAATCATGAAATTATTCATGATATACGCTGGTCTCAGACCTGGCTTAGACAATTATATCCTTGTTTGGAGTGTGTTCTCTTTTCTCACATTTAGTTTTGTGCAGCATTTAGCTGATATTCTTCTGGTTATATCTATGAAGAGAATGTGTATGTTGCTACAAGTATCATTTAGCACAACTACGGTAACAAAGATGTCTGCCTCAGTTACTGAGGCCAACTGGGCTTAATTGCCTACACAACTTGTATTCAGTTGAAACGTATTAATCGCTGCAGTAATTGTCCAATGGAAGGCTTGGTTAAATCTTGGTGGGGACTGTTTGGAGTTTTTTTTGCGCTAACCCTTTAAGGGTTTCACAGATACCCAGGCCGGACTGATAAATGGCCTCGTCTGGCGCACACTGGCAGTCTATGCAAAACATCTGTGAACTTGTCAATGAATGCACCCCACACTTTTGACACCGACGGGTTAAAGGCGGCAGGCGCTCGTCTCTCCTCCCTGCACGCCTCATCCACCCGCCTGACTTGCCAGCCATCCAGCTAGCCTTCGTCAGCAGCTAATTAAATCTACCGCTATTCATTTGGCCCTAATGTGCTTTTAATTGGATTACAGGGCTGTGCGTGGGGGGGGTTCAGAGAAGGGTGAGAAGGACGACAGAGAGCGGGGCGCTAGGTGATGGGGCGAGGGAGAAACGCCGTTTAACATGAACATGAGCAAGGTAACCTTATTATTCTGGCCGAGCGGGGGGTGGGGGGGGGCGACGGCAACCAGAGAAAGGAGAAGGAATGAAGGTTTTCTAATGATGTGATGAGTGTTTGTGTTTCTGCAGTCAGCAGGATTTAGGAGAAGGGCAGAGAAAGAAGGGTGGCGTGGAGAGAGGAGACGAGGCTTTGATGTGATGATAAGAAAGTTACAGTATGTTGGAGCGCTTTGGCATTTGTGAGTAAAATAATCCTAGAAAGAAAGACGGCGTGCAGTGATAACCGGAGAGGGAAGAAAAGATCAGAGGACCGGGAGGAGTGATGAGAATGCGGATGGCGGAAAGAGGAACTGAGATTTGGGAGCAGCGGTGAGAAATGCAGGAGTTGTTTATTGTCAGAAGCAGACGTCCTAAGGGTTTGGGAGATGCAGCAGAGCGGGAGCCAAAATGGAGAGCTTTTAATAGTCTGGCTTTTGAACTCTTAAAGAGAAAGGAAGAAGAAAAGACGTGGTTTCGCCGCGATTCATTTCACTTCTTCGGGGGGGGGTGTTAACAGGCCCAGCTTTTACACACTTGACCGCTATCTTGGTATTCAAGGCACCACATCCAACAAGATTAAAAAGGGGGATTTTCAAAGGAAGGGGTCAATGTTTAATTTTTAGTTGAATTGATAAATAAATTACAGTCGGATCGATGTGGTTTTAATCTGCGGCTGGGCTTGACAGGCAGCCAAGTCTGGCTCTCCCTTCTCCCGCCCACCATTTTCAGCTAAGGTAGGCGACCTGTTTATGAATGAAACTTGTGTCTTGAGCAGGCTGACCCCCTCATCCGCACGGCCCAACCCACTCAGAGCGTGATCTCGTGCATGTTCAAGTTTTAACGTGTGAAAAATTACATCAAAGCACTGATAGAAACACAAAAAAATCCAATATGTTTCGGTGCCTGAATCACAGTTTCCATTGTGGCTGACAGATGCGCAGACTTGGTTGACATAGAATCAAACTGCAGTAAAAACTACTGCGTGACCATTGCAGCTTAATGACTGGGTGAGTCGAACAGAGGCGTCAGCTGAACCCCGAAACCAAATTCACTAGTCTCTTCGAACCTGCCTTGGGAGTTAACACCTTTACACTACAAATAGGTGTAACCATTACTTCATGTTAAGTAGATGGGACAGACCTGCAAACAACAGAGGAGTGGACTCATTTGGGCTTTTGAGTCACAGAAATATTAACTTTGCTCAACGTGGAAATCGGTTTTGTACAAGTTAACCTACACCTAGAAAATATGCATTTCTAACCTACTGAAAGGACTTAATTCTTATTTTCATTTTGCTTATAGGTAACAGGAGAGCAGCTGGATAGTTCAGTTGGTAAGGCTGGTACGTAGGGGACCCGGGTTCAATTCCCGGGATGAGCGTCCAGTGTGAGTCCTTGGGCAAGGCCCTTCATGCAGCTGCCTACAACTGTAACCTCAATATCTCATTGTGCTAGTCCCAAGCCTGGATAAATACAAGGGTTGTGTTAGGAAGGGCATCCGATGTAAAAACTCCTGCCAAATCAAATATGCAAATTGATTCGCTGTGACAACCCTGCAAGGGAAAAGGCCAAAAGAACTCATCATAGATAACAGGAATGCTCATTTACCCTGCTATCTAACACAAGAATAAAGATTAGATTAGATTAGATCCCTTTACTAGTCCCCTGCAGGGAAATTTCAGGTTACAGCAGCACAGTGTGTTCTGAGTAATTGTAATATGAAATATGGCAAAGCAACATGGCAGAGACAAGGAGGTACAATGAGAAGTGGAAGTTGTACTACCAGTTTGAACTACCACGAATTCCAAAAGTGGCTACTATGGGTACATCAACGAAACACTATGGCCTACAAGGCAGCTTCTTCATGGACAGTTATGAACATGCGCTTATCTTATTCTTTTGTAAAATGGAAGTCTGGTTTGTTTTAAATCTTATAAATGCTAAAAAAAAAAGAGACGTCATTGGTCTGTCTGGGAAGGCAGAAAAACATGAGCTATGCCTCCGTGTGACTAATAAACACATAATCACAATTCATTTCTGCAGTTTGAATCTTCTAAATCCCATAACGCTTACACAATGGACCTGTAACAGAATTGTTTTATCTAATCTTTTCGGTGGATTAGCAAAGACAGCTGTAAAAATTCAACATTTTAGAAACAGGGACCGAGGCCTTCTGGGCTGGGATATAGCCTAAAGCAATCTGTCATGTCTACCAAAATCACGGAGCTGGAAAAGAGTCATGTTTCTATTCAGTTATCCAATGTGTGGCCCTTCACTCCCTTTATTTAAGTGAGTGTGACACACTCCTGATCAGCACTATTAAAACCACATAAGTCTACAGGCACCATGGTACCATGTGATGTATCAAACACTTACAGCTCTGGAAAAAAATTAAAAGACCACTGCAAAATGATCAGTTTCTCTCAGTTTACTACTTATAGGTATGTGTTTGAGTAAGATTCACATTTTTGTTTCATTCTGTAAACTACTGACAACATTTCTCCTGAATTCCAAATAAAAATTATATTTTGGGCATTTATAAGTTTGAATACAAACGCGACTCCCATTTTACAAAGAAAAACATAAGCACATGTTCATAACTGTCCATGAAGAGCATGCTTTGTATAGGCTTTGTAGTGTTTGTTTTGTTTTGTTTTTTTGTTTTGATGATGTACCCATAGTAGCCACTTTTGGAATTTGTAGTAGTACTACATCCATATTTCTACAGTTGCTCAGAACGCACTTCATTCTTGTGTTGGATAGCAGTGTAAGCGTGCATTCCTCTTACCTATAATGAACTGAAAATAAGAATGAAGTCCTTTCAGTTGATTAGAAATGCGTTGTTTTTCTGGGAGTGGGTTAACTTGCACAAAACCAATTTCCTCATTGACGGAAGTTAATATTTCTCTGACTCAAAAGCCCAGGAAAAACAGATACTACACTGTCTATAACAATGGACTTTCATATTTTTTTCAGCCACTGTAATGGAGGGTGAGGCGAGTAGTCATTTTGTCAATCAGCAACTTCATCCATGTAGATGTCTCAATCTTAAACCTTGCATTAGTACCTTCGATACATTTCTTTGGATGTATTTTTTAATACTTTGGTATTTTTTTGGCATATGAAATATGTCACCTTTAATTTTTCATTGGTAATGAAAAATGTTGATGTTCACTCTTGACTGAAACACAGCATTCAGGATAAAAAGCCCTCCTTTTTTCGGTATTCATGCAGCCATCTAAATATTTTATGTTACTAACCGTGGGGCCTGTTTTAGTCCACTCTAAATATAGGCAGCAGACTTTGTTGGAACTATGTTAAATGTCAGTATAGGCTCTTTATTTACTGAAGCTCTGGTTGCTACCTAAGGGTTTCATTTTGCATAAGTGTGTGTCTGAAATGCATTTGGGTATTAGTTGGAGTCGGATGTTATTAAGCTGTAGAAAAACTACTATAAAGAACTGCCATAAAAAAAAACATGGTGAATTACTGCCGTATAAGCAGAAAATTGGTCTGCAGTTATAGTAATGCCTCAATTAATCAACTCAGTTATGATTTATTGATATTTAAAGTATAGTAATAGTGTAAAGAATTTTTTATTTTCCATAAAGCATGGTCTGAGCCCACCAGTGGTTTTGTGAGTCAGAAGCTCCTGTGTGTTCCTCTCTGGGTTTGTCTTTCCTTCCAGAGTCCGCAGCCTCCCATTGTTTTCTAAAAATCCATTAACAGCCAGTGTTTTCATTTTTTTCTATTACTGTTCACTGTTACATACTTCTTCTGGCTGCAATGAAGTGTCAAAACGAAAACTTAAGGCGAAGCTGAAGGCAAATTTTAGGTGGAGAGGTGCATTGATTTCTTCACTTTCGGTTCTGGTAGAATGGAACCACTTTCAATACCAATTATAATGATTCTGACTTCATAGAACTACAAAGCTGTGTTTGGTCAAATTAAAGGATTCATCATCCATCAAGTGATAAATTGTGTTTGCCAGTGCAGCAGTTTCAATGCAGTTTTCAACAATGGGAGAGTGCGACCTCCGGGACAGAAGACATACCTCCAGCAGAACTAAACAAAGTGGCACTAATACCTGTCCCTGGGGATTTAAAATCTTTCCCCATTTGAAAAAAGGGAAAAGGAAAAGTGGAAGGAGTCAGATGATATCTTTTTTGGAGTCATCTTGTATAAAAATGCCCAGAGTTCATTTGAGCCCCCATTATATTATAATCCATAGTGAGATATTTATTTGTCATATCACTACTACGAGCCACATAAACTTAGGCCACATCTTCTCTTATCCAATTTAAAAAAAAAAAAAAAAAAGCTCTGAAAACATGGAACCATATCAGGAAACCACTGAAAGTGACTGAAAACTACGTAGCACAAATTCCAGGTCAGTATGTGGTGCTATAAGACGTGGAGTGTGTGCATAAGGCTGACTGAGGTCAGCGAGGTGGGGCTATGACATCATCACTTTACAAAAACTGCAGTTTGGTCATGCGGATAAAGATGCAGAACTGGTGGTTTGCTGACTGAAAAGTGGATGAGGGGCCTATCCAGCACAAAACTTTTGCGGGTACATCTGAAATGATCTTCGTATGACCAGGGCCAGAATTTTTTTCAGATTTTGCAATTTCCATTAACCATTAAGAGACGATTAGAAAGCACATAGAAAGAGCCTGATAGAAACATGGCTATTTGTGTTCACTGACTAACTCTGTAGAAGCAAAACCATTTTCGAACATCACAGGTAAGGATTGCAGTAGTCTAACATGGCCACTCAGCTGATGCTGTCACCAGCGTTTACCTTATCATATCTCTAAGAGCAGGTTTTAGGACGCAGTGCATGTACGCTATCATTTTCTCAGTTTTCCTCAGCTGTTGTTCTTAGTCAAATGCTGTCTCTATAGTTTGTGTTTTTGACGCCTTTTTATTGGTGATACTTCTCTACTCTGTATAGACAGGAGACATTCTTTACCTCCTTTTCACCTCCTCAGTACAACTGCGTGTAAGTAGCTCACTATCACTGTTACGGTTCACATGAGATGCTACACATTACACAGCAATTCTACCAAACAACTAAATGTTTACAACAGAGGGACATTGAAATATTGCCTTGGAAACATTATACACTGATCCTGTTGCACTGATGTGAACTGGCAGCTTTTCAGGATATTGGAGACATGCACTTTGCAAGTACTTGCAGGTTTTCAACCCATCTCGCTGTGAATCTTTGGTCTGGACTTGGTCCAAAGTGCCATTGGACCATGTAATATGCTCCATTAGGTCAATAAATGAATAGTTTTCCATACTTAGAATTAGATTTAGATTCACTTTGAAAAGCCCTGGGGGTAAATTCACATGTCTTTTAGCTCAAGAATAGAAAAAAAAAACAAAAAATACATTCTTGCAAATAACTGGTGAATTATTTAAAAGGTAGGCTTTCTTCTGGTTCCCCTCCACTGGCTGGTGCTGCACAGGCTGATGGCAGTGGGGATGAAGGGTCTGGGCTGAGTCCTCTGGTTGGTGAAAAGGATGATCTGACTTGTCCTAAATGTCCTTCACCTTATTCCATTTCATCTTAGTCCATATTTACTATGGAGTATCATTAAGTTTTTATCAAAACCACTACTCTTATGATACTGCGCATCGATCTGGTTCTTTTATGTTGCATTAATACATAGAAGACCAATCCATCTCCTGAACTGCATAGTACTCAAGAGAGTCTTGGGAGTACCAGGGCCTATCCTGGTGGCACATAGGTGGCTGTTTTTTTGTTTTATGTTTTTTTTTTAATTCCCACATTGATATTGCAGTCTTTAGCAGTATGGGTTTTAGTACCTATACCTAATGTTTACAGTACAATTCCAAGTGAACCAATATGTGCCACTCATTGAACCAGCAGTGTGTCCAGCTGTCCTGTATCCTCATGATTATTTTTTATGTCAAGTTTATTAGAAATAAAGGTGTATCTAATCTAATCTAATCTAAGTACATCGTAGGACCTGTGTCTTTAAGAATAATAGTTAAATTTGTATTTTTTAAATATTTTATTTCGATTTTTTCATGAGACAATATTACAGTAACATTCATACACTACATGACGACATTCACAACCCACTTAGTTCTAAAGACATAAATTTGTGACATTACAATGAGAGAAGGATTCAGAAGCACAGAGCGAAGTAAACAGAGTCTGGAGATTTATTCCAAAAGTACAATCAGAAATTTGCAAAACTTAAAAACAATGGAGACCGGGGCTGGCGGGAGCAGAGGGGCTGGCGGGGGCAGAGGGGCATAGGGGCTTCGATGCGGACGGACTGTAAAATACACAAGAACCGCACTGCGTATTATACATGAGCACACAACCTCAACAAGAACAAGTTTCAAATTCAAAAAGCATACTGTAGGTTGGAAGCCAGGCACATTTACGCTCCAACACAGGACAACTTTCTGGTGGCCTCCGCCAGCAGTTCAATTCCCGGTGCAAAAAGGGTGGGGTAAGCAGGATCCCCCTGATTGTTGCCTCTGTAAAGATGGAAAAGGCCCAAAGTGACCCTGTTTGAAATGACCCTGGCCTGAGGGGAACTGTGCAGATATTTAATCAATTCAATAAATGCAGCGGAAAATCCAAATTCCTTCAAGACTCTAATCAGATCATTCAGCCATATCAAATATCTGTGTTTTGACAGTGGTCTGTAATGAGTCCATCTTGTCGTCCAATAACGTACCAAGATATTTGTACATCTGTGTCCACCTAATAAATGTTCACTGGATTAAAAGACAGTTGAGTCTTGTGTCTAAGTCTTTTATTCCCTCTGCTATCAGGCTGCTGAACACAAACTATACTTTTTTTTAAATGAAATGTTTTGTTTTTATTTATGGAAACTTGTCCCATGTTTTGTTTTGTTGTTCCTGACATGTAACTCACAATTTGTATGACTGATTGCTGAATGTTTGTATGGACCGGAGAGCTACAAATGAATTTCCCATTGGGACTAATAAAGTTGTCTGAACTGAACTCTGAACTAAAATAATACCTTTGGTTTTTGATTTGTTTATTAACATTTCACATCCTTTTGCCGGTACCTTTATGTACTCTATTTATTTATTTATATACCAATATTGAACTATCCTGTATGTGTCTGAGTCAGTTCTTTGTGTTATCGGTACTTTTTGGAGGGTTAATATAGGGGGTTCCAGTGTGACTGTGCCAAGGGTTTCAGTGAGCTTCAGAGTTAAAATAGTTACAGTACGATCCTCTCATGGGTGTGGACCTCCGTTGCCGTGTTTCCTCGCTGACACAAACAAGGTGACACTTTGCTCGCCTTGGTTTAAGACGCAGCCTCGAAAGCACATCTCAACCAGATGATGTCAAAATCAATATGGCAATGTCATCAGGCCTGCTCCAGGAGTAATGACGGTCCCTCACCCAGCTCGGAAGTCATGCACGTGCACACACTTAAACACCCCCACCCCCCCTTCCCCAATCACCACCGCCTCTTCATCATATCATCAAGCCCATCAGCAGGCTTAATGGGGAAGGGATCAATATATCTCCGGGGTCGAGGTGAGCGAGGCGAGTACACCGGCGGCTCGTGACACCCGTACTAATGGCCCGAGTCGACACTGCTCCACCCGTCACTGTCAAAGTAACTGTCCCGCATGAGCCGCCCATTGTCCTTATCATCGCCGTCTACACCCTTGTCTAAGCTACTCACTGTCGCCATCGGTTACCAGTGTGTCGGATGATAACAGGGCGAAGGTCAATCCCTCCTGATACTGTCTAGTCTTTGGTAGAGTGCGGAAATCAACGCTACTCCTGAAATCCAAATGAGATCCTGGCAGTTAAGTCTGTTAATATCCAGAGTTGTCGGTGAAGCGTTTTAGCCACATGCTAAACTCAAAGCCAGTATAAGCTGTGCATTTTGATCTCACATTTCTATTTTAAGCCTAACTCTAACCCTGAGTGAACACTCATGGAGTTGGAGCAACGTGAAAAAGGTGGATGTTAAAAGGATAAAACAGGTGGATTTGTGCATCCGGTAGGAAAGAGCATACCCGGCTGGCTTGTTGGCTGGAGTGTACGTTTATGTTTAGCCTGTCCCCTCGCCCTAACCCCTCATTACAGCCAGTTTATCATGCCAGGAAGAGAGTGGCAAAAACAAATTAGTCCACAGGAGGGGAAAATAGCCGAGGATATCGATTCCGCCTTTTCATGCCAGAGTGGAGCACAGAAAATATTGGGCTATAAAAGGGAAACAAGGATATAAAGCCATTACGGTGCGCACTTAATTGATCCCACTTCCCATAACAAATTAATTGAGCGGAAAATGGCAGATGGCTTTGATGAATGTCATAAAAAAGGCTTGTCAGCAAGCCCAGTGTGTGCGACCCTCTTGCTTACTCGCTGTATCACATGAGAGAACTGCAGAGGAGGGAGGATGCTGCGTGCTTCTTCAAGTATTTACATCGCAGTGAACCCGATGTTAATCATGTTGACTTATTGACATCATTGCTAATTGTCGTCTTTTTTTTTTGTACTTTTTTCCCTCCTTGTCTGGCTCCTCTTCCCTCCATGGTGCTGGGCTGCGGCTGGTGTCCAGGTGTATGTTTGTTTGCTTGTGTGTGTTTTGGGTGTATGTTTATACTGACAGGCTGCTGCCCCAGTGGCAGAACAAATGCTAATTTAATCAATTGGCTATAAATCCTACTGGCCGCTGACTCATGCGTCTTCTGCCCCTGGGACTCCAACAAAAACCCTGCCAGTGCAGTTTGTTCAGCATCCACAGCCACACACACACACACACACACACACTCATATACAAGCATCCATCTTCCATGCTCATCCTTTTCCTCTTCCATCACTGCAACATCTGAATTATTAGAGAACAGCCAGTGAGTACAAATCCACATGCAGATGTTGACGTACTGGGATAATTGCTATTTTTCCTTCAGCTTAAATGGTGCAAGCAGCTAAAGAGCTGCTATTGATCCCTGTCTGCAGTCATAAACACACACACACACAGAGGCATCCATCTCACAGTTAACTTTCCTGCAACCCATCTTAACCAAAGAATTATTTATTGAGACGAGATTCCTGCTCACTGTTGCCCTCTCTTCTGTACATACACACACACACACACACACACACACACACGTTGCTGCCATACCTGCAGTTTCATGACATCCAAATCTGCTAAAGCTGCTGAGACAGCGTCTTCAGGGGGGGCTGCGAGACTGGTTGGTGGGCACAGTGGGGAGATAGAGTGACAGAGAGACAGAAAAACAGGAATGCAGAGAGCTGCAGAGTGACAGTGAGAGAAGGAAAAAAAATGCCAAGAAGAGCAACAGAGCGATAAAGAAAAGTCAGAAAAAAGATAGGAGGAAAAAGAGGGTGACAAGTGAGAGAGGGAGGAGAGACGCAGCCGACTGCCAGCGGCGGCAGCAACTTGGTACCCACAGGCTCTGTTCAGGATTCTGTGGGGCCTCTGTGGCCCCCGTGTTCCCCATCAATCTCAGCCTGCTCTGGCAGCCACCAGCGGCTGCATCTTAATCTGGCGGGGCTGGACGTGAGGACGGACAGGTCGCCTGGGCCGCGCAGTAAATAACCCTTCTCCTGGCTGTCCCCTTCTATTCCCAGATGCATACACAGGCATGAAAACACACACTGCATGCTCAGGCTGTTCTCTGTGCAGTTTTTGTGCACCGTCTGACTCCAGGATGAGAGTGCACTGACTGATAGGTAAAGATTTCATTAAGGCACAGAAAGGAGAACTGTTTGTGTCTTTTGTCGTGGTAAAACTGCATGTTCTGTTTTCTCATAGCTGCAGAAACTCTTTGTCTGGCTGTGGTTTTAGTCGTCTCTTAGTTGTGAGGTTAGGGAGCAGGTCATGGTGTGAAGCTTCTGCACAAGGTTCATCAACGTTTAAGCCAAAAACATCCACTACTGTCTGTGTGTGTGTGTGTGTGTGTGTGAGTGTGTGTGTGTTACTGTATTTTTACTTGGTTTTGATGTTTAACTGGGCTATAGAGGCATTTACAAAATTCACCCAATTCTGGTAAAAACACTGCATGCACTCAGATTCTCTGACTAACTTCTGATATTTATATTATATGAGGTTTATACAACGCAAATGCAATCTCTCCGCTTCATTACAATACACTTTCCCTGCATAATACACCCTGAGAGTCTTCTAAGCCTTTGTACACCTGCTCATGGAACATTCCCTCTCACTAATACACGTGATATCTTAAGATGAAGCTCAACCAAAGATTCACGCACAAGACAATTGGAAACTTGCAACTACCTGCAATGCATAGTTGAAAACCTGCCAATTCAAACCAGTGTACGTAGATGAGATGATTCCAGTAGGGGCAACTCTGTGGACTTCTACCTCTCCTTTTTTGTAGCTGGATACAATTTGTACTGTGGCACCGAGTTACTTGGTATAGTTGCACTTTTACTGCTGATGAAATGACAAAAATATATAAATACCTGCGCTCACGAGAGGGTGGAGCATTTGGGGATGACTGTAGGTGCTTCAACAGAATATGCACTGGAAATAGAACATGTTTCACTGCACATTTGAGACACTAGGGTCTCTCCACTTTTTTTTTTCTCAGTTTATCCCCTCTATCCTCAGGTGGAAATGCAAACTGGTGCAACCAAAACAGCTGGTGACAGGTGAGCAGTTTGTAAGCGACGTGACTGGTTTGCTATGCTAGCTGTGTTGCATTATGGCAACATGACAAGTAGAAGCTCCAAACACAGCTCCAAACACACCTTCACTGAGCAGCACATGTCAAAACAGCCTGACCTGTTATGATTTCCACAAAGGCAGGTGCACACTGGCGCTCATCCATGCACTTTATGTCATGGTTTTATTTCTGGCATCACTCCTTCCTGTTACTGCTCGAGGAAGATCCCAATGTATACCAGCCAGTGTCTTATCATTATAATGTATTGTATCATATACAGCCTGGTGGCTCTGACAGGAGGGAGCAGGTAGAGGTGTTCATACAGGCCGTTTTAAACTGCAGTTAAAGTTAAGATGAAGTGGAACTGAGCAAAGATTGGCCCATTCACACCATTACAACATTTATCTGTGACCTTCTCCAACCTGCATGGTTTGATCTGGACTTCAAAAAATTCATGGTTTTCAAATGTGAAAATCTCATTTTAAATCGGATTTCCAGTGTTACCAAGTAAAATGTATGCTCTGGGGCTGTTTTCACATTCATCTGCCCAACGAGGAAAGTTTCACCGTGTTTAACTTCAGCCAACGCTAATGCCTGCGCCTTCAGGCAGGACAATTAACTGCAAAAAATGTATTCAGTGGGGATGTTTTAACTAGTATGGCGAGACTTGAGCGTTGAGAATGAGTAGCCGTCTTGTGTCCAGCACGTCAAACTTTAAAACTCTCAACCTGGAATCCTCGTTGATGTTGAAGAATATACCGGAATGTTTAATGAAATAATCTTGTTATAGAAGAAACACCACATACAGTATGTTATCATCAAAGCAGAGTAATGAAATATGACAGATCATAGATCGGGGGGCTGTAGGAAACTTTATTTTCGTCCTAATATCTCAACAAACTGTCACCCATAAGCGTATTTCTTCTAAAGGAGTTAATATTCATCTGATTATTGGTGGTAGTATGTATGATATGGTATATTATGGCATAATGGTATGTTATGGTATATTATGGTACTGTTTGATGGTATGGTGGTATGTATGGTGTGAGTATGAAGGTGATATATGAGATCCGATTGGTTATTTCTTCGTGTTTGGAGTGCGCAGTGTCACAGTTCTTTCCTGCAGTGGCTTGGACCACTCCCTCTCCCTCAAGGGACGACCCAATTAGTTTATTGTCTCCACCTGTTCCACGCTGCGCGGCTACTCTGCATCAGCCATTGTGGGGGATAAAGGGGCCAGTGTAGACATCGCCCATCGTAGACTCATTTGTTCTGTTTTGTTCCTGTTCATGTTGTGCTTCAGTTGTTTTTTTTGGTTGACATTATGAAATCACCTGGACATTATCTGCACCAAACAACCTTTGATCTGGACTCTGGCGGTTCTCAGGTTTTCGGTCTCTGATTCCTGTTCGGTTTTCATGTCTCTGCTTTCTGCTTTCTTTTCTCTTGTGTACCTTGCTTCTGTTGTTCATGTTACATGCATTTTTGATTAATAAATGTTATTTGTTCCTCTTCAGTTCCGTGGATTGGAGCTCAGTAGTCTGTCCACGTAACACACAGGCTATTTTCGATGTAAATATCTGTGGTTTGCAAAGCCTCATGGGTCCTATGTGCTATTCTTTTTCTTCTCTGGTAGGAGGGGGAGTTTTGTGAAGGTATCTGTCACATCTTTGTTAGTTTGTTTTTTTATGTGTATTTCTCTCACTTTCACATACACACACACACAAACCTGCACAAAGCCGGCATCATCTTTACAAGCGACGGCGGTGACAGCTGCAGAGATCTGACACAAAAGATGTGCTATCTGAGAGACACGGTAGAGGTGAGGTGAGAGAGAGACTCTGCGGATTAGAGGGCGGCTATCTCGCTCGCCCAGGGCACCTCGGAAATCCAGGAGGCAGCCAGCACGCGTCGGTGGGTTCAGAGTCTCTGAGGCCACCACCCCTCCCACAACAAGCCTGCGCCGCGCCTCAGCGGGATCAGCTGAATTTACAACCACACTCCACCAACCCCCTTCTCACCACTCCTCTTCTGCATTCGTAAGACCTTGATGGGTCAAAGGTCACCATATCCTCCCCATCCACCAAGTCCGCTTGCTCCAGTGGCTTCGGGGCAGAGCACGCTGTGCTCCCGCTGGGACGCCAGTAGCCATGGCAACCTTTGAACTCAGTAACTAGAGGAGGTGAGGGATGTGAGCAGGGTGTGTGCGGTGTGTAGTGCTGCTCTGCCAGTGTGAATGACAGCTTCTGAGGGTCTTTATGTATCTCCCTCTTTCACACGTACTTAATTACAAATATATTCGCAGCCGTACAGGTGCAACACATAAATAATACACAATGCCAAATGATGCCACGCATGGCATGCTGTGTTGACACACACATGCACACTTGCCTTTGCTGTTTGACAGACGACCTTACTCTCTTTGTCACTGAGCTGCAGTGAAGCCCTCAGTTGGGACTAACAGTGTCCACAGTGACATGTTACAATAGGAAACACACACATATCGTGATAACACACACTCCCGACAACCAGCGCCACCATGTGTGCGATGTAATGTTTACTCTCCAACCCAGTCGTCATACTGTTGAAACTGTATGTTTATGTGACTGCCATACATTTGGGAATGTGTGACATGGAGTCTGTTGAATGCTGAAGGTATTAAATAACCAGGGAATGAGGGCAAGGATTTTTACTGAAAAACTGATACCAGTCCTTTTCCGAGACATCGATGGACAGACCATTATCGTGGATACAGGCGACAAAGACACACGCTAACGTCAATAAAACAGACTCCAGCAGTAATTCATTCAAACCCACAAGCACGGAGAGATTCAGATGCATTAAAAGTGTAAAATGAATGTAGAGTTAATGTTGGTGTTAATGTTGAAAGTATGTGAAAAGGCTGAAGTGTGCCTCGGCTCAATACTTACACTTATTAGGAAATCTATGAATTTGCTTTACATGTTAAATGCTCCTACATATAAGATTTGTGCCTCCTCATAGGATTATGTAAATTTGTGCTGGAGTGTGTTTTGTGATGAGAGTCAGTTGTGCCATTGTTTGCTGATTCCACTTCTACTGGCTCTGGCGCTCTATTCAGTGAATAACTTAAATTCAGCCTTTTCATGTTTTCAGCATTAAGGTGAAAAAGCTAAACTACATACATTTTCAACAATTCATGCTTTTTGTCACTAAGTGGATAAAATGCATTTTACTGTGATCTCCATTTCAGCAGGAGGCTACATCGTTGAGGTTGTGTGTCTTCTTTTTGTCCTTTAACAGAGCAACGCCCACTGATTGATTTTTGATTGATTTGTTTTACAGTGAAATGATGTAGCGGTAATGATGTGTCACTGACAACACATACTACATTTAAAGACAAATGACCGTCTTGGTAATACCGAAACCAAAACATTGTCTTTTACAAAATCAAGCACTAAATTTTGTTGTATTTTTTTGCCTCAACCTAAGAACGTAAAGGATACAAACTGTATTCCTTGCTGCATTCCAGAAATGGTAAAAGGTAAAATCATAATATATCTGATTGTTCAATGACAGATTACACTGATAATCAATCTATATGAGGTTTAGCTTAGTTCGTCATCCCCTCTTGCTTCATCAATTAAATAACAGAATTTAGGATTCAGCAGGTTGGAAGATGAATGAATGAATGAATTTTCAAAAAAGACAGAACAAATCATATGCTCTTCCTGTAAAAAATAAATAAGTTGACTGTCTTTTCCCACTGAACCCCAGTTAAAGAACTTAAATATTCTAGTATTGCTCTGCAGTTATGCTTCCTTCGCACAAAAAGATGGCATTGAAGACACTTTGACAAACACAGTGAAGCCCGATAAGCTTTTGCCTCACCTCTGACAATAAAACTAGACAACAAAAAAATAATTAAATACATTTTAAAATAAAACACCAGAGATTTTTTTCCAGACTCTTTGCAATCACAGAAGGAAATGGCAGATTCTGCAGTACCCCCGCAAAAAGTAGATGGTGCTTAAAATGAGAAACAGCTCACAGTTATTGTCTCAGCGTTGGATTTCAGAGAGAGATGTTTGTAATAATCTGTTATTTCCCAAAGATTCGTTAGGTTTATTTGGTATTCGCTACGTGGCAAAGACTGTGGGAATCGTTAAAATGATGTAGTATGAAAGCATATGATAATGATTGCTTTTTAATGTCAGGGCGCAGCTTTACTCATAAAGTCATATTAAAGGAAGGTTTTAATGTGTCCCAGCTTCACTGAGCTAATTAAATTAAGTTTCTAATTAAATCTCATGACTATGTAAGCAGTTTTCCCAACATGCATTATTTGAGTGTTTAAACCTCGGCAAAAGCCCTCTTTTTATGGTTGGAATGGCGATGAAAACATGCTGTGTGTGTTTTAGTACACAAGGTTAATTTTGCACTTATTTTGATACAGATTAATATTCACATTTACACACAGTTGGTCGTTTGGGCCATTTTGTGTCTTTGTCTCTGAATAATACTGTTTCCCAGCTTTCCATTTGATAGCACAGCCTCCTTCAACATATTATATTTGATGTATATGATATCTGAGTTTTTGATGGTGTGAAAAACTGGGCGTGGGTTCATCCAAGTACAAATCTGTGTTTTTAAGCATCTCTAACCAATCCTGAAACTGTTGGCACGATGCTATGTATGTTCCTAAAACCTGATCAGATATCCTCCATGAGTTCTGTCTAGAATGTCCAAATGGAAACATCAAGTGGTCTGAAAGGAAACGGGACCCGCGTCCACCTCTCCATGACCCCACGCTGTAGACGTTATCTGATCATAGGTGAATTCAGAGAGGTAAAGGGTGGGGCGAGTTAAATCGATGACTGACAGCTGTAATTACCCACGACGGATCAGATTCAGTCAAATGTGAAGCTACTGCTGTTTATATTTACTCTTGACGTGGACCAATAGGAGTCGACTGTAGACTGAAGGTGTATTTGTTCAAAATGCTTTGGAAGTAATTTGTTGCCTCCTTTCACGGAGTGGAAGAGGTTATTTTGGTTGTTAAATGAGTAACAACAATAACATTTAAAGCATTTTTCATTGTTTTTTTTTTAACCCTCTACTCATTGACGTGTTCCTGTCCTGCATTTATTTAGTTGATTTTATAAAGTACATTTAAGTCCACTGTTGACTGTTGGTGGTACGCTCACTACACACTGGTGATAGCTCAGTTGGTAAGGCATAGGGGACCCAGGTTCAATTCCCAGGATGAGCGCCCAGTGGGTCCCTGGGCAAGACCCTTCACGCTACTGCCTACTGTAGCCACAAAGGGACGTGTGTCTCATTCTGTTGGTCGCAAGCCCAAATAAATACAAGGGTTGTGTGAGGAAGGGCATCTGACATTAAAAAAAACTCCTGCCAAATCAAATATGCGATCCCGGAATGAAAAAAGCTGAACGTACTCATTATCATCATTTAAGTCCACTCTTGATGTTTAATATAAGAAATAAGATAATATTTTTCCACCTTATAATAAAAGCTGTTGTGTTTTTGCTACCTGAGAATTAGATTAGAATTAATATCTATTTATTGTGAAATAAACACTGGCTCTGAGAGACATTTTGACATTTACTGCAAATTCACTGTCTGCAACTGGATGGCATCACAGAACACACACAGACAAGAATGTGTTTTACCCATGAAAGGAAAGGGCTACGTCTACACTCACACTATTGTTACGTCATTACTTTGACTATGATGCTATTCTGAATGTGACTGCTGTCATGGAAATGGTGTATACTCAATTATGCGATAATGTTCCAGATTAAGGAGGTTTATGGAGGCACTGATTGGTTACATAGTAATTAAAGTCACCTGTACCTGTGAATGTTCTTTGTATATGAGGAACTGGTGAGGGAAGGAATGAAGAAAGGAAAGAGGAAGGAAGGGTAGATGGATAGATCTTTGTTGGAGATGTATGCTCCAAAAAAAAAAAACGTACGTTGGTCGTAAAAACGAGAAACACACCTGCTGTTAAACGTAACCCTCAGTGTTTATGGACATGAGCAAATATGAGGCTGAGGTTGACAAACATATTTTTTGAATCAAGACATCCACAACTTCACGGAAACAGGAATATATATTGTCATGTTTTTTTTTTTATGCAATTGTCTTATTAAGAATTGCACTGTTCAAAGAATAAGGTGCAAACACACCAGATGGTTTTGTGCCTGACACAACCCATCCCTTCACTGACTGACATGTGTTGAGTCTGGTTCATCTAAAGTGTTTAATGTGTATTTTTTTCAATAACACATGAACAAAAGCATATTTATTCAGCTTCTATATACACACATACTTTCACCATTGTGAAAGCAAAAACAGAAATATTTTATTTGTTATTATACTTGTCAGGTGTTAAGGGATTAATGCACAAACGTTTACGCAGAACTAGGACTTCAAATATGTGACATGCATTCATTTTTATTCCATATCTGGAACTGAATGTTTAACATAAGCCCCTTTTGAACCTTATGTTACATGTGTATGACACCTACAGGACCACTTTCACCATCGACGGTAGTCTTTGAACCGTGTGTGTGTGTACGTGTGTGTGTGTGTGTGTGTTTGTGTTGCATTTCGGAGGATGGTCAGCGTGGGGGAGGGGAGGTTGGAAGGAAATCTTTGCAGGAAGAAAAGATCTGGAGGGAGGGAGGGAGGGAGGAGCTGACACCTTGACGGATTGATTGAGATCGCCCAATACACGGTGTTGCCTACAGCCCAGATTAGCAAGAGGTCTGGGTCAGCACAATCTGTGTGTTAGATAACTGTGGTGCCTCGCAGCAGCCGCCATGCCGCCGTAATACTGCGCCTCAGCGCCGCAATATTTTACTGGATATCTCTGAAACTCCCATCTTCAGATTTGAGCACCTCGTCCGCATGTATGTGTGTGGACGATAAAGAACAAGAGAGGGAGAGAGGGAGAGAGGGAGGCAGACTGTGGGGGCCTGGTATCCATGGTAACCCCAGCCAGGTGAACTGGTTCATATGCAATTCAGGTAATTCAGCATACAATGAAAAGCATGCATATAAGGTCAGTTGTATTCAAATTCGCTGTGTTACCCCCCCACCCCCCACCCCTCGCACTCCTGTGAACCCCCATCTCCCATAATGCCATGTGTGAGTGACAGGTATGATATTTCCACTGTGTCTGATTGAAGGCTGCATTTAAAATTCACATTCGCTGTCTGGTGTGGTGCAAGAAAACACACACACACACACACACAAGCAAAAAATAAAGGGGGACAAACGGCACGTGTGACAGGCCTGGGTGTGGAGGGTGTCTGGTGGGGGGGGTCCAGCCCGGGGCTCTGACACCAAGCTTTAAGGGCAGAAGGGACTGTGCTCTGGAGTGGGACTCTGGTCTCTGCTTCATATTCTGGACATTAAACTCCTCTCCTCCTCCCGCTGCGTTGTGGATGTCTGTTGAATCCGGTTCCTCCGCCGTCTGTGGGTTTTTTCACCACAGTGTCGTGGTGGTGGTGGGTGTTGTTGCAGTGCGTCGCTAAACCTTGTAATCATTTATTCTGCGTGAGTCCCAATCAGATTTACAGCTTCAGTCGACACATACCACACGGAAGAGCGGGACCATAGGGTGGCAAAGAAGTTCACGATGCCAGACGGGTTGCGTTGGCTTTTACACACAAGTAATAAACCCTTTCAAACCTCATTGCAGAACAATGTCAGAAAAAAAAGGGGGGGGGTACGACACCTACGTGAAATCAGTCCTTTTTTTTATCTGCAATGCATGTCATGTCATTTCATTTTTTCATTTTGACAGAGTAATGTCCGTTTGCACAGCCGCTCAGTTTAGAAATATTCAGTCTATGTTCAACATTTTTGTTGCTTATGATAAGGACACGTCACTAAAATGTCCTTTGTGACGGTTTTAAGTCCCATTGTGGTGTGAGGTCTGATAAGAGGTGTTTTTATTCCACTGTAATACGACTCAGTTTGGGTTATGTACTATATTTCACCTCTCTGTTTTGGAGGGGTTTTGTTTTTTTCTGTAGAACATCCATGGTGCTCTTTTTTTTGTGTGTGCGTTTGTATAATGGGCAGAGGATGTTCTGGGGGTGATTGGGTTAATAATTCAGCACCGTAAGAACACACTGACAATGGAGCAGGTCAATGTTCATGTCTTAAATTAAGAAAGCATGAATTCCTCAAAACTAGCACAAGTCCAGCCACAAAAAAACTAAATATATGCAGGTTGTGCTTATTGTAGGACGGATGTGGCACTGCTAAACTGAGAATGTAAAAGAGTGAACAGTTACACTCTTTTAAAAAAAAAAAAGATCACCGATTTCTATTATCATCAATTCAATTGAGCTAATGATTTCTTTTTTGCAGTATTTACCCCAACGCTCTGACAGTTTTAAGTAGAATTAGGATCCGTGCACATTTTGAATGCATTAAACCCTTTATTTTGTAGGCTTCTGCAATGAAAGAAACATAGTATTATTGAAATATGAGTAACTACAGCAATTGCCAAAGGTTTTAGCTCATGTTTTTGGCATGAAATAATTCTGCATACATTCCATTTATTGACCAATAAACATGTTTAAAAAAATCTTAGGAGGTCAAACATCTTCATAAAGGACCATGTCACTGCTAACACTATGCAAGATGGACACCAGTTCATGAAAATAATGATCAGGATCCAGTACATTCACCGCTTTACGATGTTATTAATATAACATCAGTTTTATTTCAGATGTTTTAGCAGCTGCAGACCAGTAGTGGAATCCCAACATGATTGTCCTTTCTTGTCAAAAAGCATGCCGTTGAATCACAGCAGTGAAGTAGATGATTGAGTAAATGTGTGCTTTTAGCTCTGACTGAAGCTTGATGCCTTTGTCTAACCCTAACAAGGGCAGAAAAGTCCATAAATGTACTTATGGACCAGATTTCTGTTAAAACAGTAAGAATGCAGCTAAAAAAAATATTGATAAAGAAAAAATTTTTTGATAAGATGTGTGTAGATTGTCTGTTTTTGCAGATGTAGAAGGATGGGGCCTGGCTGCCTATAATGAGAGTGTGATTCCCTGTGATGTTGGGACGTGGGCGGGTGGCATTTTAAAGGCCTCCCCAGCAGGTGGTCTAAAGGAAAATCAATGTACAGTCGAGCTGATAAGGTCCCCGTAGTTTCCTGATAAAGTCTTTGCATATGTTTTGGTGAGTTTTTAATTCTGCTTTACTTCAACTTCAGTTGTGATGGAGCCCAAACGGAGACGCCTTTTGTCCCATGGCCCAGTTTCTTTCTTTGCAGTAGAGGACACAAAGATGTTTTGGGTCTGCAGTGAATACATCGGCACCGACGGGGCAGTCAATCACCCCATAGGTGAAGATGGGTATGTTTGACATTTGTTTGTGTGTGTGTGTGTGTGTGTGTATGTGTTATACCGAGAGGTCTCTGAAATGACCTCGCACATAGAGATGATGGTCATAAATTGGTCTGAAGTCTCATTTTCCCCGCAGGATTTTGACCAGCTGCCACAGCTTAGAACCCATTTCACTCCTGGTCCTCACACCCCGAGTGACAGAGTTAATGAGAACGTTTTATGGGCGGAGGCGACCACCAAGGAGAGGCAAATGTAATGTGGATCACAAGGGCTGTAAATAGCAAATAATAAGGAATCAGGAGTTGTAGCCCAGTGGTTCCTCATTAAAACAACACTGTGCAAAGCCAGACTAATCACATTCACCAATAAGCACAAGAACCAGGCGGAGAGGAAACAAATGGATTCGAAGCAGAGCATGGGACGGTTTGGGTTCCAACATGGAAGGAAAGGAAGAAGTATTATGCTGCCACCATGTGGACGACAGTGGTCACTGCAACCGGTGAAACTAAACCAAACTAATGAGTTTATACCAGAAAAGAGCTCCGAATGCACTGGAACTAGTAGGATATTTGACATAATTGAGACAAAGCACCATAATCGAAGCTTCCTAATATAAATGTCTTGTTCCACTTCATATAACGTTGTGGTTTTTAACACCCTCTTATTTCTAGGCTTTTCTTGCTTTGCATGCTGCCTGGGTCTGTTGTGTGAACAGGAAAATGGATCTTAACGCTACGAACAGTTGAGATTAAAAAGAGAGAGAGAGAGAGAGAATTTATTCCACAAAAAACAAATTGAAAATATGGGTAAAAAATAGCGTGAAATGAAGATGTGGTACTAGCAGTGGAAGAGGGGGTCCAACTGGGAGGCACTGAAAGAAAAACAAGAAAAACACATGTAATTAGTCCAACCGTAAAAATAAAAAAAAAATCCAATTCCCTTCCTCAAAAAAATACCAAATGTTCTGAGAGGCCATGTGTTGTACGGCTGAACGGCGATGGGTGTGATCCCTCGTCCTGGTGTCTGGGAGGAGAGAAAACCTCAAAAGACACAGTCGTGAAGCTCACGCAAAAACAGATCAGGAAACAGAAATCAACGACCAATTTCAAAATACAACAAACCAAACACGCCACAGTTCCCCCCACCCTTTCAACGGACGCCTCAAGACGTCCTGCCAGGCTTATCTAGATGAACCGTGTAAAAGTCTCTGAGAAAACCATTATCCAACATCAAGTCCTTGACAGTCCAAGACCTCTCCTCAAGACTGCAACCCTCCAAGTCAACCAAATACCACCACCCACACCACCAGGGACAAGCGTCCTGTATCCGGGAGACTGTTGGCTGGGTGATTGTTAGTCAAGTGGGTGGTGGGAGGGCGGCCACAGCTGGTGGGCTCAGCTCTGAGGTGGTAACTAATTGGTTTCAAAAGAGAGTCAGGTAACCTTAACCGTGCAGCACATGGGTTGACTGTCTTTAATATCTGAAACGGGCCAATGAGGTGCCAACTTACGTAGCTCAACCTCCAGTGGCAGATCATGAGTGGACAACCAAACCTTCGGTCCCGTATCATAGTCTGGAGCAGGGGAGCCATGTGCATCAGCCAGTCTCTTATTGCGTTCTGCAGCGCACATTAAAGCCTCTCTGGCCATTTTCCACACCTTACACATCTGGAGCAGACGTTCATTGACTGAAGGCACAGACACCACCTCCTCCTGCTCCAGGAACAACGGGGATTGGTATCCATAACAGCATTTGAACGGTCACACATGGGCATATTAGATCCACCCCAGATGGCAACTCCAAGAAGATGGATGATGAGCGGTCAAGCAGCAGAGAGCTGTACCCAAAATCTGATTGGCTCGCTCCGTCTGGCCATTAGTTTGGGGGTGGTATCCCAATGACAGACTAACTGTGGTGCCCACTGCCGAGCAAAAATCTTGCCACACTTATGATGTTTGCACTTTATATAGATACTGCTGACTCTTATACCGATCTACAGTATCTCATTGCACCTTGTTGTTTGTTTATATTTATATAAGTATGTTTTCATCTTTTTTTTTTCTGCTCCAGATGCCCAAAATTGCCTTTCGGGAAAACTAGTCTTTTGAATTTAATTGAATTGAATTGGATGTGAACTAGGGACTGCAATCGGAAACGATATCTAGAGGGAGTCATGTAATTTTTAAACATATTGAATCAACAAGTCAGCTGTCTCAGAGACAGAGGAGAGTTTAGGAAGGAGCAAATAGTGGACCAACTTAGAGAACCAATCAATTATTGTTATAATAACTGTGTTACCTTCAGAGGGCAGCAGACCAATCACAAAATCCAGTGCTGTGCTGGACCAGGGGCGTCTTGGTATCGGCAGTGGGTGCAAGAGACCAATTGGCAATGAGTGAGATGCCTTACCCCGTGCACAGACGGAGCTTGCATCAACTAATTGGTGGGTATCCGCTGTCATACCCATCCACCAAAAACTGCTAAGGAGGAACTGAAGGATCCTCTTAAACCCCGGATGGCATGTCAACCAGGAAGAATGTGCCCAATGAAGAACCTGCAAACCTAGCGCCTCCAGAACGAACCTTTAACCTGGAGGGCTCGTACCAGGGTCCGGCTGTATAACCAGCACCTTCTGGCTCGCAGTGTTGATGTCCTAAGTGGCTGCTCCAACAAAGCAAGAGGGTGGCAGGTCTTGATTCTCTTGAACTGAAGAGAGAGAATGTATTACTTGTGTCTTCTAACACTTGCAGAAGTCGTCTTCTGTCTGTGGTGATCTTCAAGGCTTCGTTTTGTCCTGGTCCTGTAGGAGGAGGTGGATGTGAGGGTCATCATGTTGCAGGAGGCAGTCCCCATCCTCTGCAAGAACACAGGGGAAGCTCTGTCAGACAGAATGAAAGAAGTGGAGCACTAGGCCGAACCCACGGCCATGGACCTGGTGGTCAGTGGAGCTGTGTGGCTAGGTGATGACAGTTGTATCATCCATACCACAGTTAGAAAACTAATGACATCAGCTGTTAATGAGTCCAAGTCTGTGACATGGACTTTGATGAACCAGCAGTGTTTCTGTCACATCCGAACACACAGCGGTAAGGACCCAAATGGAAAAGCATGGAAAGATTCAGATTGTAACAAGATTCAGAGTTTATTCGAAGGTTGAGTATACAGAGAATATGATTATTCACAGTATACTTAATGTATAAAGTCCAAAGGGGAAAATCCAGAATCCTGGTCAAGTATGGTCCAGGACAGAATCCGAATGGGGAAAAAGGAATGGTGAATGTACTGATGGGGCAGGCAGAATCGTGGTGGGGGGCAGTTCAGGGTCAGTGTTCCAGAGGTGAGTGTCCAAGAGGAGACGCTACCGATAAGGGGCAGGCAGAGGCAAAATCCAAATACCAGGCGGGCGGTCAAACAGGTTCAAAGAGTCAGTCCATTCAAGCTATAGTACAAACAAGGGCGAGACGAAGATCAAGGGTTCCACAAACAACGGGCATAGGGTCAAAATCCAAGCAGTCAACAATCTCAAGGATGTATACAGCCCTTATGTCCACCATAGGGATACCAGATAGACACAGAGCAAGAACTAAATGGGAAGGAGATCTAGGAATCACTATTGATGAGCAGTTATGGAGGA
>JAPTHA010000013.1:12314261-12327536 GCA_029814585.1 Gymnapogon annona
ATGAACAAATGTGATTGTTGTGTGATGTAATGTTGTAGTGTAATGTGTGATGTAATGTTGTTGTCTAATGGAAAATATAAAATATTTTAAAAAAAATCCAAGTTGTCAAACCAGGTAAGTGCGAGTAGGTATCAGTGGCAAAGTAAATACTAACAGTGACACTAGACAGGAAATCAGGGGTTTAAATACACACTGGGATGGGAGACAGTGAGACACCTGTGAAACGCATCAGGGCAGGGATGGATCATCACAAAGGTGGGAAAGTGGGGACACAGGAAGTAAAGAAACCAGACAAGAAATGAGAGGAAATCTAACAAAATAAAACAGGAAATGACAATACAAAAAAACTAACGTCTGGGAGCAGACATGACAGTTCCATCTCATCATTTTTGTGTCTATGTATTATACTTGAAATGAAAACTACATTCCATGTCTGTTTAGATTCCATTTTTCTGCTCCTGAGAGAAGTGTTCCAGTTGTGTTCATGAGAACTCATCTCCTAGATGGTACATAGGACGGGTAAGACCTGTAATGTTACTGTTATAAAATGTGTCTTCAACCTGGAACATTGAAATATCTTGCATATTGATTATACCTGCTGTAACGGATACACGACTACAACATCTGGATTAGATATTGAATCATGATGATGAGTCCTTTCAGCTTTTCCCTTCTGGGGTCGACACAGTGAATTCCATTTGCATAAACAGTGAGAGGTTCCATGGTGCGATGTTTGGGATGATTGTACTTCCTCTGCAGGGTGACGTGGAGTCTGTTTCCCTGAGCTCTGTTCCACAGCTACGACATCCGCTTGTTTTGTCTGATTCTTCATCCAAAGAAACTACATAAAAAAATATAGAGTTTGAGTATTAGATGTTTTTACTGTAGGTTTCAAGACTGTCTGTTGCAGTACAATTTTTGACCAAGTAAATAACTGTTTGGACATTTCCACACGCATTACAAGACAGTTCCAGTGAGGACAGTGAGTCACCAGTCTCAGGTCCTACAGTATGTATGTATTTCCTATCTGTGAAATGCTTTTTCATCAGGTTTCTTTAAATTTTGTTAGAATTTCCTGCAGAAAACAATCAAACACAAGACCGTGCCACGTTAATAGGATTTGATTTTAACGTAATCACATTCACTGTATCAAAGGATGTTAAATTAAAGCAAAGGCAGATAAGGCTTCACACTGATCACCAGCAGGAGGCAAAATGATATATATCAACGTCTTCGAACACCACACAGGAACAATCCCAGTAGCAGGAATCGGGATATAACGGCAGATATTACGGTAGATGACTCACAAAGAACATCACTACAGTTTGTGCAGCAAATGAGATATAATAATTGAATCAAATAGCAAAAACAACATTCAATAACAAAACGAACATACGATATATATGATACTTTCTGCAGCATTGTAAACGAATTTGAGCAACAAAAAAAGCCACGACGCAACAATTTTGATGCAAGAGTACATTTTGTCCAGCAGATGGCACTACTATAACATCTGTAGGACGAAAACCGCTGATGGGAAAGAAAGCGAAGAAGAGAAACCGGAAGTAACTGTAGAAGAAATTGGCAACGGTTACTGTTTGTGAGAATTGGACCTTAATTTAAAGTGTTTTTGGTTTACGGATTGTGTGTGATAAATACACGTTTGTCTTAAGAACTTAATTGTTTTGTAACGTTTTAAGTGCGGAGTTGGAGACTAGAAGAATAAATCTACCCCAGACAAAGACGTTATTTGCAACTTGCTGTCGGTTATGCACAGATGACGGATAGTGAGGATGATTGAAAGCATTTCAGAACACCCTATTCTCATCTCAGACACTCTGTTTACCGCAATGATTTTAAATCTGCTGGGTTCATATGTGGCGCACTTCAAAACATCGGTACTGTAGACTCCCTTCCATTCAGCTCATCCATTCCAGCCTGCACTAGTCCATTCGAGGGACTATATTAGCCTATACATATAGAAGAGTATTTAAGTATAAAAAAAACAATCAATCTTCACAACCCACAGTCGCTTGTATCCTTGGAGTGTTGCTGAAGAAACAAAAACCTTGCTAAGAGAAAAGTTTGTATCTGCCTGTTGTAGCTCACAGTAGTCAGAGACTGACCTAAAGACCAGGGTCATGGGCTTGCATTAGTTACTACTATTTTCAAGAAACACTTAAATGAGGGGGGAAAAGAGCTGTTCACTGTACATTCCTTCATGTTGGAAAATGATTGAGAAACCAAAATATATGTGGATGGGTATGTATTTACAGAAAACAGTTTGCAGTGAAACAGTAAAAAATAATTATTCAACAAACCTCTGAAAGTCATCAGTAACTAAAATAATCTGACAGGGTTTCTCAAATTTGCTGTTGGCCTGATGAGGAGGTCTGGCGCCCTGTTGGTGGAGCAGTGAGTTTGCATAAGAGATTTCAAGTGAGTGTGGTTCAGATTTTCCACTTAGCAGGTCTGGAACCAAGAGACCTCCTGGTTGGACATGTAGTTGAGTCAGTACCCGTCAGTCAAGGTTTCAGGGTCACGCATTTGTCACACCTGTCAACAACAAGTACACCAATACCTGAGGTGTGGCAGTTAAGTACAAGCATGGCCTCACTGACCTGTCTGCTGACATATGTGTTAATATATAGTGATGATAGATCATTTTGGACACAAGCTGAAAAAGTGTGGGCAAGTTTATTGGGATGAAATTGAAGAACAAAAATAGTATAGAGTTGAGGGAGAGGGAGCTGAGCTCAGATGGAGTTTGTTGACCAAGTGTGCTCCTGTCAAAAATAAGACTACTCATGCAATATAGACAAAGACTAGAACTATTAAACGTCAGACTAATACAAGTTAATGGCAGCTAAACTCTTCGTGGTAATAATACCTTCTTTGATTAAATCTGCAGTGTTTTTATTTGCACTGACTCTCGCTTGACTTTATTTTCACATAATTGGCTGCTTTAGTTCACATTACACTCGTATTCCTATGTGAATGCTCGTTTTTTCTCCATGATCCGTGATTTCTCTTAGCTTGATGCCGTCTCTGAGCTGTACTGTGCTCCTGTACATTTCTGGAACAGACCTATCTGTCCCTGTCCCGGTTCGGGTCTGCGCATGCGCTCTTCAATCCTCGGCCGCTCTTCGCTGTCGTCGTCTCCCTCGTCCTCCTCTCCGTGTTGTTGTTCTCGGTGACGCGACGGAGGTGTAGCCTGACGCGGTCTCTTACGTGTCGGTCTGAATAAAAGTGGAGCTCCGTAGACCCGGGAGTGACGAAGCGAGTCTGTGTTGGTAAGAGGATACGCATCCGATGTTTGCTAAACAGATAGATGGCTGCCCAGAGAAGTTATTTGCGCAATAATATCAGCACAAAGCCAACAAAGAGATCATGGCGGCGGTGTTGCAGAGGCTCACAAAATGAGTCAGTCTCTGCAAGGCTTGCTGACTCCCAACACAGCCGAGACATAGGTATTAATATGGGAGTGGGCTTGGATTATTTGCTTTTAATAATTAGCGGTGGGATGTGCTCCAAATGCAATACGACATACCCTGATAACTTAGCTTTGTGCTGATTAAATACATTTTACCAACAAACTCGCCAGTGAAAGTGTGGTGCCCTAGTTGCAAAGAAAAAAAAACTGGCATACAATGCTTTGCAGACATTTCCCTCCATTCAGGCTCACAGCTAGTTTAATGTTACTAAAGGTCATAAAAACAATGCAATATTGTGTGGACTAGAGCTGAAATAAAAACTCCTCAACGGCGTCATAAATTACTATTAATTAAAATGCATATATATCATACATATAGGCTAACATTGATTGCATTCTTGTTAGCCTGCTAGCATGCTAACAGCAGCAACCAAACATAGTTGTTAACTTAGCTCCATGCTAGCCACAACTACTTAGCTTGGCCAGTAGTTAGCTTTTAGCCTCCGGCGTTCTGTGGGAGGTGCTGCCAAACGTTTAGTGAAACATTTTAGGAGGTCATCTATTGTCGAAATGCCCTCAATTGTATGTTTGTGTGACGTTTTTAAATATCCCCGCTGTGTTTCCTCTGTCGTGTTTTTATAGAGGCTTACCTTAGAGGTTTTACAATGAATTATATGCTAACATGTTATGGCTAAGCCACACCCTCCTGTAGAACATCAACAAATAACTTGGAAAAAGGCACGACCGCCAGAATGTCAACTCCATGCTTTCATACAATAAAATTGCCAGGTGCTCGTAGCATGTTAGTACAGGTGTGTCTAAGAGGTGAATACATTTTTGCAGGTTTTAAATGACCATGGAGGCTGGTGCAGAAACACAGCAAAGTGGTGAAGCAGCTGTCTCTGAGTCTGAGGCCCAGCAGATCACCCTGGCCCAGGTAAACACAGCACTTACACACAGCCCAGTTTCCCTATACGGTATCTTTCTATGTCTATGCTTTACATTGAGACCTGCATCATACTTTGCTTACCTTTTATCATTCTGCCATAGCTACTAGCTGTTTCAGGGGCTGTTACTTTGCTCATCATTTTGTTATTTTGTTTGTCGTTTGTACAGGCAACCATAGCTGCAGGGCAGGTTTCATCGAGCAGCCCTACTGTGACCCTGGTGCAGTTACCAAATGGACAGACAGTCCAAGTCCACGGGGTGATCCAAGCTGCTCAGCCCTCTGTCATCCAGTCTCCACAAGTACAGACAGTACAGGTACAAGATCACAACTGTCACCTTTGGAAAAACGTCTTTTTGTGTGTGTAGAAATTATTACACATTGTGTTTAAAGCTCTGGTTAAAAATACAATGATTTATTTCTTCTCCTTCAGATTTCAACGGTTGCTGAGAGCGAGGATTCTCAGGAGTCTGTAGACAGCGTGACAGATTCTCAGAAGAGGCGAGAGATCCTTTCCAGACGACCTTCTTACAGGTCTGTGCACTTACTAATGTGTTTTTTATTACATGTTCACAGACAAGGTCTTTAGTCTCATAAAGTTTTTATGAAGCTTAAACATTTCAGCGAAGCAGTCATGAGTAGGCTATGAGTAAATCACTATATTAAATTTATTTAGCCTATGAAGAACACAGAAAAGTCAGTACAAGTGGACGGTGACATGACCGTCTGAAGTCTGTGTGACGGTCACTGAGCTAAACAAGTCAAAACTCTGTTATGTCCGATCGCTGTTATTTTACCTTACACGAACTGTGCAGTCCTGGAGATGGCAAAAATCATTCAGTTGAAAACCTTACAAAAATTGATACTTGCAACTTTTATGATTAATTTGGTTGTGGTTGGTCAATGATTTCAGTCTTGAGTCAGGTATACTCACCCTCCTCACTCAGTGACGGACACACAGCTATAGAGAGCTGTCCTGTTACGCCACAGAGAACAAGTTAAAGTATATTTAAGACACGGAAATAATAGATTTTTACATTAGGACTGAATAGTTGAAAAAATTGCCCTGTTATCTGTGTAGTGGAAGGTAAAAGTTATAACCTGTGACCAAAATAGAAACTCTTTACTATTGTCTCCATATGCAGGAAGATTCTGAATGACTTATCATCAGACGCTCCGGCGGTTCCTCGCATTGAGGAAGAGAAGTCAGAAGATGACTCAGCCCCCGCCATCACTACAGTTACCATGCCCACTCCCATTTATCAGACGAGTAGTGGCCAATACAGTAAGTATTTGTGTGTTTATGCTTTTAAAGTAAAGATTGTTTTCTGGGGTAAACGGCTGAAACAACATGGATTGCGAAAGGTATTTGATGTATTCAAAACAAAATCTGAGCAATTGAGTTTTGACACACCTGGTGTCTGACAAGATGTCTCTGGAAAAACCCAGAACCCTCCTGGAAAGCTCAGCCTCTCCTTCTTCCTCTTAAACCAAAACAAAATGAAAATCTTACCTCTGACCAGTTCAGAATGTTGTTACATGTCACTTCCATCTCCTACATATTTATGCTGATTTACTGCCTGAATTCATGGCATGTGGAAAAGAGTCACTTGCAACACAACAAAGAAAATCATAATGCATAATATGATCGCGCTCTGAATATTTTCACATAACACGTCATCCTATGTTTTATTAAAAATAAAGTTGTAAATGAATGTAATGTTTTCAGATGAAGTTGCCGGACATTGCTGACTGTGTCACATAATGTGTTGTCTGTCTGCAGTTGCCATTACCCAGGGAGGGGCCATTCAGTTGGCCAATAATGGCACAGATGGAGTTCAGGGTCTGCAGACACTAACCATGGCCAACACTGCTACAGCCCAGCCCGGCGCCACGATCCTGCAGTACGCCCAGACCAGCGACGGCCAGCAGATCCTGGTGCCTAGCAACCAGGTGGTCGTTCAAGGTTAGGTGATACCACTGTGTGCATAGTTTTGGGTGTTTGACAATGCGTGCCTTTGATTAAAATCGATGTTTGCTGTCTTTACTCCTAGCGGCCTCTGGTGATGTCCAGGCATATCAAATCCGAACAGCTCCGACCAGCACCATCACTCCTGGGGTTGTCATGGCAACTTCACCCGCACTGGGAACAGCGGGTGCCACTGAAGAAGTCACACGTAAAAGGGAGGTGCGCCTTATGAAAAACAGGTATGATGGGTTTGATGTTGATGTCATAATTATGTTATTTTCCACCTCTTAGCATCTTTCTACAGCTCTCAATAGACATCATATGAAAGATCCATAGCCCATTATATTCAACACTGTTTTCATGAATGTGCTGAGTTCGTCTATTTGAACTTGTGGTCTGATAATGTTTACTCCGCCAGCAATAGATCATACTTCCCTCACACTTAACGGGAGATCCACCAAAGATCAGAATTACTCTTAGCAGTCTTTGTACAGTTTTGGTCATCTTGTTTTATTGCACTCAGCAGTGTTAAAATTCAGAGAAGTCTGTATTTAATAAATGGGTGTCATGGTTGGTATCAGTGGTGTTCCCTTATAACACTGGAGTTGACACTAAAGGATTTGATTAGAATCAAATCACTTGGTCCATACAAGTTTTCCAGTGACATAATGCTAGTTACGTTGAAAGCTGGGAGAGTGATAACCAGAGGTGGGAGGCTTGGGTCACATGGATTGACTGATTACTTGATTAAGACTTAGTCGTCTGAACATAAAGATATTTGATTTTTTTTTAAACATTATTTGGTGATTTTTTACTGTTTAATGGGGAGTCAATTGTAGAGAGACCTTCAGCTAAAAGAAGAGATGGAAGGAGCAAAGAATGCAGTAAACTGTCGGTCTTATTGTTGATTTGGAAGCGTGGAATAAACGGCTCATCAGTAGTTCATATGACTTGTGTTACTTGGCTTTTACCAGTGGCAAGAATTGATTTGCTTGTTTTTTTCCACATTAACAAAAGTTGGTGGAGACTTGAAGGTTCAGACTTGAGTCTTGCTTGTTACTTGTACAGGTTTCTAACTCCTACATCTTGCCGAAAAACCAACACAAAGGGCCAATATTTTTTAAAAATATTTTGATATAATACAAACATGATGGTTTATCATTTTTAAGCAGCATGAAATAGTTGATGTCAAAATATAATTGTTCGGTGTCATATCCAATTATTCAGTTGTTAATTTTATCTCAGTTGTTGAATGACATTTTTATGACAGTTTGTAAATATGACAGTGCTTTTCCAGTATCATTACAGTAATTTCTATACTTTTTTCAGTATCAGTCTACTAAAATTACTGTATGTAACCCATTAATTTTGGCTTGAGTCATGGGATTTAGTTCTTCAGTGGCGTCACTACTTTATCACCATCTGTCAATATGTCTAGTAAATTTGAAGAGACTAGAAGCAAAGTTTACATGGTATTAAATCAATCGATAATAAATACTTTATTTATCCCCATAGGGAAATTGTTGATTTATTAGATGTGTTCAGTGCTTTTCTTGGTTGAAGCAGCACTTATTTTAACCAGTGACACATCTGATTGTGTTGCACAGGGAGGCAGCTCGAGAATGTCGCCGGAAGAAGAAGGAGTACGTAAAGTGTCTGGAAAACCGGGTGGCTGTACTGGAGAACCAGAACAAAACCCTCATTGAGGAACTCAAAGCCCTCAAAGACTTGTACTGCCACAAATCGGAGTAGAAACACCACCGACTGCCTGCAAAGGGCATGACAGGTGCCTGTCTGTCCCCATGTACAGAGACTCAGCACAGAGCCATGCATCTGGATGCCACTCCCTTTTCTACTCGATTGCTTTCTTTTTTAAAAAAAAAAAAAAAAAACTGCAGAAAATCTGTAAAGTGACTCACCAGGAAAAGAAAAAAAAAACACCCTGCGCCCCTTTTCAATTTGGAATTCTGTTCCCATCAGTTTCCCTCATAGGAAGGTGAGGTGATGCTTCAGCCGACGTGGAGGAAAAGTCGGTGTCCAGGGGTCAAACAGGACAGAAAGGCCACCAAAGGGAAGCATTCACTCACAGGTGCCTGGGAAAACCAGGCTACATCACCAGCAACAGGGAACTGCTCAATTCATCACAACTTTTTACTCTTCTCTTCTTTCCCAGAGAGGTTACCGTCGTGTGCAATGTTTGTAATCGTAACTGCACTCACATTAACATCTGTTACTAACACTTCCAACTGTAGACAGGCTTTATCATGGACATTTTATCTATGAGCTGCATTTCAGTTTATGTTTAAGCTCTGCTTGCATCATGCCATTGAGTTTTGTTTTTTTTTTTTCATTTACTTGCCTTGAAATGACGTGAACAAAACAGACTGAGGATTGGTTGTAAAATGCTTTTCATGTTAAAAGCAGCTTTAAAGGAACACTTGGCTGAGATTGGAGAGCGACTGTAACAGTAAACGAGTGACATTACAGACAGTTACATATTCCTGTTTGCTTGGGACAGTTGGTGTAGGACTGTTGAAATGTTCTGGACTCTCAATACACGCTCTACTCTTTGTACTGCTCATTGTTTTTGGTTTCTCCTGATCTGAAATGAGTTCCAGTACACATCCAAATTTTCAGGACATAAAACTTCTCACTGTAATGAGAAAAATGGGGGGGGTATTGAAGAGTATAATTGTTACCGTCAGATTTTTTTCATGTATATCGTTTTATAAATTCTCAATTTGACTTGTTTTTAAATGTTTTACCTAAACGACCAGAAACAATGAGCTGTACAGAACTGATAATGCAATTAAAGAGTAACTGTACATTGCGATACAAAGTTTGGTAATGCCTGTCCATTGTCTTACTCAGTCTAACTGAAAGGACACTCTTGCAGGCAGATGTGAGGAAACCATCTGGAGCTGTCCTCAAGTCGTGTTTACCTAAATGTAAAGTGGCATGAGCACTTTTTCTTGCATATACAATCCTAATCATTTCACATCATGTAAGAGGGTCTCCTGCATCCGTGAATCTGCGTGGTGGCTTTTACTACAAAATAACCTTTTTATATACGGTATATAATTGGAAAGCATCCACAAGTGTTTTGTTGCTTTAAGTGATAATGTTATCTGTTCATTTGCCTGGACGTTCTCAGTTTAACAGAGCACCAAAACTCACCAAGTACAACTTGTTTGCACCTATCAAATAAACCTGTAAAAGGATTGTAGAGTGCGACCAAATCAGACTTGACAGTGAACAAAGTGTTTATGTTCATGCTAACGGAATGCCATATTGTATTATTTAGGTATTATGTATAGTCTTGACATAGTATGCTTTTTTTATGTTGCTTTTCATTGATTTTTGTATTCACAATTTCTAAATGTCAGCACCAACTTGTATGAATTCAGTACATTATGTTAGAGCTCTTCAAATATTACATTTTTGGCAGCTGTTAATAAATGTTTCTAGTAAAAAAAAAAAAAAAAAGGTCTTTATTTGAGGCACAAAAGTTGTTAAAAAAACCTGTATTGTTCATAAACATACTTCTTACAAATCCTTCCTGTGTGCCAGTTTCCAAGCTTTATACACATGAATGTCCCTTTGTTTTTCATAGTAAACCTCTTCCACCCTGAATTGCTGCTTCAACATATCCAGAAACATCGTATCTCGTTCATAGCGGATCTTACAGGCCAGTAACACCACGGTCTGATCTGAACACAGGTGCTCCATCGTCTGTAGCAAAGCCACAAATGTGTCCTCCAGGTAAACGATGTCTGCTCCCAAAACCACATCGAATCCTCCAGCCGGGTAGCGGTCAAGACCCTGGCCCCAGGTCAACTCTGACACCACTGCTGATCCATGGGCGTCAGGAGGCAGGTTGGCCTTCACGTTAGCACTGAGGAAGTCCAATGCAGGTTCTCTGTCTGTGATGGTCACTTTGGCACCTGAAATACACCCCGAAAACAAGAAAACGTTAAAGAACAATCCTGAAATCGTCTCAGGTAAATTTGAGGAAGGATCTTTTATTGCTATATCAATGTGTAATAAGTGTCCAAAACTTACATTTATGCAAAGTAATAGAATGTTTTCACAAGTCCCTTTTTTCCTCTAAAATCAAAATTTTAAATTTTCAGGTCTAAGGCTCAACATGTTCCTCCATAGTACAAATTAGTATTAATTCTACTGATAGCCGACAATGTTCTGCACATTGACATGCAACGGGCATCAATGGATGCTTATCAGATGAAAGTGATCAGGAATACAGGGGGGTCATCAATGACTGTCGGCTGGCGTGAGACCAAGGCTCTCCAAATCAACACCAGAAAGACCAAGGAGATGGTGGTGGATTTCAGGCGGAAGTCCTGCCCCCCTACCACACCAGTGAGCATCCAGGGAAAGGACACTGAGACAGTCGACTCCTACAAGTACCTGGGTGTTCACGTAAACAACAAACTGGACTGGTGCACTAACACAGGAAGGGCCACAGTTGGAGTGTGCAGGACCTGTTAAGGACCTTCTACGACTCTGCCGTAGCGTCCGCCCTCTTCTATGAAGTAGCTTGCTGAAGGGGTGGATGCACAGAAGAGGATTGATAAACTGGTGCGGAGGTCTAGCTCTGTACTGGGGTGTCCTCTGGAGTCTGTGGTGGTGGGTGAGAGGAGGATGTTGACAAAGTTGACAACCATCATGGACAACCCCCATCAACCCCTGCATGAGGCTGTGGGTGCGATGAGCAACTCCTTCAGTCAGAGACAAACGCCCTCTCGCTGCAAGAAGGAGCAGGTTCCACAGATCATTCATCCCAACAGCAGTTAGACTGTACGACGCACCATAGATCTTGTCAGTTGAACCCAACGTGTCACACTTCTAGACACTTCAGCTTCTTCCCTGCTGCAGTCAGACTGTTGGCCAGTGCTACATAAGTACTACATAAGAGGGTTAATGCAGTACGCTGTGTGTGTATATGAGTGTATGTTGATGTGTGTGAACAAATTACCTCCTCCTCGTTGCGCTGTATGTTACTTCATTTTGTTTCATCTATTTATTACATTTGTCTTTGTATCTGACCCTAGGAGTGACCACACAAACACTCCTATGTGTTCCCGCACAAATCAATCAAATCAATCAATCAAATTTTATTTATATAGCCCTTAATCACTCGACAGGTCTCAAAGGGCTTCACACAATACTAAATAACGACATCCCCTGGTTAGACCCCCCTCCAGGGCAAGGAAAAACTAAAAAAAATGGCAAATAAACTGATCTTGAATCTTGTACCAACAGCGTCTGCGTGTGTTTACCTGATTACTCACCCAGCAAAGCTGCTACAATGCCAACCAGTCCCGTCCCAGCTCCCAGTTCAATAGCCAGCTTCCCCTTTAACTCCACATGTCCCAGTTCCATGTACATACACATGACAACTGCCTGGTAAAAGCAAATAACGTGGATTTAAACACAACAATGTGTGTGTGATGTGTACGAATAGACAACGTCGCCGCTCTTAAGTCACTTACCGCATCCCATACAACCGCTGCCACTCCGAGCTTTTTCCAGTCCTGGGCGAGACGGAGCTCGTGGTTTGCGAAATTAAACTGCGCTGATGAATTATGGAGCTTAGAAAGAGCGGGCAACGAGTTTTCTACGTAAGGGACCAGGGCCATGGCGAGAATGAATGAACAACAGCTCAAGTCATGGCTGAGGTTACAGTCATGCGCAGTACGTTCCTTCTTCTTCGTGGGTTTCGTTTTGCAAACATGTTTCTATTCTCCTTTTGCTGCCACCGTCTGAAATAAAGTCTTTCGGTGTTTTTATAAACGTGTTTTTTATACTGTTTATAGCTCCGAAATATTAAGCTGTCGTTTATTTGAATTTTTATCACAAAAGACCAGCCTGTTGTGCTAATGGTTTTTAGCACCTTTTGTTAATTTTGAGACGTCGGGGAGAAATGTCTTTAGCCACTCACGCAGCGCTTCATCTGACAGCGGCCAATGGGAAAGCGTTATTCTGGAGTAGGCGTGTCCTCAAGGCTTCTTCAGCAAGCAGCACTTGGAGGGGGCGTTGACGGCACCTGAGGCTAACGACGTCTGTCAAGTTAACAATATGCAAGTCGACTGTAGTTTCCTAATTATTTCTTTCTTTTGTAACCCGTAAATACACAATCACTTATCTGAAATCAACATTGACTGTTGTTTTTGTCTGACAATATATAGATGTGAATTGTCGACCACTCTGTGGTGCCAAAAAGTCTTTATCTCATATTGTTCAATACCAGGCGATTTAGATTCAGATTCAGAATATGATTTTTGTCATTGTCAAGAGAACAACGAAACTGTGTCGGAGCATCCATACATCAAAATTGGTAAAAAAAAAAAAAAAAGTGCAAAAATCCCACAATAATAAATTCCCATAAATAACCCAGTGATTTAAGCATACAGAAGCAACAAAAGAAACACATCCTTGAATGGTACATGGTAATAGCAATAGTTTTGTAATCAATACACACTCATCACTTTGTACAATCAGTTTCTTCAGAGGTGGTTAAAAGTATACACTTTGTTTATTCAGACTGAAGTATTACAAGAACATATTGTTGTCAGGTCAGGAAAATAAAAATGGTGGTGAAGTAAAATGATTATGGTATATATTGAAACCTTTCTCATAATAAGTTCTTCCTGATCCACTGAAGTTAATTCAGCCTGATATCAGTACACTCCCATAAAGTCCAGATCTTGATCTTCTTCTTTACCTTTCGTCTTTTCCCTTCAGGGGTCGTCACAGCGAATCACTTGTCTCCATCTAACCCTGTGTTCTGAATCCACTACTCTCACACCAATTACCTTCATCTCCTCTTTCACTACGTCCATAAACCTCCTCTTTGGTCTTCCTCTAGACCTCCTGCCTGACACTTCCAGACTCATCATCCTTCTA
>JAPTHA010000013.1:12327795-12338231 GCA_029814585.1 Gymnapogon annona
AACATATTTTCAACATATAAGAACAGGACAAAATAAATCAAAGTTTGCTCTTTTTCTCTTTCTCTCTATTGTGTCTGAATGTGTGTGTTTGTGCATGAGTGTTGGCGTTTGCTGTGTGTGACTGTGTATGTGCTTGTGTTTGCGCATGTGTGTGAGAATTTTCTGAGGCCCCCCAAGCGCGCCCTGGCGGCAGGGGGCCGCGGCCCCCACTTTGAAAACCACTGCGTTGAACCACGCGCTGACAGACCTTAATTGTGAAAATCTCTAACCGGAAGTCACCTCTGAACTACGTCGCTTCACTCGCCTTTGACACCCAGGACGTGTCTCCGGCGAATGCGATGAGATGCAAGCTAACACTTGATATCACTTCCAAATTGCAACCCTGCTACGTTTCCGCATCTTTGGCTGCGTCTAGGCGGCTCCGTTTGGCTCATTGGCGTGTTAGCGAGACACTAGGGCCGTGTTTTATTTTTTTCCTCGGCGGAGACTTGAACCGCAGTGGGAATGGATTGATCCACGCCGCTGAACGAGCCAGGAATGGATTGAGGTGCGGATGCTAGCGCTAGCGGCTAGCCATGGAGGAAGACAGAGAAGCGCCTGACTTTGTATCGATCGCCCCCTTAGCCGTGAAAGGAGTTGAAATGGTTTATTTCTAATCCAGAGCCAACCTGTCCACGCATGTAAACGGTATAGAAGTGCGCCGGTGTTAAAATGCGCACACGCCCCGAATATGTCAGCTGCACAAACCGCAGATGCCCGGTTGGCTGTCATTGCATGGATTGCATCCTCCTCGCCGGCTAGATTTTACACACTGCAACCACACAGCACAGGTCTGTTACTTAAATAAGATCAAAATCACACTGAAGTAACCAAATGAAACCACTCCCTTGTTTCCTGTTGAGGAATTATTGTATGAATATCTAACAAATCTGAAGCATGTCTTCCTGAGTAGAGTCTATGACATCCGAGTTTAGATTTTTTTGTTGTTGTTTTTTCTTTAACTGAAGGCACATTTTTGGTACTGAATGACAACTAAACCGAGTGAAGGCTGAGGACACAACACATCCCACTGTAAATAGCGTTTTTGTGAGTAGTGGAGGGCCCAGACTTAGTTGTATGGGAAACAGAACTGCTGGAGGTCAACGATGGGAGGGTCTGTGTCATGCTGCATCTCTCCCAGAGAGAGTCCCAAGATCCGCAGAAGGGATGTGGAGCTGGAGGAGTGTCCCATCACCACCACCGAGGATGTCAGCGAAGACACAGGGACTTACCTGCAGCACATCAGCGACCGGGAGCTCCCCGATGGTGGGTGGAGAACAGGTGGACTTAATGTCTGTGTTATAAATTCAGGATCAGTTCTGTCTGACCCATTTCTCATACTGGTCTGGTCTGTGTAGAACTAGCCCAGGAGGCAAACCCCTCAGACCACCCCAGAGCCAGCACCCTGTTCCTTAACAAGTCTCAAACAGACGGTGAGTATTCCTCTGTAGAGGAGGTCATAAACCTTGTTTGCACACCTCATGGATTTGTTGTGTCTTTCTTTATTACAGTGCGCGAAAAGAGAAAAAGTAACTACTTGAATCATGTAAGTATCTGCACGTTTAAATTCCCTTTTCAGGCATGTTGTAAGAAATGATAAACTGAGGTTTCCCTGAAGTCTATTAAGCTGTCATTTTCTCCCCCGATCTGACTGAAAAATTAATTCAAAATTTGTCACAAGGATGCATTGAAACAATTAATACTTTGTAAAAGAATATGGTCATCTGTGACTTTTTTCTGTCTTTTACTGTCATACATATGTTAAGGCTTCTTCTTTGTCATCATCAGTCAGATTGTTTCATACAGTAACACCTCGCCTTCATACTCTTCTGTGGTGTTTAGTTTAACATGTACAGTATGTTCAGTGAACTGCATGTATCTTTTCATCAACACAACTGTTTTCCACCAAGTACAAAAGCAACATCCATCCATTCATTGTCTACCTCTAATCCAGAACCGGGTCACAGGGGGAAGCAGTCTATTTAGGGATGCTCAGACTTGCCTCTTCCCAGACACTTCCTCTTTCCTCTTTCATGACTTTTTTCCGATCTAGAACAATGGTCTTAGATTTAGAGTTGCTGGTTCTCAGCCCGGCTGCATCACACGTAAAAGTAGTATTACATGTGATATTTTCATTTTCTTAATTTTTTGGCATTTGTCATAGGATGTACTTTACATTCCAAACTGGGGGATTGTGGTGCATGAGCAGCATTACATACACACACACGCAAAAAAGAAAAATAGAACACAAACACAATGTACATAACAATATAGGAGGATAAAATCAAACCTGGTTAAAAAAAAAACAAGTTATATACTGCCAAATTAAATTGTAATCTTTAGTTTGTTGAAGGTTCAAAATGACATTTGTGAACAAATTGCAAATGTGCATTAAAACAGCAGGTAAGAAACACACTTATTGTTACTTTGTAATGTTTATTCATTAGGCACCAGATGTTTCATGCTCGATAATCTCAAGTTCATGCATCACACTTGTAGAAGTCAAATAGAATATTGGTGGTGGAGGTCCAGTCTTTGAAATCCAGTTGTTTCTCTTTCGTTTTTGGTTATTTTTTCCACCGATAACAGTGTCCGAAGAAGGGGCGGAGGGTGGGTAAGGGGAGGGGGCTGGAGTTCCGTGTGAGTGAGTGATCTTCAGATGTGGATTGTGTTTTCAGTTTAAAGACGTTTACGTTTCAACTGTTAGCGGTTAGCAGCTGTGAGCACTATACTAATGGTGCCTATGGACTTTTTCATTGCCGTACCGACGCATTCAGTCCCTCGTTATCGTTATCATCTCTGGGACTCCATCATGTATACTGTCTTTGTCTTTATTGTCCATGTTGTGCAAGATTTCAGTTTGTTGTGTATCTGTTCTGCTCCGTTGTTTATTCTACTCCTTGTATTAAGCTGCTGTTTTGAAATTTCCCCTCTGGGGACTAATAAAGGCATATTCAATTCAATTTATTGAGCAAAGAGAAAGATTAATGTAAGAAGTGAAAGTTAAAGAACACAGTGAACATAGATTGAAAAAAAATACTGCATGGGCCTGAAGATCTCCTGACGTTTCTCAGTGTTGTTTTACGTCTCTTAATCTGCCTCATGTTGTCATTTGTGTTATACCAGATGTCCCCTGGGCTTCTGACCAAAAAGTACAGCTCCTGCTCAACGATATTCATTGATGACAGTACAGTCAGCCAGCCCAACCTCAAGAGCACCATCAAATGGTGAGCCCCCCTACCCCCCCCACATCACACCACGTATGAGTGCGTTGTTCAGTGCCGGCAGGACACAGGTCAATGATGAGGGAAAGATCTTGGCTCACAAAGGTATTTGAAAATTGCAAGTTCAAAGGTTAGTTTGCACTGTTTGAAATGATGGAGATTCAATGTATTTATGAACACACAAGGTGCACAGTTTTGTGCAAAATCTGAGGCTAATATTAGTTTGGTTGGTTGGTTCGGTAAAGCTCTAATGACCACATATGCATCTGTCAGCCTCTGTACTTAGATCCAGTCTGATACATGTCAGGAAAAACCACATCTCCAATGATAAATCAGGTTCTATCAACCAAAGTGGCTGTGTTCAGTGCAACCTCCCTTTGCCCTTGTCTTCAATCCTTTTGTTTAGATAATATAACTTTTGCTCACTCTCACTGATCTTCTGAAGTTTTATTCATCTGACAGTTCAACACATGTCAGATGTTATGGGGGACAAACACTAAACACACACTAAATGAGGACTGTAACCTTCAGAACCCATTTAGGTCAGTTTGTTGTGTGTATTTCAAGGCCGTATATGCACATATCTTGTGTCTGAAGAAAAGTGAATGAGAAATAAATTTATATGATCAATTCAACCCTGCAACAAAACTGAAATTGGCATTAGACTTTTGCACATGTGCGACCTGGACTACATGTTATTACCTTACATCTGTGCAATTGTCTGGAACTGTGCAATTCAGCTACAGTCTGCATATTTGTATTTATTCAATCAAAGCTATAGATGTATTTTTGAGTGTAATTTTTGAATATTCTTTGGAACATTGATTTATATATATTTATATATGATATATATGTATTTATAGAGATTATCTGCAACACCAGAGCATTGTCATCATCACGCTATTCGTTAAATTTGAGGTCAGTCTGGTAGATGTAAAGACAGCGCATTCAAAGAAAAATCTCCCCTGGTCAATACTTTTTTTTTTATCTGTTTCTCCTTGTTTTGGTTCCAGTGTCGCATTGGCCATATATTATCACATCAAAAACAGGTAGGAAAAGTTTTCTTTACATTCACCCCCATGTGCTCAGACATTTTGTTGATGTGTAAGATACTCATAACCCACAGACGTCCATCTGAGTCTGTGAGTTGTTAAATGAACACCGAGTTACGTAGAAAAAAAAGTGGTGAATATTTTGGGGTTTTATTATGAGTCAGTGGCATCACTGCGTCCTTTGTGGAGGACAGTTTTATGAATACCTTTTGATAATTGAAAACATTCAAATTGGTTTCATAGCTGTATATTTGTAGGTGAACAGTAGTCTAACTATATACTAATGAGATAGTTTCCAAGTAAGCATGTTGGTAAATAAGTTGGTCAGACAGGTAGTAGACAGATAAAGAAGTGGGTGAAACCATTAGCAAGGAAATAACTAAGTCAAACAGGTTGAATGACTGAATTTTCACATCCGCAAACTATGGTAGAAGTTGATAAATATGTTAAGTTACAGAGGGATAATGTTATTTTTTAGACAGAGGTACTAAATAGATTAGTTAGAGGCCAGATACAAACTTTGAAAATTAGTTGAATTGGTGTGTAAATAATGAGAAAGTTTGTCAAGTCCATGACAGTGTTTGGAAATATGCAAGGGAGAGAGGGTTTGTAAATAGTAAATTTTTAAATAAGTTAATGAGGGATTTTCTCAGCATGTTAACGAGGGTTGGTCGGTAGGTTTGAGTAAATAAATAAGTTAATGGCAGAGTTCATAAGTACATTAAGGGGAGTTTATTATACATAATATGCTAGCTTTTCAGTATGTGAATAAAACGTTAATAGTGTGAGTAAAGGGGTTGAACACTGGAATCCAGCCGGTCCGTCATTAACACTGTCTACTTGTGCTTCTGCAGAGACTCAAATCGCTCGCTGGATATATTTGATGAGAAGAAACATCCGCTGTCAGTAAGTTCTCCGCTCAACAGATGTGCACGATTGTTCTGTGCGTCTCTGTTACTGAAGGACGTGTGTCCTCGACAGAGAGAGAAGGTTCCTGATGACTACTCCGTGGTGGATCCGGAACACAAGCTGATCTCCCGCTTCATACGAACACTGTTCAGCTCTGCACAGCTCACGGCTGAATGCGCCATCGTCACTCTGGTAGGTCCGCAGACTCAGGGAAGAGGAAGCCGGTCATTCACAGTCTGTGCTTCCCTTGTGCTTGAACGTGTGCATGTGTGGCGTTCAGGTCTACCTGGAAAGGTTGCTGACATACGCAGAGATGGACATCTGTCCCTGTAACTGGAAGCGCATTGTACTTGGTGCCATCCTGCTGGCCTCCAAGGTCTGGGATGACCAGGCCGTGTGGAACGTCGACTACTGCCAGATCCTCAAAGACATCACCGTGGAGGACATGTGAGTGCTCCTTTTTATTTGCGAATCCACCCAAGTCGCAGCGTAGAATCTTCTCTGAGCACTGCTGACACCTCCCCACGTTCTGCAGGAATGAGATGGAACGCCACTTCCTAGAGCTGCTCCAGTTCAACATCAATGTCCCAGCCAGCGTCTACGCCAAGTACTACTTCGACCTGCGCTCGCTGGCGGATGACAATAACCTCAGCTTCCCTCTGGAGCCGCTGAGCAACAAGCGCGCCCAAAAACTAGAGGTCTGTGTGAAAGGGACATATTCACTGCAAGACGATTCAGATGTTTACACCGTTTCATGGGCTGGTCATTTCTCACATACAGCAGAGCATTGAGATGACCCAGAGAAGAATTTGTGAAACACAAACATTATACTGAAGTTATTAACAGGCCACATATAAAGCAACGTGAAATAGATCAGACCAATAGAGTACTATCAAATACATCTACAAAATATATTTTCATGCAAAATATGTATAACCTTGTACAATCTAAAATGTCTGATGGAAAAGAAGTGAAGTTTTGACAACATTCTGCCAGTTACTGAGTGTTTATCCACTGTGATCTGTAAGTTATAGTGAACATCATAGTGTTAAAATGAAGTTTTCTTCAGAAATTCCATGGTGGTTGTGGTTGTTCATGTTTTTCATGTCTATGACTATGAAATGTTTCTTGAAAACAATATTTCTTGCTTTTTACTGCCGTGAAGATGCCACGCATTAATTGTAGTTATTTTATTTAATGCCTGCTTTTACAAAACTAAATGTCATCTTACTAGAAATAAATCTAGTGCCAAAGCAATCCATAAATGACAAAGCGTTTAAAGTTAAGAATAAAAATGAATACGGTAGCGTTCCGCAATGAAACATTTTTCAGTGGTTTTGCTGAGTTTGTGCAAAACATGGTGTAAATCATCATCTTGCCAACTATGTGCCAAAACTATGGAATTTGAATCCCAAGGACATCAGAGAAGACAGCTCACTGAATATGTTTCAAATCAAATTAAAAACATTTCTCTTTCATTTGCGTTTGAATGGAGATAAAGATAAAAAAAGGGACAAACACTAACCCAGAATGCACGCTGTCTTTATGCCATTTTATTGAAACTTTATCATTTCGTGTATGTATGTACCTGTTATTGCACCTCGTTCACATATTTTATGTAATTTTCTTTAAATCTCATTTAGTTTCTTGTATAATAGTACTCTTTATTTCTGTACTCTTTCACCCCTGTTAATGCCATCTTGTTGAAATTTCATTTTATTTCTTGTACTTTTATAATTAGTGTGTAATCTTATTATGTAATCTACATTTTTAACTGATGTGAAGCACTTTGGGCTACAATTCTTGTATGAAAGGTGCTATACAAATTAATTTTAATATTATCTTAGATGCCACGTGAATTGCTTGTGAAAGGAAAAGACATTTCTATCTATTTTTTATTGTATATAATTTCTGCATTTTGTTTTATATTACATTTATTAGTACACTTGACTCTTAAAATGTGCATATTTATTCTTTGCAAGCTTGTGTTCTTTATGGAGAAACGTTTGCCTGACTGTAGTTTCCAAGTGTCTGCCGTAGTGGATGATTTGTTGATTCATTGAGTATCTGTGCTGTTTCCACCAGGCCATCTCCAGGCTCTGTGAGGACAAGTACAAGGACCTCAGCAAATCAGCCCTGAGGAGGTCTGTCAGCGCAGACAACTTGATCAGCGTGAAGAACTCCCATGCCGTGCTGTCTTAGGTCTGGGACAACAGAGGGGCGGAGTTAGACAAGACTTTTCTTTTTTTTTTCCCCCAAAGGTAGATTTTGTTAATATCAGTAGACAAAAGAAGAGAAAAAAAAAGTGTTGTTACTTACTGTTAAATGTTGACTTTGGGAAGTATCAAGGAACAAGAAAATTGAACATACATCTTAAAAAAAACTAGTAATGAATCCATTCTCCATTTTGATTGTGAATGGACTTTGATCTGCCTTTTAAGCATGTTAAGGCACATTTAGTCTTTTTTTTTTTTTTTCATTTCTAACGGTGGATGTCTTTGAAAGGTTACAACTCAGCATGAAAATGCTTCCTGAGGCCACGCTGGTCGTCTCGGGATCCGTATATGTTGACGCAAGCCCTCGTTCCTCCTCACCCTCCTTCATTCAGAAGATGACAAACTGTCTTGAACTACCCTGTGGTGTAGTTCTGCACACAGACAAAGAGTAGACTTTGTTTTGCTTACTATGTAGGCCTCTATAGCTGTGAAATGTATAAGACTTTATTTAATTTCAAATAAATTTCAGTCGCTGTTTCAAAGTGGAGACTGCGTATGTGGGACAGTCGGACTCAGGTGTTTTTGTTTGACATTTGAAGAACAAGTGTGTGTGTGTGTGTGTGTATGTGGGGATGTGCACAACAAAAGCTTCATAGGTCACAAGGAGAGTTCACAATATTGGCCACTGATAAATTAAACTGGTGTAGTTACTACTTAGCTTTTCATGCACAATCTGAAGAAACATGACAATTGGAAAAAAAAAAATTGAGCACGAATAAAAACCACAATGGACGACGGGGCAAAAATGTGAGCGTAGACACCTTGGAGAAACAAATCAACCCTGGACATCTTACCATTTTTCAATGTGTTATGATAATGATAATAATAATGCAAAGACATGCACTAAGTTCATCTAAACTGCCACAGTGTGTAATCATAATGGACTCAATATCCTGTACGCCTCTGATCCTCACTTTTATTATTGCTAAGGAACCAAACACGGTGTGTGTGGGTACAGAACAACTGGAATAGTTTGTTACTGCACAAAGTCAATAAACAGTTCCCTTTTCCAATTAAAAAAAGCATTGTTTTTATCAGTCATGGATGTTTGAACCGGCAAATACTTCTAAATAAATCTCAAACATGTTGTATGCCAATTAGCGCAGACGTCAACATCAAAGCGAAGTACGGATGAATACACCTGCTGCTGACTGTTTATCTGACCGCGGCCTGTGGCTCACTGTGTATGTGCTCCAGGACAGATGTGACTGAATGCTCACAACCAAAGGTGCCTTTTCTTGTGTGAATGAAAGAATTAGATTGCAGCAAAAATATAACATGTCAATGATTCATTTACTTTGAACTTTTCTGAGGTGGGGGGTGTGGGGTCTAAGATACTAAGATGCATTAATACATACACATATACAGACCTGATCAAAATCTTAAGACCAGTTGAAAAATAGCTAGAATTTACCTTTTTTTTTTTTCTTTAAATTTTGGATTGTTTTTATTTTCATTAGACAACAGCATTACATTACATCACACAACAATCACATTTGTTTGAATTTACCTTTTGCACATTTGGATCTTAATGATGTTTTAAGTAGAGCTACAGTATACAATAGTAAGAAGGGGGAGTGAGACAAAAAGCACGTTGATAAAGTAATTTATTGTAAACAGCAAGTAAACTGAAATCGGCAGTTTATCAGTTGATCATAGGTTTAAGACCATTGGTCAAAAAATGCTAAAAAAAAATCTCCAAACCAGAACAAACCATTTTCTCAGTAGGACTCAGTAATGAGTAGCTCCACCGTTGTTGATAATCACTTCAAAAATGTGTTTGTTCATGCTTGATGCCAGTGTTTCCAGGAGGCTGGTGGGAACGTTTCTCCAAGTGTTGAAGGTAGCTTCACGAAGTCATCACCTGTCTGGAACTGATGGACATTTTTATAAGCTTCCCTTGCCATCCATCCCCAAATGTTCTATATGGGATTTAATGTCAGGTCTGAATGGTGGCCATTTTCTAAAAGTAGTCTAAAGCAGTGGTTTTCAAAGTGGGGGCTGCGGCCCACTGGGGGGCCGCCAGGGGGGCCTCAGAAAATTGGTGGGAAGGAAAAAATCTAGTATTACACAATATATTTGTTGTATTTGTTAGCTATTTTCTATGCTTACAAATAAGAAATATTGGAAACTGAATAAAAAGTAATGAAATACAAACTAAAAGTTGATATTTCTTGTAGAAGCATTTGCTGTGTTTTGTAAAGGGGGTCCCCGGCCAAGGGCCAAAGGTGTTCAGGGGGCCTCAGCATGGAAAAGTTTGGGAACCCCTGGTCTAAAGCATCTCTCTCTCTCTCTCTCTATCTATCTCTTTGCATCTACATGGGTCTAATACATAATAAATGACATTTTGGGCACATATTTTTACTTTTAGCTCTGGTAATTGCTATAATGGAGCTGCCATTGGTACTCCAATACCTCTCTCTTTATCTGTCTTTGGTAACGTCCATCTTGTCCTGGCCAGCCCATGCTGTGGCTGGGCCACACCCTCTCCCTCAAGGGGCCTTGAGCTGATGGTTCATCTCCTACACCTGGGCCACACTGCTTAGCTGTGGCTGATTACTCAGCTATTTAATAGCTGATTGCCCAGCCAGCAGTGTGGCCTCACATATATCTTCATCTCATACCTCCATGCGGCAGTAATCCGGATGTTTCTTGGATTCACATGGACTCTGATCTGGACTCTGGTTCTTTGTTGTCCCCCTTTGTGTTGACCTGAACATTAGCGTTACGTTTCATGTCGAGGTTGGTGTTTGTTTCTAGAGTTTTAGTTGGCTTTCTCTCTGTGTTTACATTGATACGTGGTGCGTCCACTGGTTGTAGTGCTGTTTATAGTACTGGTTACTGCCTATACAGCGTCTGCACTGATATATATTACTTTCACTGTTTATAGTACTGTTTACACTGATATATAGTATTTTCACTGTTTATAGTACTGT
>JAPTHA010000013.1:12397155-12407749 GCA_029814585.1 Gymnapogon annona
GTGTGTGTGTGTGTGTGTGTGTGTGTGTTTCTGTATAGAGTGTGTGTGTGTGTGTGTGTGTGTGTGTGTGTGTGTGTGTGTGTGTGTGTGTGTGTGTGTGTGTGTGGGTTAAAGGGGGGAGAAAAGTATAGGGAAAGGAGGGGCTAACAAGGATCATTTGAGGAGAGGGGACTTTTTGGGAGGGAGAAAAATAAAGGCTCACCTCCCCCCCTTTCTCCGCGGAATAAAGTTACCACACTTCAAGAGGGACGGAGAGGAAGGCAGACGTGAGAGAGCGAACAAGAGGGAGGGAGAGCGAAGGAATAAGCAAAGAGAGGGAGGGAGCTCAGATGAGGGAGACTGACTAAGACCATCAGAGAAAGAAGAGAGAGAGAGAGAGAAAACCAGAGCAGCACACCCTTCCCCACCCTCTGTGCACCTCACACGTCTGGCATGGATCTGTGTCGCCAAAGTTTGCGTCGTGGAACCGTTGGGAATTTCTGGGAATACCGTGGATTTCTGTAGTGAGGGACCCTCAGGGGTTTTCAGGATGCCCTCCGTCTCCCTGTCTTTGCCCTCTGCTCTGGCAGGGAGGGCCAGAACCTGGGTCTGCCTCTCCTGCATGTTTTGGGTAAGAATTCCCAGACAGGGATGAACAGAATGCATGAGAGAAAAGGTCAGCACTGGAAAAAAAAAAGTGTGTCTTTAGACCAGGGTACTCAGTTGATTCATCTTAGCATGAGGTAAACACAACACATTCATGAATGACTGAGTGGCTTTTTAACAATGTCTTTGCATGAGGTCAAGTGGATGTTTAGGAGGGCAACTGTTTCTTGATGAAGTGCTCACAACACAGGAACACTTCCGATACCTATGCCGTCATCTCTGAGACCAGACAAAAACTCGATTTATTAATTTATTCTATAGATTCCTTATTTTTTTTCTGACTAACATGTATGTGCAAATCATACCTTTTTTTTGAATATATGTCAGTGTCCCCCTGGCACATCTACAGTAGTTCACTTGGTTCGGTGATCGGGCCGGGGCTAATCTACTTGACTGCTCTGTGGCAACTCGCATCGGCGTGTTCTTACGTCGAGTCCACGCGGCCTCGGCACTAGAGCTATTTCTGGTTTCTCCTGTATAATTTAATCTGCTGCTGCTCGCTTCTCCTCCTATCTGGGACTGACTGAGTGTGTCAGGAACCGGGGGCTTTCCACACAGCATCAGCATTGTCCAGGTTGGAAGAGGGGATGCGGAGGAAATAGTCCTTCACGCCCATGCAGTCTTGACCTGTACACACCTGAGAACATGTCTGTAGACTGCCTAGCACGAATAAGGACATAAGAGCACTGATGTCAGGTACATGGACTTCTTTCAGGTACATGGATTCTTTCTACACCTTAAAAGCAAAATTTGCCTTTAAGGGCAAAGGAATTGACATACATATCTTGGTTGTCATGCACCTAGCTGTTACACCATCCTTATTGGAGAGGAGGGTGGATTTGTTGTTTTTTTATTGTTTTTTTTGCTGTATAATATATACACAGCATGTAATGATCACACCCAAGTGTTAAATGAGGCATCTGCCCTACTTTTGAGCAGCTTACAGTGGAGGAGAGAGCCATTTAGATGCAAGGGGAAAAAGGCAGTGCAGAGGAAAAGCTTCCTACGCAGTTCATATGCAAAGCAAGACATTTAGTCGTCCAAATGCGAAAGCTTCCAATCCGATATCATCACCATTCACTTCAACAACAAAAAAAATTGCAGAGGAGCAATGAGAGGGGAGGGAAAAGACGATTGTTGTGAGGTGTGACATCAGCAGAGGCCTTGATAGAGGAAGAGTAACGAGTGGAGGCTGAGTGACGTGCAAGGAGCGGGTTCTGAGAAAGCTCCTCAAATACATGCTATTAATAATTTATCAGCCCCACGCACAGAGAGAGAATATTAGATTTGACATGCTGACAGAAACAGCCACAAATGCAGGCTAGTTCCAACAGCGCGGGCCAAATACTTCTGTGAGCTCATTACTGCTCTACAATATGCTAAGCAGCTCAGCCATGAATAACAACAACCGTTATTTCAAACACCACTGATATGATCTTTTTTTTTTTTCTTTAAACATATGTGCTGAACAATTTCCTGCCAGTGTTTACCCTTGTGCATTAGAGGAGTTTTTATTAAGCCCCAGTGTTGTGTTAGTAGTACTATGGAATATCAGAAGCTGGATCCCATTACACTTTGTACTACTCTTGGCACCTTTCCATGTCATGGTATCAGCTCATCTCAACAACTTTTAGTACCTGTTATGTGGCTTATTTTACAGAACAGATAACATCCCCTTTTTGGAGGTTTTTTTTTTGGTCATCTTATAACCACATAACTTTTACGCTGTGTTTTGACACTGACTGAAATTTGTTTGGAACCTAATCCAAAAATGTCAGTAATGGCAAGGTGAGTTCACCGAGTAACATGGTAGAAAATGGACATTTAACGCACTTATAGCATACATTTATAATGAATCATATACCCTTCTGAACAAGCCAGACAGATTGGTTTGTTGCAACTGTATTTATACGCATAGTTGATTCATGGTGTTTACTGTGATTTGTTCCATCAATTGTATTTAGGGGTCTTTTGGCCTGCACCAATTCATAACACCCATGGGAAATTGAAAATGAACTGAAAGGGTCCCATCTAATTGTTGTTTTCTGATTCAGAATCTGAATACTTTATTAATCCCAAGGGAAATTGTTGATATACAAGTGGGTTTGCGTTACCAGGCTTCCATGAACCTCAAGCTTTAGAACCGTGCATTAGACTCTTTCTCCATGTGAGTCTTGAAATACACATCTCACTTTCAAGCTCTATGTGGAAATAAATACGGTATGTATAATAATACTATTTGCAAAGCCCAGATGGTGTTTTTTTAATAATAATGAGAGACAGTCATGCATTTCTTGTACCTAAATTGTCAGAAACTGAAACAGCAAATCAAGACAATGCAGATTTGGTCTATTGTGTGGTATGTTCCAGGCCTACTAAACTGGTGGAGATGTTGTGTAGTTTATTTCTGTATATAGCAGTTTAACGCATCAGACATTAGATGTAGAGGTGGATTCAACATGGATTTAGATACTGATCAAATAATGTGGCAAATGATCCTCTCCAATTCTCATCAACCATATCCCAACACATACCTTTACATAGAACTGTCCATTTTTGATCAGATCTCCCAATGACAACACTTGAGCAGTTGAGATTGAAGGACTATAAGGGTCTAAAAAGAAGACACGTTTTGGTTGCATTATAGGAAGTATAGGATGACATGTTTTAACACTTAACAAAAAAATCACGATATCAACAGGCTCTCTGCAAAAAAAAAAAAAAAAGGCCTCAAGACTGAAGGAAGGTAATGCAGGTCACCCAACTCTGGAAAACTCAAAGTTGACTCACTACTGATGAATCCGAGTCTCCTATTTTCTTTCAGTTTTTCCACCTAGGAGAAAATCAGTCATCTGTATTGGAGCTCAGCTGACTTTTTAATAGTGGATTTACAGATTTTTTGCTATATATAGTACAGGTTTATGCCCATGCTGGTCATTGTGGGTTTCCATTCTGTCTTCCTCTCCCCTAGTCCACTATAAGGCAGCTGTAACACTGTAAGCCAAGATGTATGGTAGATCCATCATGTCTTCGGTTGTCTAACAGAGTCCCTTATTGACTGAACAAAATCCCTCGAGAGCTCTGAAAATCAATCAGGCTTTGATTGGACCGTTACTGCCCGCCACACCTCCATGTGTGTCACCTCCGTATGATTGTATGACATGTTTACGAGGGTGTGCATGTGTGCGGCGTGGCATGAATCAGGAATGCCATTTCACCCTACTAATACGAGTGTGTCTGCTAGCCCTGGCTGGTGATTAGCTTGCGTTGAGTGAGGAGATTCTTGAGTAATGAATCTGTCTAAGCGTCTCTATGTGCAGGCCCACTAGCTAATTCCCAGGAGTGTCATAGCAACAACAGCATCATCTTTATCCATTTACTTTGAAAGATGTTAGATCATCAAAATAAACAATCCCGTCAGCAGAATAAAATGCTGGCCACGTATGTATCTTCAAACCACACATATGTATAAGGTTATGTTTTTGAGCCCCCCCAACCCCCTAAAAATACCTGCTTTAAATCAGCCTTTCTACATTAATATTTATTCCTGGGTGTGTTGTTGACACTGGTGGCTGTGCTGTTGTATCTAACTATTTAATGATTTTCACGGTTAGTTTTGACAAAAGTATTGTCACAGAAGAACATTATGCCACTGTTTGATACAGAAGAGTCTGCAAAGATATGACTTTAAAATGACCAACAATGTATTTAGACGTATTTAAACAAATCTGTCTTTTCCTATACATATCCAATGTACTTTTATTGCTTAAACCTCCAAGAAAACTAGAACCAAGGTAGTGCAGAAGACCAGTCTCTAGTCTAGTGGTTAAGTTCTTAAATTTAAATTTTTTTTATGCAACTGTTTACTCAGAGTTGCAATTGTACTTTTGTGTAATATAAGCTCCAAGGACCCCCGCGACCCTGCAAATGATAAAGCGGGCTCAGAAAAAGAATAGAGTGAGTGTGAGTTCTGACTGGAGCAGTACTTTTTTCACTTTGTGTGATTTCTTCGACTAAAACCTGGTCGTTGCAGATATTCAGTTGTGCAGTAAAGCTAGGTTTGGACAGATACTGTACTTGACCAAAGCAACAGAGCAAAATGCAACATTGGAGATCTTTTGTATTATTGCAATAAGTGTAAACACAGGTGATCATGAAAGTGTGGTGGTCATTATTATGGTGTGTTGGTAAAGTATAGATAATTAATGAGAAACTATTTCTAATGAACAGTTATATATTCTTTGTCTACATTTTCCATGTATCCATCATTCATCTGTAGTGGAAATAGTTCTATCTTTAATGTTCTATTGTGTTCCATCAACACTACACTTAAGAACTGAAAAAGATTGCAGTTTAACAACAGTCATAATTTATTTTTTTACTCAATTGCTCAACTGTTTATTGTATCTTCCATTTAACAACAGTCATAATTTATTTTTTTGCTCAATTGCTCAACTGTTTATTGTATCTTTCATTTTTGCTGCTGCAATAATGACGCATTTCCCCTTAAATCATAAAGTATTAGTGTTTACAGAATAAAAGACTCATGGTGAAAATGTGTCCCAGAACACCTCGGGCCAGTGGTTTTAGTGTTTAGTTCACAAAAGCATCCACTCTCCTTAACTGTCTGTAAAAATACACAAAAAGTTTCCAACATGTAATTATAATGGTAATAGTAGTCGTGGTTTTAATGATGGAGTCTAGTTCCAAGTGACATGAAAGTGCACTCAGGCCTCGTTTTAGTTAATCGTGTCCTCCGGGGGCTCATGTCCTGTTCAGCTGCCACACAGGCTGACTGTCCACAGCCACACATCTCTCCGCCCTCGCCAGAGCTTTCTCCGCGCTCTCATTTTCCGGCTAGTAAGTCTCCCAGCTGCATGTGTCTATGTACGTGTGACCTGTGCTACTGTATCTCTGAGACTCAGACTGTCCTCGGAGAGTGGACCCATCACTCTGGCTATAAACAATGCTTTGTGTATCTGTGACCAGGTGATTTATATACGATGTGATCCAACACCCACTCGGCCCCACAGGCCACTGGCAGACCCAGCTCCAGCACACTTCCCCAGGGCGCTGCACACTACCCTGCTCCTCTCTCTATAGGTTACCAATGTATCACAGATTACTGCAAAATAATCATATCTAGAACTGCAATTTCCAAATATCTGTGCAGTTTAGATCCAACACCACAAGCAAAGAACCACAGTATTTTCTTTAAGGTGTACATCGAAACAGTTGGTTTTCAGTAGCTGTAAAGAGGTAATTGTCAGTCAGTGCAAATGCTTCCAGTGTGTTAGCAGAAGCAGATCAACATAAAGAACACGCGCTGATAAATGTTAGATATGTGAAGTTTTTGGGAGTTAATTCACGTATATAGTGTTTCCTCTTTAGGATGTTCCCAATTTTTTTCTTCAAGGAAGGTTTCAAGCCCTGTGAATTCCATTTTAAAATTTCACCTCGGCACCAAGATTAGTGGGCACAAGTAAGTTAGAATAGAATAGAATAGAATAGAATAGAATAGAATAGAATAGAATAGAATAGACTTGTCCAGACCCTGCGACCCTGCAAAGGAGAGTGGGTTCAGAAAGTGAGTGAGTGAGAATAGAATAGAATAGAATAGATCTAGTGTGTACAAATAAATATAAAAGTGACATAGACATAAAAATAAAGTGTTCTTGTTGTAAAGGTAAAAATAAGATAAGAACAGCATGGATAAACACAATTGTTTGCATAATCTGATGCACTTCTGAAAAAAAGACAATGGTCATAGGCAAGGATCATTGCATTTAATGTTTACAACTTGTAATACCTTATTTTGCCATTTATGGGCAACTGTCATATACTTGGACGATATTTTAGACATTAAATATATATGTATAATCTATCATAATAATAGTAAAGGTAAAAATTAAATAAGAGCAGCTTAATGTTGACTAAAGTAAAATCATTGTTGCACAAACTCCATTCCAGGTTGGAGGTGCATTAAAATATATAAAATAGAATAGACTAGAAAGCCTTTGTTGTCATTACACATAGTATAATAAGATTGAAAAACTTCACCGTAAAGTGCACACATGAATAAATATGGTAAAATATGTACAATCACTCTAATAAAAAAAAACTAGTATCAAGTATACATAAACTACACATTCAGGCAGGTCAAGTAAACAGGTACACAGGTTGATAATAATAAGAGTAATCAGAATAATAATAAACTGTGGAAAACAATAGGGTCTAACACTATTGATGCTTCGGCATTTTTCAAGCTTCTTCTTGTCTTCCTTATATTTTCTGGTAAGTCTGACATTAGCATCAATACTATGTTTGTGTGTAGAACACAAAGAAAGAAAGGCCAGCTCACTGGAATAAGGGTGAATATTCTCAGTGTGGGTGCATTTGTGTCAGAAGTTTATCTCTGTGTTACTGGGCTGAAAGTTCCTCTTCGCCTTGTGAAAGAATCAGCCTCAAGCTGCACTAACACCCTGGCAGGACTGACAAAATGCTCACAGCATTTAATTTTACTTGCTGCATGATTGTATAGTGATGTATTCATTCTAATACGATGACACGCATGGTCTTTTTCCTCACACTTTCAACCATAACTACCTCACTCCTGATAATATTTCCAAAACATGCCGTGATAGCATCCAACACGCAATATCACCCAAGAAACGGCCATTAAACCAAGAAAACACCTGCACTGATTCCAGAACAACAGCGAACAGTGCCAGAGAGATCTGCATTACTGGCACAGAGCTACTATGCGTGAGACTAGTCCAGATTTTTGAACGTGTTAATCATAATGCTCACAGGAGATAAAACCAAACACTTTTAAGAAGTTTTGAGCTGGTCGGTTGTTGCGTTTGCCATCATCATTTCTTAGCTAATTGCACCTACCTCTACAGTGTATATTCTGTGAGCAGGAGAGAAGCAAGAATTTAGGAGCGAGCACGAAGGTTTTTACATGTCAAAATCAGCCTTAAAATACACATAGAAAACAGACTGTTACCACCAATCCATCCACAAAGCAGACCCTAAACCATAATCACACGCAAAGGTATTACATTGGTAACCATTGAATGTAACAGGCACCGTCAAGTTTGGGGGTTATCTCATGTAAACAGAAGCAGCAAACACAATGCACATTATGCCTGGAATCTACATTTCAAAGCCAGATCTGCGTTGTTGTCATGTGCTTCCTTTTTGCTTTGTTTGTGTTTTCTTTCCCGAGATGGACCAAAGAGACAAGAGCTTATTAGTAGACGTGACATTCCAAGTTCATTAGCAGCTGACTAATGATCATAAGCGGCCTAGACTTCATGATCACAGCTCATTGATCTTTGTGTCTCTCTGTCTGCACCTGATATCGATCATATTGTACACCGATGCAAACAGTACCGTGACTACACACTCACGCACACATATACAATATACATATAGTACCAGCTGGGAGCGTAACCACGTCGCCATAGATACACACTCGGCTTGCTGATGCTCGGAGAGAAGGGATCTACTACAATCTGGCGAGTAGCCCACAGTGTCAGTCCACGGGGATCGGCTGTATTCGCCGCCATAAATAAAACATCCCCAACTCATAGCTATGTACTTGTACAGTGATCCATACTCCCATGTTGTGTTTATGGAGACAGGGAAGGAAATAAGTCATATTAATACCTCCGTGGCCACATACGTTATTGAGCTTTCCAAAGCGCACCTATCCCATGGACAGTAACGCAGCCGCGAGGTGCTTTACTATGATTATAAAGACCCCGCCGCTGCCAATCACTCTTATACTTCTAATCACAGTGAAGTCGGCCCCTCGGGTTTTATAACTAGAATAATGACTATCCTGCAAAGAGATTCACTCCCCCCCCTCCCCCCTTCTGCTATTTTTCATGTCAGTCAACCTGTTTTTTTATGGATATTAATGTTTGTTCAATTTGAAAAAGAATGTATTATTATAACAAAACCGGACATAAGGAATTGTGCTGAGTAAAGCCGGATAAAGAAGTGTAATTTGGCAGAGCAGACGAAATCCAAGCAGATCTCAGCCACCCTGATCACTGGAGCTGTTTGATATGCCATCTGTGTGCACGTTCAGAGAGCGAAAGCTGCCAGACAGAGCTGAGTTTACAGTCGACGTCTTCATTAAAACACAGAACAGAGGTGGAGCTCACACAAATTACTGTAAATGACTGTATTTAATTCAAACATCATACACTTGTGCTTGTGTCTTCCATCTAATCGTGTTGCATCAATCCTCTCATCCGTCATGGAAGTGAAGAGCTTTCAGTCCAACCTTTTACATGACTGCAAATTTGGGACGTGTTTATGTTATGCAGCTTTATACTCGTACCAGAGTTCTTCTCATAGGCTGGTCACTGTACTAAACAACACATAGAACTATGTTTGGCGACAAAAACCTCAAAGTTGTTGCATAGACATAGAATCTGTCCTTTTTTTTTCCGCCTTTCCTCACATTTTTCAGGATTTAGACACTTCAGGACTTTCCACCAGAGAATTATAGCACATATCCCGTCTCCTAAGGGTGTTTTGGTTTAGGCAATAAAATCACATTGGTTCGGCTCAGGAATAGTACAGGAAAAAAAAAAATAGCTTGGACTTTTTTTTTCATCACATCTTTGTAGTATTTTAAATAAAGTCTGGGCTGAACTGAAGCCCTATTGTCCAAATCAACTGATGTTTTTTGTACAGCTACATTAAATATCAGCATTTATCACTGTCAAGACATCAGACTGTACTGCAGGTAAAATTGTGTTTATTTGAGGCTCAAAGGGTTTCATATTGACGTCATGTTTGTAACACCGATCCTGTGGTTTATGATACAAGTAGATTTAACTACAGACAAAATCTAAAATAGTCCAAATGACCTCAAGGTTTAAACATGCTGCAGAGGAAAATGAATCCAAAACATCACGTGTAATTCTAAAACACAGACCATTTTATTGCACACTGACTACTCTGACTTTTGTTCTTTAAGTAAAGCACAATACTTTCATGCTTGGTTTTTGATTCCAAATATATTGGTCGTAAATCACAACCTAAGTTACAGCTTCACAAATGTGAGCATTTTTCATAAATTGGGTGTCCACTGATTTTGGCTCATGAAAAAAGAGGAAATCTATCTTTTACTCTCACGTGACATGGTCAGGAAGATTGAATAAACAAGTGTTATGTATTTATGGATATTTATGGACTTTATTCTGCCCATAAGTGGTTTTTTTTATTTTTAATTGAAACATTGTCATTTTATTTTTGTGCTACATCTGTAGCATGAAGGAAATGTTTAAATGCCAAATGTAACATCTGATTCTGACATTGTTTCAACCAAAGAAACAGTTGCTGCTATAGCATATGTTTATTTAATATTGAGCAGGAAATGGCCGTGATCAACTCCATAGGTGTGTTTATGTCACTAATCCTCTACGCTCCTTTGTAAATCTGTCGTGTCAGTTCTGCTTCTTCTCTTGAGCCATGATTAGACCTCCGTTGTCCTTCTCCTACTTTATACACAGTTTATTTTCACACACATACATACCTCTGTTGTACCATTGCAATCATTAGCTCCTCCCAACTATATCAGTGCATAAAGATGTCGCAGAGTAGATTTGTGTCATCGCGCACACAGCACGTGTCCAACTCAACTTCGTCACATCCATGTTGCAACACGTGGCCGTCGACAGACTTGCAAAATTCCCGGAATGTTACTGTGTGTAGGAGATCTGATGATACATTTGGAGCTAAACTGGTCATGCTAGTGTTTCAGAGCGCTGCAGAAATATAGTTGTGATTTATTGACGCAATAGTACAATCAACAAATAAATGTGAGTGACATAACAAATAACCAACCACCACATTTCCTCAGACAGGTTCTACACCATGGCGTTCATGTAGCAAAAACTAGAACAGAAAAGTAAACAGACTGACC
>JAPTHA010000013.1:12435107-12445353 GCA_029814585.1 Gymnapogon annona
CACACACACACACACACACACACACACACACACACACACACACACACACACACACACACAGTCCTTTCAAATATATTTAGTTTGATTTATTTCTCTCAGTGTTTTAGACTCTGACCAGTATCTATTTTTTGTCTTTCACTCTCTCTGTTACACACACACACACACACACACACACACACACACACATACACACACACACCACACACACACACACACACACACACACACACACAGAGGCTTTAACAGCTGTCTGTATGATCAGACATCAACCTTGTACAAATAATTCACCATCCTCACTACAGACAACACATTTGGACTAATCCATTCATCACCATTATTCACAGGTTTACCTCAATGATTGTTTAAGTGTAAGAGCACCCAGAGGTTCATTAGCACCCACCCCCACCACCCCTTCACACATATCTATACAGCTACACTCTTACACACACACACACACACACACACACACACACACACCACATCTGGTACTTCTATCTTGTTCACTTGGTCTTCATCAGAAACGCATTTACACACTCAGCACCTGGAGACCACCTAGGTTGACAGCACCACAGTAGCAGGTGTGGGAAAAGGAAGAGAAGACGGGTGGGGGTCAAAGTTCATACCTGTCCAGACATCAGAAATGGGAGATCCTTGCTGTAACTTTGGTTTCTGTTTTTTTTTTTAACTCTTAAAAAAACAGCTTCAATTTATCCAGTTGTATTTGGACTTGAGGGGATGGAGTTGAAGTCTACTTTGTGCAGCCACATGAGGGCAGCACCACAGCATGTAAAGCTCTGGAGGAGCTGTAACCCACACCACATTCAACAGGGAACACTGACTCAAACCTGAATGCATGACAGATATTTTAAGTAACTTGCGTTATAATAGGGGAGTTTTTCTGTATTGCATCTCTGCTGCTTTAATCTCCTTTCCCGACCTATTCTTGCTGTGTCCTGAAGGTATCTCAATCTCTCTTATTTTATGTATCTCCCTGTATTCATGTGTTTTCTAGCCTTAAACCTACTCTTATCTGTTTCAATTAACTGTGATCTTTTTCCCTCTTTCTTCCAGCATGTCGACTGTCCTGCCATAAGAAATGTGAGGTGAAGGTAAGACACTAAACATGATTCGCCTTCTATTTTCTGACAATTATTGCTTGTTTTAGTTGCATATGCACCTGCACACCACATGGTAACACTAAAGTGTGGTGAAAAATCTGCTTACGTCTACATACTGGCCAGATATGCAGCAATATATGGAGAAAGATTATTGGATGGTTTTACTGAAGTGAGCTTAGTGCGACTGTTGATAAATTGTTTTGAATCTCTTAAAATGCAGTATAACATAATGTGTATTTTAAGCGCAAGTTGAGATCACATTGTAGCACGGCATTCAGTCAGATCAGACAAGTCTAATAGTACTATACTGTAGATCTGGGGCGTCACTTCAGGGGCCACATTCAGGTCAGTTTGATCCAAAGTGGGCGGAGCCTGTACAATAATACCACAATAAAATATAGATGTCAACTCTGAACTTTTATGTGCATTTTAGAGTGGAAAAAGTCAAACTACATGATGAATAAACATGAACAAACTGAAAACACAAGTGTAACTTTAATAATATTATGCTTCAATTTATCATATACTGACAGATCACAGATTTAGATTTAGATGTAATAAAGATTTAGTAACAGGCAGTTAAAATTGAACGCACTTCTCTTTAGTCATTTCAGGTTATTCTTATGTGTTCAGGTTATTCAAAGTTGTTTTCGCAAAATTATACTTTGTTTTAGTGTAAATTGGTGAAAACATTTCGAGCTTGGAGTATTTAGACTTCCTTTAATTGTCATTACACAGACAAATACAATGAATCTGGCAACAAAATGTCATTTGTATGTTATTGTGGTATTTCACTGGTCTGACCCACCTGATACTGAATTCTTAATATCTCCAGGGTAATTTGAGCATTTCACAAATTCATCTGGAGGGCCATACTGGACCCTTTGGCAGGCCGGATTTGGCCCCCGGGACGCATGTTTGACACCTGTGCTTTAGATACATGTCACATTCGTTCACACAGCTTAGAAGTACATTTATTGCGAGTGTCCATCTTCATATTTTTGTGCAAGATTGAAGCCAAGGTTCTCATCTGAACATGACGGGGATTTCAGGTTCACTTGCATCTACATTTGTGTCTATAAAAGTCCAGTTTAATTCTGTGGTGTTTCATTCTGACTGCCTGGCATGGAATGAGCCACTGACTGTGTCGATGTAGCAGATTACATTATTATCTGGCATATAAGATGGAGATTTTTTTTTTCTTTTTTTTTTTTTTGCTCCATAAAAGAGTAAATTGAAAATACAGTGAAGTACGGTAAAATACACGTTTGAAATGCTACAGATTGGCAATGAAAAATACGCCCAGAATTCCCCTTTTCTACTGACGCTATGACATCAGCTAGTATTTCGTGAGAAATATCACATCAGATGCGACCACGTTCCAAGGTCTAAGAACATGATAGCAAAGCATGCAGATCACAGATTGGTTAATCTAGAACTGTGCTGCATCAACAAGGCTAAGCATCATTATGTTGCGATGCAAGATGTTTTTAAAAAGCCAAACAGGTAGGACATCTTGACTTTATCTTGATAACCTGACCATAGATTTCAAGTCTTAATAGCTACATTATCAGTTAAAGAAATAGAGATGGTCTTTAATTATGACCTACTGTTACTCTGCTGTTGTAGCCCTCACAGCAATAACTCAAGATGACACTGATGCATCTTAAAAAAAAGGATGCCACTTGATAATGACGATGACTATATTTATAGTATGTTGCTGTGCAGTTCAAATGTTACGTGCCGGGACCAAAATCATGGAATGGTAAGGAAAATCAAGGTGAACTCAGTTGGCATCAGTCAAGAAGCTGCACATGTGCCAGTTAAAAAGAACATAATCACCATTAAGCACAGTTATGACAGTTATGATGCCATTATAAAAAGAACAATACATGTTCTGCAGTTTGTTCATTGAAAAACATGAAGCTCCAGCTGCTTCAATTCAAGAGTGACACTGAACCAAAGATCAGTTCAACAGACTGCGAAACTTGTAACACGTCAAGGATCAAAGCACTTTCAGATGTTGTTTTGTTCATTCTTGACTCAGATCCCAGAAAAACCAAAGTGTTTAATATATTTGCTCACACAGTGCATGTACCAGTTTTTGTAAAGATGAATACATTGATTGGTGAGTTATACTTTTTTAATCAAATAATAAATGATCCGTTCACCTTCTGCACACGAGTAAAATGACTCAAAAATTCTTAAAAAATATTCCCCTATAGTAACAAGAACTGTCATGTAAACTCTGCTTCTATCATAGAACATGAAGGCAGCAGTATTTCAATTCTGAAACTCTGATATCTCCAGAAACGGCCACAAATGTGAAGATCTTTCCAATATTCGCTGTTTTCACTTGTAGTTTCTTTGGTTAACACATTTGTCACTAAATTTAAACTCAAAAAGACAACGCAAACCCTGAAATAGGACATTGTTCATTTATGCTACTTGTACCATGTTCAGAGCTTTCAGTAAATCAGACACATTTATATATATATATATATATATTTTTTTTTTTCAACCTTTGTTTACGTCTTGAATACACAGCCCTGTAAACTGAATAATGTGGGACCATAAACCCATGCGGTTCACCGAGCCTCGTCCACATTTCCACCTCTTCACAGTCCCACTCCTCCCTGTGCATTTGATGCCAATCTGCAGTGGAAAAGGGAAGAATGCACGGTGAGAGTAAATGAAAAGGAAGGAAGGAAGGAAGGGAGGAATGAATGCCACTGGAGGGAAAAGGGCGGAGGGGAAGAGCGCAGCAAGGTTATTCTTAGTGGTTTGAGTTGTGACTGGTGGGGGAAAATGTTGAAATATCTACCCTTCTTCTTCCCTCCTGGTTCCTGCGTCCTCTCTCGGCCCCCCCTCCCCATCTTTGAAAACATTTCCAAAGCCATCTCTCTGCCCAAACATTATGACAGGAACAAAAGCTGTGTGTTCCCAAAACATTCGGGGAGGGGGGGGTATCAGAATACCCCAAAAACCCAGGCGAAGCCATTTGCGGCGGCAATTGGGGGAATAATCAGACTAGCCAACATCATGAGTCATTCACTGTGGTGGTGACAGACACTGGACAGGAAATGTTTTGCATGAAGAGACGTAAGAGGTGTGTGTGTGTCTGCGAGGAGCGACGGTAGGAGAGAAAGGTAATGAGAACTAGACGAATGTGTCAAAAGCGGTGGTGGGTAGCGTTTCAAACATCAGCCAGACAAATGAGAACTTTTGCACTTTTGCTCTAATCCTTCTCGGCTATAATCCCTAAATTGGTTTCCCTTCGGATGTAAACATTTATGTTGGCTTTATCCAGCGAAATGACCCTCGAATAAAAATAAACACAGCACAGTGTGGAAGTGGCGCGCTCATTGTTTCAGGCAGTAAAAGTGCGGAAAAGCCAGGAGTTTGTGCAAATAGGAGTGTGGATTTAGGCAGACCTTGAACCGTAAATTTATCATGAGGTACAATGAGATTGTCGCCAGTGGTTTGCAGTTCAGCAGAAGTGAAGATAGCCCCAGCCGTCGTGCTCCACTGATTTTGTTTTATGTGTTTATTATTTCAAGCTGCCACAACTTCCCCTTTTATGCTATACCGTAACCATGGTAGTGTTATTACTTTTTATGCAGCATCTCTGTGTTTTTATGGCCTTTTTAATGGGCCTTATACTATTTTAACAACGGTGTAATGAAGAGAAATGGATTTACCATTTCATGTAAGACATTCACAACACATCTTTACACATAATGAATGTAATTTGTTTATGTGTCTGGACGTGGGAGTTTTTATACCCCACGTTCAGATGGAAACCATTAATAGAAAATGGTTTGAAGAGTTCAAAAATCGTGATGTGGTAATTAGTTGATAATTTTCAGGATTTGAAAGGGATTTTCTAGAATAATCATGCTCATATGTCTGACTTGACATAAAGCAGCATTAAAGGTACAGTCTGTAAGACTCAGAAGTGGTAAAAGTGGCATGAAAATTCTTTACTTATGGAGAAGTAGATACACTACAGGGCAAAAGTTTAAGTCCAGCCCCTGATTTATGGCAATAGCTCGTTGTGAAAATCCGTCTGCAGCAAGAATGTCTATCCTAACCCTCTGCTCAATTGATAACTGTCTTTGGGTCATTTTTTTCTAAAAATTTTGAAGAAAAAATTTGTAATATATGATATAATATATATATAATATATTCATAATATAAATTATGAATATATTTTTTGCAAATGGGTTTTTATTTATTTATTTTTTTACAAATTTCACTATGTAAGGGAAAAACAAGGATACTAAATTAGACAAACACCTTCTGAAAATTAGAGAATATGTTTTAATTTCAGTATAAGTGAAAATTTAAGGCATGAGCAATAGTGTAAACAAACCCTCACAAGGAGTTTATGTCCTGGCTCCGCTGAAATGGCCTTAAATTCCAACAAAGGTCAGTCATGCTTTGTTAAAACACATTGTTGACCTTCATTATACAAGTGTTCATTCTTTTGGATGGAAATATATTATCAAAACTTACCTATTTGCCTCTTTTTAAAAAAAAAAAAAATCGTGGGGTGGACTTAAACTTTTGGCCTGTGGTGTAGTTGGGTGTTTGTGTACAAAGTGAAATGAACCTCATTTTATATTAATAAAATGTGAAGCAAAGGCAAAATACCACAAAATACAAAAATAGTGCAAGTCAGCTTTATTCCAAACCAGCCTTTTACGTTTCTTATCATATTGTGTGTTTTTTTTACCTTGTTTCATTTGTTGTGTAATCCAGTGTCATACACTGGTGGTCATCAAAATAAAAAAAACTGATAATTCTCTAAAGTAAAACTAAAAGTAAAGTAGTTTATTTGTAAGTGTAGATACTAGTGCTGAAATTAAGCAGTGAATGTACAAAACTGATAGCTGTTGAAAACTCAAAAGTACAATGACGGAATATTTATGTGTAGGTAAGAGTTAAGAGGATTAGTCTGCAGAAATTAATTACATTACATTAATTACAGAAATTACACGCTATACATAATTATGTTTTCATGCCAAGAACAGACAAAACAAACAGCTGTTCTGGCTAAAGTCTTCCATGTTTTAGCATCAAGTACAGGTTGTCCCATGGGTTTGGAGGAGAAGATTTCTGCCAAGTCCACTTGAAGATTTTACAAAATAATAATTTGAGCTGATACTCGACCATATGTAAACTGCCTTTTATTGTCAATAGTATATAGATTAAAAAACTAACTGGGTGTTTGACTGGGAAAATGAAGGGATTACAAAGCAATGGCATCATGCTCCAATTTGCTCATCTGTTATTGCACATTGAGCTTTATTATTAATTTATAATCTCACTTGTCTCTCCCATATTATTGTTTGAAGTAAATGGTGTTCATAGTTTAAATAGAAAGGAAATTTGTAAAAATGACATTGATGGTTTTTCGGGGGGGGGTTCCGAGATAAAAGGACTTGTTTTCTAATCTCTAATGCTCTGCCATGATTTCTCCAATTGGATAGAAGCTTCAACATCTCAAAAAGGTTGTAATTGCTTCTGATAAATGTACAGATATCGCTGCATACGTTTGTTTAGCTTCAGGTCTGAAATGCCCAGCAGCCTGATGTTGTAACCTCAGTAAAAAAAAAAAAAAAAAAAAAAAAAAAAATCCAAAAAATGACTTACTGCACTTTTAAGTCCATAAAATGTTTTGCTGACGTCCCTGTAATTTTGTTGTCGGTGGGACGATTAGTGTTATGCTTCTCTTTCTCAGTCTCATTTTGGTAATCTTTTGAAAATCTGTAGCCACATGTGGTTTAATCATTAAAGTATATGAAAACGTCTCCTCCGAACATCCAAAAGACAGATGTCTGCTAATATGTCTTGATGAAGAATGGCTAAATGTTTCTGGCGACAGTTTCTGTTCTGTTTTCCTTTCAGAACGACCGCAACAGTCTCGGTGTGGACGTGTGTTATTGGATCCCTCAGGACATTTTAGCATAGCGACGGGTGCGTTCATGTCCCGCAGACAGATTTTGACGACCTTGATGTGTTTGTTATGGGCGGCAATGGTGAGGTGGAAGCTCGTCTGGACAGGGTTCTTGGATGGTTGCCCAAAGTTTAGTAAAATAACTGGACACCCAAGTGGTGGGTTGTAGACGGAGGCTGTCTTGTGGACTCTGGTGTGTATGGTCTTCAAATCTACTGTGGGTTCTTAAGCTGTGCATGCAAATTATTATGTGATAAGTCACATCAAACAGATTTGGAATCTGAATGGAAAGGCTGAAACCTCCAGGCGTTTTGATTCATTTGGCCTCTGCCAATGACTTTGACTGGAGAAAATGTTGTGAAGTCCAATAATACAGAGAATGGCACCAAAAAAATTCTCTTTTGGATTATAGAACCTCTGGAAGAAAAATTAAAAAGCTAGATTATGTCATATTTTCACAACAAAATACTGTATGTCCTAGATACAGAATCACAGCAGGATAAATACATATATTTTTCATTCTTATTTGGGTCGTACCGTTGATAATAGTAGTCCAGATGCAAACTTTTTCATTGACCTTTAGTGATCTGATTCAACGTACTATGATACACCCCTGCCCTCCATCATGCTACGTGCATTGTTAACATAAGTCCAGTCAGCCAATGTTATTTTTGTATTTAACATTACGTTAGTTAATGTTACTTAACATTAGTTAGTTATGGATACTTACAGTTATTTCATTATTATGAAGTGACATTATGTTAACATACGGTAACATTTTCTTTCGGCATTTTCCCTTCCGGGGTCAACACAGCGAATCCCATTCACATATTTGATTTGGCAAGAGTTTTTATGCCAGATGCCCTTCCTGACACAACCCTCTGTATTTAACCAGACTTGGGACTGGCACAATGAGACACTGGCTTGCGCCCCTTTGCAGCTACAAGTTGTAGCAGTAGGTAGTAGTGTAAAGTGTCATGCCCAAGGAACCACACTGGATGCTCATTCCTCATTGAACCAAGTGCAATCAAACCCCGGTCCTCTGTTTGCCAGCCTTACCAAACTGAGCTATCCAGCCGCTTTATTTTAACATACATTATGTCTGAAATTATGTCAGAAAATATAATGCAAGTAAAACTTTAATGTTGATTATGTTATGCTAATTACAAAAACAAACATGAAATCTGGAAATACGAGGCACTTTAGGTAAGAGTTTAATTGCAGCAGTCCTGAAACAATGCCAAAGTACAGCTGTGTTCCATTTACCTTTGAAATATGGGCTTAGAGTGGCCTCACACATGAGTCGACTGTTCAAGTGCAAAGTCAAAGTCAAAGCAGTGTTGGCAATTAATAGTTGATAATGCATACATGGCCTCTCCACACGGACAGGACCACTGATGTACACCGAGAGAAATAAAACCAACGGTTTGTTTAAATACCAGAGTTTTCACTACTGTTGATGCACAGAGCATCCATCTTGAATTTTGTAGGATTTTCTGAATCTGGCTTAAGGGGCATGACAGTTGAGAGTTCCAGCTGAGAGTCCTTTAACCTCACTGGAATGTGTCCATTAAGCTGGACCCCATTGGTCTAATCTAAACTGAACTGAGTGTGCACTATTACGGTCTGGAATATTATTATTCACATGACTGAACCACCTACTGACTTATTTGTGTGATCATAATCACAATTTACCCAGAGTACACTGTGGGGATGTTTCCTATTCCATCCCAATTGGATGACCTCCTGACCTCATGTAGATGAACACACTCCTACTCTTTGGGTTCAGAGTTCGATTTGGCACCAATGCCACTAATGTGTGAGAAGAGATGAGTATGTGCATGTGTGTGTTGTCATGTTGACTGGATAACACATTGCTTATAAGCTCTCTGTTCTCTTTCACCCACCATGGAAACAAGCCCTCATTATTCCTTATGATTTATCCCTGGCATGTCTTGGAGGAGCCTCCTGGAATGCCGCTGCAGTGGTTTGTGCTGTTCGATTGGGCCAGCGGGTTGGAAGACACAGGCGAGGTTTGGCAGGGAAAGGTACGGGCAGAGAGGAATGATGGGAAGGGGTTGGACAAGACGAGTGAGAAGTTTGAATATTTCTCATGTAAACAAAAATGTGGGAGAGATTTTGCCGCTTCATTTTTTCCTTGGCTCAATTGTATAAAATGTTGTTTACATGTTTGTGATTTTTTTTTCTTTCCGTTTTCCAAAATGTGGTCTGGTCTAACATGCCATATGTGTTGTTCTTACAACTCTATTTCACCCACAAGACAAATTTGTTTGGGGAATCTAATGTAAGATAAATGCCGCTTCGGAAGTTTGGTTGTGTGGTCCAGGTGTTTCTGTGTTCACTCAAAAGAGGAGGTGCTTAATCTTCTCACATCCGTACTTTTCATGGATAGCTCAGTTGGTAAGGCACTGGGCTGGCCTTCATGCTCCTGCCTACAACTGTAGTCTTAATGTCTCATTGTGCCAGTTCCAAGCCTGGATAAATACAAAGATTGTGTCAGGAAGGGGATATCCGATGTAAAAACTCCTGCCAAATCAAATATGCAAATGGGATTCGCGGTGGCGACCCTGGAAGGGAAAAAGCCGAAAGAACTCATCATCTTCACTTAGATTTAGAGTACAGGTTATCACAGGACAATTGTAATGCCGAAATTATTGCATTGGAGAACAGTTGAAAGACATCTCAATGTTCTGTGTTCCTGTGCATGAGTAGAACCCATCCTTGACTAGTTCAATCATGGCTCATATATAACCCAGACATGTTATTGCAGCCTCACAGATGCTAGAACGTTTAAAAAAAAGGTTTGGTTGTGTTGAAAATACAAGTATTAGATTTTGAGAGATGTCTCATGAGTCTACAGGAGCAGTCGTTTGTATAAAAGTCAAATTTGGCAAAAAAAGAATTTCAGATATTCTTCGCGTCTGTCTCATGTTCATTCCTTGATTACCTCAAATGTTATTGTGTTCCACATATAGACTAAATATGAGGCTAAAATGGGGTGTCGACCACTGCTAACTTACTGACAGAGTAAGTTAGCAAATTGAATTTTCTTGACTGTCAGGTGCAACAGTCTACAAATATTCATTGTGTCTTTACTTTTTCATAGAGTTTTTTAGGTTCTTTTATCTCAGACACAAAGGTAAGT
>JAPTHA010000013.1:12445453-12461828 GCA_029814585.1 Gymnapogon annona
AGTCTACAAATATTCATTGTGTCTTTACTTTTTCATAGAGTTTTTTAGGTTCTTTTATCTCAGACACAAAGGTAAGTTTGTTTACATGACATGTTTCTGAGGAAGATGGAAGTACAACGTCGAAACATGTCAGGTAAACAAACTTACCTTTGTGTCTGAGATAAAAGAACCTAAAAAACTCTATGTCTGGAGTAACGTCCAGTGTAGACTTTGTTTATAGTGCTCTAATTCCATAAACGGATGCGGCTAAAGGCACACCTAAAAACTTTTTCATTGCTTTTAAAATTTTACTTACAGGAGGAATGATTTAGAAAAGGACCATCACAAAACTTAGCAGAATGTCCAAATACAGTATTCCCAGTGAGCAGTTTGGGTGATTTGGGTCTTTTTGTGACCTTTGCGCTTTAAGATACTTCAGCACTGACTTCAATCAGCAGTTGTTGCAAGGCTGTTCTGCTGATCAAAGAAAAGGTCGAGGGTCAAGACCTGACACTGAACCCTAGTTTGGCTGAGTTCCTCAACATTTCTCCCCAGACTGTTGCAACGCTGTGTTTCCAATGTTCGACATCGGCACCTGCATTTAGCGAGTTAAAGTAAAAACCCCGGGACTTGTTTACTTGTCCTCCATTGCTGTCAGCAGGAGCTGAACAAAGTGCTCCCTTAATCAGCCCATTCCACTTCCTGTAGTTGTAGATGTTCTCAGATCTTGGAGCGGCACCAGGGGTGAAACAGGACGGCTAGGAAGTGAGTCATGGTTGCAGTCCAAGAATAAAATAAGGGCATGAGACACATTAAAAACAGAGGGAGCATATTCCTGTCGACACCTTTATGCTTCACAGTCTGTTGGCTGGTGAGCAGCTTGTTCGTCAGAGGACGTTACACACTGTACTTTTCTTCACTGGATTCATGATCGCTTGTGTCTGACTTCAATTTCAATGGCTCAATTTGAGACGATTTATAAGTGCTGTGTACGAGTTCTGTTGATATACAGTACATTGCAAGTATTGTGTTAAAGCCTACATCAGTCATTCGGTTTTTTGTTTTGTTTTGTTTTTTCCCCCGATATATCCAAAGAAATGCCAAGTGAAGGAAGTGCTTCCCAACTCGAATGCTGTCCAAGCGTTGAAGGTGACTGGGCAAACCCATCAAACACCTTTCTGTTGGTGGCAGATCTCAAGTGTTTTTGTCACGCAAAAGGGAATCCAAAGAATATTTCTGCTATGATTTGACCAAAACAAACCTGTTCCAGCTTGTGTTGTCCACAATCCCTGACAGCCGCAGCTCACTCTTTTCTTACATAACTCAAACACTGAAAGCATCTTAGAGAAAGGGTGGGGAAGCTCTATCACACACACGCGCATACACACACAAACACAAACCTCCTCCATTTTTATTAGCCGACCATTATTGACAGTTCAAAGTGTCTTTGCATAAGATTTGTTTGTTCACTAATGCCCATTCCAAACTGGACTAAGCCTAACATCTACATCGCCTTTACGTGGTGAGCATTCAAGGTAGTGTTTTACAATCTGGCATCTTTATATTTGATTCCACATCCTTACATGTGTGGACGTGTGAAAGCTGGCCGAGGCCTTTAATTTGGTTCAGAGAAAATCACAAGCTCCACAAAGCACACATCCAAGTTCTCTAATATTTAATAACACCCATGCCCTCACTTTGGACTCAAAATAAACGGGATGAAATTTGTATTTATTGGTAACAACATCAAACTTGTACAATGGATTTAGGCTTTATATTTATTTCACTTTGACACTTTATTTTCTTGTTTTTTTTGCTGTGTTAAGGGGCTTTGCTTTGTTCAGTTTTTATGAAATAGCTGTAGTGCTTTTTAAAATTTTTTTATATCAGATGGGATGTTTGTGGGGGATGATACGCATGAAGGCAATGTTGTACAATATTAAAGTTCTTCAAAATCAACTGTTTTTTTTGGTAACAAACTTAGATGCTTCATGTTCTGCTGGGGAAACTTAAAATTACTTAATTACGTTTAAAAATAGATTTCATATCTTCCTACAATATGAAGCAAATTTTTGACTTAAATTGCTAAAGACAAATTCTCCCGGTCATGATGGGTAGTTTTGAAGATTTTTCTGTCACAATTACCAGAAATGAAACCAGGAAATTGAAAAATAGCTAATTCCATAGGATTGTATTTGGACTTTATTGGAAAGTGTGTTTGTTTTGTTTTTCTGTGAGCGATTCTACCATTATAAATCATTTTGATCCAAAATTAAGATTCAAGTCACTGTTTTTAGCCAGATAACAACAAAATACTGTACATTTCAAAATGTTAGAAGAAACCACATCATAAAAGTTAAATTCAAACTAAACAGAAAACAACATTTGTGCGACAGCATGCAGATCTCCTCTGAAAACAACACATGATGCTCATCATTTGAGAATTTGCACCTGAAAGAAGAGATTCATTTGAGAGTGGGTGTGTTTGGAAGCATTTTATTCACTCTAACCTGTATTGGCACGAGGTTTTTGTTCAATTTAGATTAATTTCAAGTACATTCTTCCATAGCAAAACGAGATGATTCATTGTCATTTTAGTTGTAATTTGACTTTGGTTTTATAGCTTCTTCCCTCCTATGGCAGGTGTCCTTTTTTTTTATCTACTTTAACTTCTAAAAAGAGAAAGTGGAGCAAAACCTAAAAACACAGTACAACGTGCATAGAAGCGAGGGCAAGGAGTGCTGAAGAATGTTGGCCTGGAAAAAGAGAGTAAGCATTCAAGCATGAAAAGTGAAAAGGTAGAAGGAAAAGGAGGAGGGGGTGTGTTGGGGTGGGTGGGGGGTTGTGACGAGGCGTACATGTGCACATGCACACACACTCTCGCAACAGCCAAGCCCCTCTCATTCCTCAGTGGTCTTTCACAGAGGCAAGTCTGTTTCCCTGGCACAAACACGTCACATCAAAGAGCCATCACAGCATGTCTCCATAGCGACGCCCTTCAGCGGTATAGATGCAGCACAGTAGTCGGGAGATAGCGTTGGCAGACAAACGGTACGGGCGGCCTAATAACCGGGTGCTAGCAGATGACTGATGGCCCAATTTACCTCAGTCCCTCGTCTGTAGGTCAAGAGCCGAGTTCACCCCGAGTGTGCAAAACCCAACGGGAGGTTGGCAAATATTTTCCTCTCAAGTATTTTTGAAAAGAGTGTCTTTGGGGATATCTGTTGACATTTGTGCATACATGTGCAACCTCACAGATGGGAGCTGTCAAGAGGTAAAAATGGTGCGATGTTATTTTAGCATCCAAGTGAACATACAAGTTGGATTTCAGATCATTCCTGAATAGTCTCAGTTCTTCACACAATCACTCAATTTTGCCTTTAGAGTAAAGACTAACAGGACAATTTCTTCACACAAGTCATTATGTACATGTAAAATGTACTTTTACCTTAAAACTCTACTTCTTTTATTTCTGTGTTGCTGTTGCACAACACCCCTGCCCATTATATATCTAATGAAACATAATTAGAGGAACACAGAGCTGTTAATATCACACATGGTGGCCATTTGTCTCCGTGTGTCATAGGTATTTTGCTACCTAACCGTCTGTCTGACAGATGCTATGTTTTGATGCTATGTTTTCAGCTGCATTCCTGTAATCAGTCTGTTTAGTTCTATCTAACTTATGGACTGTGCAGTTGAGTTCTTTGTCTTGAAATCCATCTGTTATTTATATGAAATAGCTCTTATTTAATCAGCTGAAGTAGCCCACCTTTTCTGATGATCCTAGAAGCACATAATTGTGTTAATTCCTTGTGTGCAGCGGTCAAAAGTCAGATTGTTTTTTTTAACTGATGCAATTTAAGAGCATTTCACATCCCGACATAATATGACTGTAAAACTTACCTGGATACAACATATTATTTTCAGGTTGGTTTTGCACAGTATTGCCTTGTGATGTGACCCATGGTTTGTCAGCTGAGTGTGTTTTTGCACTTAAGTAACTTTGAGATGGACAGTTATCAATATTATGTATTTGTTTCTTGCCAGAGGCTGTAAGTCCCTGACACTATCTTACTTCACAGTCATGTAATGCACAAAATCACAATTTTTTACATTCCTGATGTCCTGGAGACCTGAGTTGAAGTGATGAAGTGAACACCCATCATGCCTAGTGCGAGTAGTACGAGTACGGGAACAGTGTTATGATCTGAGGTTGGTTCAGTTGGTCAGGTCTAGAAAAGGCAGGAAATTATTGCTCTTTCTTAGAATAGAATCCACTGCTACTTCTTAATTACTGTGTTTACTGCACACATAGTCCTGGAAGATGCAATTTCGTCAAACCTTTGGAGGATCCATAGAAACAGTCTCCTTATTACAAGCCAAAATGTAATTGGAAAGCAGTTTGTCTGCACTTTATTAGGGACCTCTCTTAAAATAATGTTGCACATCTTTCATTGACGAGCAACGTGGACTCGTGCTCTGAAGTGTGTACTGTGCTTAGGTGTCTGGTATGTGGAGCTGATGTTCACTAAATGTGCTGAGTGAGAGGCGGAGAGTTTACATCAGAGTTCTGGGACAGAACGTACGCTACCTCTGTCTATGATGCAAAAGTGCAGATATGATTGACCTTTTCATGTATTATTTGTTACAGAATTTACATCCAGGTGTTCATTTAGAACATTTGTAATTTATGCAAAAAAAAATTGTTTCTAAAGGTTTGGCAGGAATCTCTTCCAGGCAGACACAGATTTTTCTATTAAACTCAGAACAGAAGTTAGTTAAAACTTAATTAGCAGACAAATAATCGGTTGTATTGGTAGAAGGAGGTTCTACAGTAACGATGTTAACAAATAACTCAGACAATGCACAGGCGAGTTAGTGATATCCTAAAATAACATCCACATGAAACTGAGATAACATATGGCTTCTTCTGAAACAAGACCTTCTGAATGTGGGTTTGACCAGGTTTAAGCTTCCGCGCCACCTTACCAACTTTTAGTATTGAGCATAAAGAGTCACACATTCACTTTCTTAAAACATATTCTTTGCTAAACATGATGAAACAGTAGGGTTTTTGCTACGCATGAACCAGAAGGTTATTTTCCCTTTTCGCTCTCTCTGTCAAGCATGTGTCAACAGCTACCGAGAAGACTATGAGGAAAAGGAGGGAGGAGAGAGGGAGAGCGAAACAGACAGACAGAGCGGGTTAGCAGAGGGAGGGATACAGAGGTATACAGTTACTGTCTGCCCCCGGACGGCTTTTGCTCTCTCGTTTTGGGTACCGGAATCGTAAGGAGCCCCAAGCCACTTTCTTGGCCTTATATAGTGCGTTTCAAAATTTCTTGGCAGTTGACAGGGGGAACTAAAGCCAGCAGTATAAAGAAGAGTATCCTGGTCGCGTCCAGAGGCTGCGCAGAAATCCACACGTGTACTCACGTTGTGCACAGAATCGACTCCAGTAGCTCTCTGGCACGCGTTCGGGATTACTGCTGTTGTTTTGAGCGAGAGGGGGGCAGAGGAGAAGGAGGAGGAGGAGGAGGAAAAGGGTCTGTATTTGGTACTCCCTCTCTCGCTCACTCTCTTTTTCCTGGAGGGGGGGTCCGAAGGGTCTGAAGGCAGGGAGAATGCAGAGGTAGAAACAAGGCACAGGGGGAGAGAAGAGGGAGCGTGAGAAAAAGTGGAACTGAATGCAGGTATGTCGCCTTTCAGAACTGGTTCTCACTGTGTCTCTGCAGTCGTCCATCCGAGTGCGTCTTATTTCTTTGCATGCTTTCATGGCTTCACTCCAGTCGTCCAAAACCAGCATTTTAAGTGCTTGTTATTCATGATGAGGCTGTGCTTTGAGTGTCATTTCAACTAAAAATGCATGTTCTGGATATAGCCTTGTTCGCCGCAGATTCATGGGAAACTTGCTCCCATGGGAACGGGACAGGCAGGGTTCATTTGAGTCGCTGTTTGAGGCTCTGGAGCCTTTCATACCCGAAGAGTAGTGATTTGTGGCAGCAGAGTCAAGAGGAAGAGACTGGTCAACACGGGCAAACACGTGTTTTCTCTCTCAGCGTGGCCTGAGTCTGTTTCTTGGTGGGAGATAGGAAGAAGAGCGGCCAACTGAGAGGGACGTTCTCGAGAATGTTCTTTGATTTCATTGGTTCATCATTTTGTGCAGGATTTTTCTTGCGTGTGTTTGCATCCTGGTCTTCCCTTTTTTTCTCACACCTGTGACATCTCAGAGAGAGGATGCAGACTGACGATGGCAATCGCTCACCTTTGACCTTGTGCTAACATAAGGATAGCAGTTAAACATGAATGGTCAAGAGGTTGCGGGACTTGTATGTCCTGTCTCCCACTGAAGAGTCAAAACAAGAGAAAGGAATGCAGTGTTATTGCTGTCCTTTAAAGGCAATGGACACACTTTTCGTGGCTGTTTTTCAGGCGCCTTTTTTTAGACATTGTGTAACCTTGAACCCAGCGCTTCTGTCCTGGCATCACACACCAGTTATAAGTCTCAAGAGAGAATGCGCTACCACTTTCTTCACCTTGCCCAGAAACCCTCTTAAACTGCCAAGAGTCCTAACTCATTTCTCCATCGTGTCTCATATCATAAAGATGTTCTCTGAGAGTGATGCTCTGGAACGCCTGCTATCCCTCTTGAACTATTTGTCTCTTCCATCAGTCTCTCCCATGCCTTAATAACATACCTGAGGGTAGTTCATCTTTTGAAGCATCAGAGAGGTGAAACTTTGGCGAGAAATAGCAAGACAAAAAAATGCCATAAATCAGAAATTTGTCTTGAATCCTTCAAAGGAAGTACATTTTTTTCTCATTCTAGTTAAACAGCTATTTCTGTCACATTTATGTACAGTTTTCAGACATATTTGGAAAATATTCTCCTGGTCTAATAAGAAGGGAACACAAACAGTGTGTTGAACTGTGAGGTCCTCCAACTGCGTCTGCCCAAAAGTATGTGCCCAAAAAATGTTATAAAAGCAAAAGTGACCAGGGAGGATGGCATTTAACATTCAACCACTAAAGATGGTGCATAACTGGGCTGACTCACTCATTTATTTATGTAAACAAGTGACAGGGTGACAATGAAAACAAAGAAAGAAATAAAATACTGGATTCAAAGAAAAATCCAATCCAAATTGATAGCAATCATTTTTCATATTCACACTTTCAAAAAAATGTAGAAACAAGTATAACTCCAGGCTCTCTCAGACCTAATTGCCCTAAGAAAGCATTTCCTTATCCTTTTGAACATCTTGTGTGCTGGAAAGCATGTGTTTTATTGCACATTTGAGAGTGTACACGATTGATTTTGGGTTGGCATTGTCTTTTTTTCTCGCCTCACTATGCTTTTAGTGGCGGAATGAGAGAAAGCATCCTGTAGCCACTCTTAATTAAACAGGAACTGATATACATACAAAGTTCGGAACAAACTCATCAGCAACATCCAACATTACAATCTCATAATGCCAAAAACATACTTGTTTTTGACTTTCGCAGAAGCCCAGTTTTTACTACATGTACAACTGTTTCCTGCATCAGGTACCACAACATCATGCAAGTCAGGTGTGACTGGGTTTGAAATCAGCGCCAAATGTTCTCCCTCTGAAAAACTGATTCAATGATCTAACGTTTATGATATGTGGTCATGCCCCTTTTCAATATAACTATAAGGCGGACGTTCAGATTTGGAGGTTTTCAACCTGTGTCCAAAGCAGCCACAATTACACATCTGATATTCATCATTTCCTTGTTTAATGGGGTATTTTGTCGTCTGGAGCTCGTAGTGATTTGGTTGTAACCATACAAGGGGTGAAGCAGTCGAGCCAGAACCCACTCACCACTCGCTGTGGCTTGACCATGATAAAATAGCTGCTTCCTCAGTGATCCATGGATCTTGGCCTCTTACGGGTCCACTTTATGAAGTCTCCTTGGGCCTCAAACCAACCTCGGCATGTTGGTTTCGAGGTGAAATAATGTCAGAGCCTTTGTTGGACCCAAAAAATTGAGCTCAACAGCAATCAAAATAGCTGAAATAAGAGGCAATCCTCTATGATGAATCTCACTGTAAATAACCTTCTGTATGTTGTGGTATACTTTGTCTGAACCATTTAGAGGAGAGGCAAAGTCTTGTGCCTGTCAGCTGATTTTTATTCTTATTTATGGTGTGTTAACCATGTGGTAGTGATTTTGTTCTCATGTGAACAAATATATCATCTTCTTGTGTTATCCTCAAGACTTAGGAGACCAATTCCTTACAAATAGTCGCTTGACAGATTTTGTGTCGCCGACCATTGAGTGTGCTTCAAAGGATGTTTTTTGTCCAGCCTCAGCCTTGTCATTTGTCCAACCATCACAGGATTGTTTTCATACTGTAGAAAGACCCTGTTTGTGTGGAGCCACTCGGTGTTGATGGACAGCACTGGAAACAGCTGGCGGGCAGTGTGCTCCACAGTACAAAAACAATTATTTAGATTTTCTTGTATACACCAGCCCTTTTCCAGCCATGAGCGAAAACCCCTTTGAAACTGGAGTTAGACATGCAGACAATGCTGAACCCCACCAATGAAAGACTTAATCTTGATCCAAATTGAAATATCTACCGAAAAGCAACATCACTCAACAAAAAAAACATTTATCAAATTAATTATGTTTCAACTTACATTTTTGTGGACTGCAGTGCACTTTGATGGACATTACAAAGTATTGCTTTTTAAAAAGGAGAAGAAATGGCAATGGTTAATTTAGTTTCTTCTACTATTTTAGCATTTCTTTGACTTTTAAAAAAAAGGGCTGATGCATTTGGTGAAGCATTTTTCCAGAGCTTGTTTCACAAACACAAAGATTCTTATTCTCTCTGAAAGGCTTCTGTAATACGAATGTCCTTAATTTTCGGATTCACTCAAGTCACTCTGGATAAATGATGCCATTTAAAATGAAAAACGTGTATGAATTTGTTACCACTTCAAACCTCTCATCTCACTTCACTCTAGAGCAGTAAAATCTTATACTTTCAAAAAGTATATTAAGAACTACCATATGTTTACAGGTCAAATTTAGGCACAGCATTTAAAAAAAGAGAACCATAAGTTATTTCAGATGCATCTACTACCTCTGCATATTGACCGCCTACATTAATAGCATAATGTGCGCGTAAGAATGGATGAGCTTTTTGAGTTATGGCCAAAAACGAGGTCACACCAGGCCTGACCTTTGGCCACCAAAACATAGTTAACTCAAGCCTGAGACCAAGTGAACATTTGTGCCAAGTGCGAAAAGACTCCCTTCAGGCACAACAGGCACTCTGCTCAGATATTGTTCAGACCTACCAACACATGGACTGATGGTTGGACATTCCTATGTAAGACAAAAGCATGGACTCAATGTGCCTCCAACAGCGTTTTCCACAGTTCACTTCAAATTCACTTGACGGTTGTACGGAGACACAGATGACTCACTATTGAATCAAGATCTCACTAGTTGATTGTTTTATATATAACAGAGTGGTAAAACTTTCCCACGCAATATTCTTTTTTGGCTTCATTTAGCATTATTTTACTAACTCATCCTGATTTAATTCCCCTTTCATATTCAAAATCAGATATTATTTAACTATTGACGACATCCTTGGACACTGCCAGCACTCCCTGCCAGTAACAGGGTGCCACCCAGTCGAACATGGGGCTTTACACACTTGACATTATGTCAAAATGTCAAAGTGGGAAGGAACACGCGTTTTACCATCAGAGCGCTCGGCGGATTTATTAGCTCTCCAAGTAAAACAGAAACATAGCTGATGTAGAAATCCCTCCAAAGGGGTATGTTTGAGCTTCAGTCCTTATTTGGCCCCATTTGAAAAGTGAAGAATTTACTTTCTCAGGCAAACTGCCATCGGCATTGCAGCGGCTCTTGTGTGGGCAGGAGGAGTGCTTCAGGAATTTTGAGTGTGGTTGGGCCAATGGTTGGAGCCAATGGGATGATTTATGCACAGTGGCAAACCCGTTTTCGCCCATCAGTTAAGCTGACGATCATAGTGATTACTGTTAATTTGGATGGGCGAAAGAGGAAACAATTTTGCAGCTTTTGCACATTTAGTGAATCAAAAAGGGAAAAAGTAAACAAAATGCAACTTCAGAGTTTCGACTTAAGGATGCACAACTATGGCACAAACTGTTCACTGTATCTGGAAATATATGATGACGTTAAAAGCCTTTTCAGGTGTCCAGAAATGCACAAAATACTGTTTTGATCTTGGTATAGAGGATGTTTGTTCCAGACTGCCTGAAGTATGTCAGCCTTAAAGCCTTACAGGCATCTGCCGCAGCCATACTTGGCTCCAGGACTTACAAATAGAATCCAAATCTAACCAATGAAAACCAGACAATGTAAAGGAAACATGGAAGGATGGATGGATGGACTAGTCACAAAATGTCTGAAATTTGATACATTTTGTCAAAAACAACATAAAACAATATTCTTTTGTTATGGGAAAAAAACAAGATTTGTTTTCAAGGCTTGTGACTTAATTGAAGGTCTTTTAATTTTAGTGGAAAAGATAGTGGAAAGATAAAAGTTTTGTCCCGATCCTGCTTGAACTACAGCTCCTCAACACATTCTACAGTGATTCAATCCAGTGGAGTGGGCTTCAGAGTCACGCTTTGATATGCCACACTCTCCATTTTCAAATAAACCCCCTTAAGTACCCCAGCAGCGCTTTTAGCTGAAATCATAAAAGCTCTTGCTGATCCACACTCTCATTTTGCACGGATGGAGATCAAGAAAGGAAGACAGGAGCTCATTGAAAACTCACCTGAGATATTTGACCTTTGCTCAACGTGGGTCCACTTTCAATCGCTGCCCCCTGGCGAGGCCTCTCAGCTGGGTTGGGATTGGAGAGGGCTCCCCATCGGTGGTTTCTTGACTCCTTGTTCTACTTCAGTGGCTTACCAGACAGCACTCGTGACTCGATGAGATTATAAGCTCCCTGGTTTAAAGTCCTAAACCCACTCTCATGGTTGGAGAACTTTCTTTATGGTCTGCTACTCACTTTACCAGAAAGTGATTTGAGCGGGGGCACTCAAGCAGATATCACTGAAAAGGTTTAAGTGTGTATTTATGTTGAATACAGAAAAAAGTTAAAAATGTAACTCTGCATCTGTGTAATGACTGGCGGTGTATCACAGAATATCCTTTATTTAATACATTAACAAACATTGTGTTGCAGTTATGGTTGACGAAGACTTCCTCGCAAAGGGGCAACTCGTTATCCGGTTTTTTTTTTTTTTTTTATTTGCGCCATCTTCTATTAAGGCAGCTGTTATAGATGCTATGAACATCTACTGTTAATCGCACCACTGATCAGCACATATACATCTAAGATTTACTATGTATATTTTTATTTCTTAAAGAGATTTATTTTTTTATCGACTTTTATTTAACAGGGCAAGTCAAATGAAAATTAATTTTCATTTGCATATAAGAACAAAATAGGAGTACATTAGCCAACTGCACTGTGATGCGAACCCACATTCAGACAACAATTTATAAAGCAAGAAATAAAGCAAAATTAATAACGAATTGTTAATTGTTTTCTCACTTTTTGGCACTGGATAAATATAACTCTATTCAAATTTCACAGAACCACATCTAAATGTAATGTGTTTTTTAATTCCGATTACTTTTTCCAATAAATATATGAGAATAAATTCTTCATGGCAATTTGAAACCCTATGTAGAAATGCACAGTATATACCTTCCAAATGATAGGATATTTAATAGCAGTAGGACATATTGCCTTATATCACATCACATCATATTGTGTTTTATTATATTATATCACTATCCTGTTTCTGATCAATCATTATTGGTCCAATATTGCTTTTATTGTATTGTGATTATCCTTGATCTTTTTTTATCATTAAAGACAGAGGCAAATGTCAGTAAAAATCAAGAGACAACGTAAATCGTCATCTTGTATTTATTGCTGTCTCCACTTCTGGACGATCTCCTGCTACTGACAAAATAAGTTATGAAAGAGATGGATCTTTCTACAGATTTCATGGCGGTAAAGCAAACCATCAGCGAAAACAATCACAGCTGGTTAAGTTCAGATGCGAGCGGCGTTGAAGCGTGTGGCAGGATCTCTTGCTTTTATCCGTCTGAGCTGGTAAAAACCATGTGAAGCCTGCATTAGTCTGGCTTCCAGCTGCAACGGCCATATATGGATGAAGTTAGGGTCGTTCTCTCACTTTGCTGCACGTCGGCGTTGTGAACTTACTCAGACAGAGACGCTGTCTAAAGGAATGTAAGATTGTCTGATTGCGAAGTCTACGTTCGCTCGCCATCGCTCTGCTCGCTCTGCATATCCTCACGCCTCCCTCACTGAGTCCGTGATATGAAAACAATATTTATTTGCACGCGATATTCACGGCTGATTCCTCCGAGGCAGTCTTCCATGCGCAAATACGATCTTAACGGAGACACTCGGGACTCAGTCAAACTTATCTCTATGGCCTTGCGACCTTTAGATCAATGCTTGAGGGTGTCATCATTGTGCCATTTGCAGGAGAGCGCTTCAGTATGACACGGGGAACAGCACCTCCTGTCAGCTGTAAATAATAGCAGATGCTCGGGCTATGAGGCCCTGGGGTCGCTGGTACTTGTAGCAATGATGTATGAATGTCAGCCCCAGCCTCAGGTACAGAAATCAGTGTAGAACATGCATGAACTAACTTGTTTCGGAGAAATACTATTAGCAAACAATACAATCTAAGCAGCAAATAATGGATTACATCACAGGAAATACTGTATAATAGCACGTAAATGTTTGAAATTTTGCACACAACCTAATAAAAATTGAAGTAAAAATTTAATTGCTACCAATAAGTGCTACCACTAAGAAATATACATTAACTTTATAGATGCTGTTTCTCAAAAAATTAGGTACAAATGTCCTCGTCAGTTCTGGAATGCACATGTAACAGGACATATTATCATGTCTACTGTATTTTTCCAAGTGGGTATGAACATAACAAAGTCAAAAGCCCCTTTAAAGCCATTGTTCAGTGATGTACTTCTCCATTAAAAATATTATCTGTACTTATATTGTTCAAATAGACTCTGTAATACTCTATAAGGAATACATTGTAATGCAGTGTGTAGCCAGTGCAGCACATAAGCTTATGTAACCTGGGAATCTGCATCCTTACATGGAGTGTGTATTCAGGGTGCTTCTGTGTGTTTTTGTGGCTGTATTGCGGACAGAGTAGGCATTATAGATTTAGGATTTTGTATATCTTCAGTGCATATTTTCAGCATAATTTTGCATGATGGTTTTTTATATGAAATCTCTCTTTCTGCACTTTGAGATTGGATTGGATTTTTCACTATAAATGTATCATAAAATGTGGGTCTGAAATTCATAAAACACCTTCTAAATATATAACAATTGACCGGTAATGACAAAAGTTTTTGTCAGACTGCAAGGAGTAAACATGAACTGAACTAAGAGAATTGCATTAGACCATCAGATGCAGAACAATTTTTGACGAGCGCAAGTAGGGTGTGTGCAAACAGTCGCGTCCATGCCTTCTTGATCCTGCAATTTTTGTCTTCCCTCTTAAATGGTGTACTTCCAAGTTGAACACTGAGTACGAAAACATCCTGCAGAATCTGCCGTCTTTCTCCACCTAAAATATCTGTGTTGCTCAGCTGCTTGTGCAACAGCATTGCTTCAGCGCACATATCACCGCTGACTGGTCAAGCGATGCCATCACATTGCACGTCAGCATGTACTGGGTGGGATCTGCTCAGCAGCGATGTTATCCCACTACTGTATTCTGATAGGCTTGATGATAGCATTACAAAGTCAATGAGTCTTTTGTTTTCCCAGAGCAAACTAATTACAGCTGCTTCCTTCCTGCCTGCGTCTGTTGTGAGCTGATAGCGCACTCGCATCACAGCCCTCGTAAACATCTACCCACCCAACGCGACACGTTAGGAGCCTCGGACCCACGTGCATTCATTTAACCACAAACACATATGTGGCTGTCTGTACACAAAATAAATGCAATCAGATGAAGTCGACTGAGTTGGTCAGCAAGACCATGTGTACGTATCGTCATCAGCCATTTGGGCTCCGGGCGGCCGACGATTAGGAGCCACACTTGCTTGGCGTTGACATGAAGATCGTTTGTTTTGAGAACAAAATTAGCCTCAGAGGCATTAGACACTATTTAAAGATGCTATGTGTAACACTGAGAAATCAAAGCCGCTCTAAATTTAAGGTGATATTATAATTAGGGGGCAACTGATACTGTTGCTAAGAGATCTCGAGCACCCATTGGCTCTCTGCTCTGCATTTGAAAGCAGTGTTATGCCATCAGAGGTGGTTCTTTACTTGCTCCAGAAGTCCAGAAGTGCAACATGTAAATACAAATAAAATGACACATGAACCCATAAATCATTTACAACATAACATAGACTGAGAATTTTGAGAAATAGACTATATAAGGTCATTTTATTTCTTTCGGGCAGTAAATTGTCTCCAAATATTCGAGACAGGTCCATGTTCACCACTGTGAACATGTGGTGAATATGTTCACCACATCACTCCCATAAACATCTGGAATTGAGGAGACCAGTTGCTGGTCATCTGGTTGAGGAGTGTTGTTTTTTTCCTGTTCATTATTTATTATTTTCCAAAAGTTGAGCCTGTAGGTGTGACTGTTCAGGACTCTGGCTCTTCCACGATAAAGATATGCATTCTCAGTCGGTAAGGCACCGGGCTGGTGCATAGGGGACCCGGGTTCGATTCCCGGGGTGAACTTCCAGTGGGTTGTGTCAGGAAGGGCATCTGACGTAAAAACTCCTGCCAAATCAAATAATCAAATGACACCTATTTTTCTCAAAACTCTTAGGAAAAATAGGTGCAATTTAATCAATATTATACCTCAGATTCTAATATTTACATGTACATTACAAATTACAGATCACAGTGGATGTACAAATACACAAAACATTTAATAACAGGTAGAATAATGATAAAATGACACTTCAGACATTTCAGGTGGTTTATATTTGTTTATGTGTTTTTTTGTGAAATGATACATTGTTTTAGTGTAAATACAAGAAAAAATACATTACAATATTTACTTTTCCACAGAGAAAAAATTTAATTATATTTTTTATGTCATTATGATCATATTTGCCCCCATCTGTGCATTGAACCTGAACTATAACTTTTGCAAATATTTTAATAATTGTAATTTTTACATTTCACCCCACGGTCCAGATTACAAACTTTGGTGGGCCACATTTGGCCCCCATGCTACATGTTTGACACCCCTGGTCTAGATCTTATGGTAGTTTAAAGCTGTGTGTACCTGTCAACACTGATGGTGTTCTGTTGCATCTTCTACATGTTCTTCATGTCATTGTGATTTTTGTCATTTCCATCTTATTTTGCCTCTTAGACAAATTTCAATTCATTATGCATTTAGATTTTATTTCAATTTAGTTTCATCTCTCTTTTATCATTCGCGTAAGTGTTATCTTTGTTTTAGACATGCATGATGCCCTCAGGTCTTAATATGATGAAACATATAAAATAAAACGAATGGATAATTCTCTTAAAGTCATAAAAGCTAACGTAACACATGAAGAGTTGCAGTAAAAAGTTAAACGCATAGTTAATTGAGTTAAAATGTACAGAGTAAAAGTAAACAGTACTGAAGTATTTGTACTCGGTTCTCAGTCCACCTACATTTATCTGAAATCCTAGCTACTGTTAAACAGGTCAAGGGGAGCTAGAGCACGAGATCGCAAATTGCCCACATCATGTTCAGATCATTTGTCGATAGTGGAAAGGAAGGAAAGAAGAGAAGAGCAAACATCCTCATAGCACTTGACGCTGGCTTGGCCGCGCAACTGTTCTGTGCAACTGTTTTCTGTCCGAGCACCACAGTAACATACTTATTGCTGCTGTGATTTGTCCAGGTTTTGTGTGTTAGAGTGTGTGTTACAGTGTTACGTTACTCTGCCATTTATTGAAACTCTCATGGCTTCATGAGAAATTTTAGAGTTTCATGTATGTATGGACCTGTCACTGCATCTCTTTTACATATTATGTAATTTCATTTAAATCTCATTTTACTTCTTGTATAATTGCACTGCTTATGCAATTGTGTTGAAATTTCCTTTTTTTCTTGTACTTTTATCTTAAGTTTTATTCATTAGTGTGTAATCATATATTAATGTGTTTATTCCATGTACATTTTTAACTGATGTGAAGCACTTTGGGCTACAATTCTTGTATGAAAGGTGCTATACAGATAGTTATTATTATTATTATTATTATTATTATTATTATTATTATTATTATTATTAT
>JAPTHA010000013.1:12463809-12478062 GCA_029814585.1 Gymnapogon annona
CTTCAATTCTCTTGTGTCACACAAGTCCATCAAATGTATTAAAAATAGTATATATATATATATATATATATAATTTATCTTTATACCCCATTGCCTCTCATGTATTGTCCAAAGTCTTCATAGAATATTTGACACCTTTATACTGTATGTATTCTCTTTGTACAAATCTGTTTCATTCATTCATTCATTCATGGCCAACACGGACTCCACCTTCTCTCCCTGTCTCTCTCTCTCTCTCTCTCTCTCTCTCACCCTCATGTTGTTTCTTCCTCGGTGTGAAAGAAACAATGACTAACCCCCTGACTCTGTCTGGCTTTTCTCTCCAGCCTCCCACTCCTCAGCTGCCATTAAAGCATGTAGATACGCCGGTAAGTAACTCCTCTTATTCCTTAGCCCTACTTTGAAGGAGACATGCTTTAAAAAAGCCGCTCATTCATAAACACTGTTATTGTTATCGCAGTTGTCAGCTGCCATAACAACATCTTGGTACATGGGGACTGTAGAAAAGAGGTGGAAGAACAGTTGGCAATGTTTGGAATTTGGTTGTTCCCATCTTGATTTTTTTTTTTCTTCTTTTTTGTTTGGAAGAAGAAGTGACCATATTTGGACAAGGCAGGTGGAGCTGGGAGAAACTGAGGCTACACTAACAGCACAGTGAAAACCCCCAGAACACTACCAACTGTATTAAACTGTATTAACTGTATGGTTATTGTTATTTTAAACTGTACTAAACACAGCTGAATAACTTCAACAACTTAATAAATGGCAACAGATGCTGATTATACAGTATGAATTAGCACTAGCTGGCCTCATTGATAGGTTAGCTTACTCACCAGGTCATTCAGTGGACAAATTCACCTCCCATCACTAGAATGAAGCAAATCTTTTCGACGATCTCTGATCTGCTCCAAACTTTAAGAGGATGTTAAGATGGAAGTTCATCATTTTCTGTCCATTAATGTAAGTAGGTCATCAGTCAACTTCAGGATGTTGTACAAGAGGACAACAATTAATTAATCAAAATTAAGCAATAAGTACTCTGATTAAAAAATAGTTTGTTCAAAGATATTAACTTCATATTTTGTACATGCAGACGTGCTCTTTGCATTGGTATAAAGGTTTTGATGGCAGACATGGTCTTACATGAGCTATATGCATTTGAAATATGAGATGATACTTTTTTCCACTTTTAATACCTCATAAATTACAAAGTTGTATTTGTTTTAGGAAAAAACACTTTGGCATCACAGTGGGACTGCAGCAGGAGAAATGAAAAGTAATATATGAAGGATCTGATATATACACTGGAACAAATGTCTCTGAAGCAGAAAAAAATCTATTTATTTTATAAGGCAAATTGGTGATGTTCAGTCAAGATGCTACCATTGAGTCACTGGGACTCCACTGAATTAATGCCAATATTTGTTGATGTAGCTTATTTAAGCAAGCAGGCTGAGTCATACATTCAAAAATACTGGAAGAATTAATGAATAAAATCCCTTACCACTTTTGCTTGCTCAACATTTTTAAGCATATCTACATTAAACATTTTGCCAGGAAAACACTGTTTAATTCAAGAACAGAACCAAGTTGATTCATCCATCTTTTATTATATGTACGTAGACATTTTTTGAGAGTTGATCGAAATAACACCACAGTGTTTTCAGACTTTGAATCACACATACAAAAGAAAAGTTCCTTTAAAATCAATAATAAACCAGTACAGAAATCCAGTACAGAAATCAGTATGTGTTGGAGTATTTCTGATAACCCTCTGCAAGCCTGTTTCATTGTCGTTGGCTGCTTTATGCAGCTCCTGGCACAAAAATACCATCTATCTTCCTCTTCATCACATTCCAGAGTTTCAGTGAAGTTCATGTCTGGACATCTGAAGCGGACACTTCACTTTTTTTCCCCAGAATCTGCTCATTTTAGATTGTTTTGTAATTTATGTTATATTTTCTCAGTACCTGTAAAGTTTAAGGTGTATCAGTGGAAAAATGTTATATTTTTCCAGAACTATTCAGATCATGTGTCATATTTATGTGTAATTTATGAATATGTTGGATGAGCTCCGGTCCATCATACATCATTAAAGCAAGCGTGGCAGCACTGGGTAAAAGATAGCAACCAATCATAGTCTTTGCTTCTGCTACATGACTAAAACACATTTTTATTATTTGAGTCAGTTTACTATGTGGTTGTCATTTCAAAGTCAAACAATGTTCCTGAGGCAGGCTCTCAAACTCCACCCGAACAGGTGGTCTGAGCTTAACTGGAAACCCTTGGTCAGCTCTGCTTTGGTTTAGAAAGATATTTTACACGTACCTCACAAAATGAGAAAAGCTGCCATGACATCTGTCGATGCCTGTCCAGTGCCAATAAGGATTTTTGTGCCAGAAACCAGTGCCAAACCTAGCCCAAGACGAAATACGCATGTGTAGCTTGACATTGTTAAACCATGAAGGGCAAGACTCCAGAAAAATCAAAGACAAAGCACTATGAATGCAGAGTATAAACTAGTTTACCTGAGCCAGAATTCACAAATCTAACAATGTGTTGGCTTTTCAGGATGTAAATGGCAGCCTTCCCGTAATTTTTTCCATAAAACCTGAAGTAATATTTATCCTCTATAGATCAAAGCAACACTCATATCTGGCATCGCTGCTTCTCCTCCTGTTTCTTTTGTCAGTCACGATCAGCGTTGGCGTCAGATGCCAGCTCAATGTTTAGGTGGACAGCAGAGCTCTGGCTCGTGATTCAGAGTCAGATTTTAAACACACAGATCGGCCTGTGTACATGCAGATTAATCCACAGCCTGAGTGGGAGTGGAGGGAAATGCATGGGGTTAGTTTGGCTTCGTGTGATGGCTGAGCAGTGTTGTGTCTGGAACGCACAGAGAAGGGAGGAAGTATTTAATATGTAAAGGAGAGGTTATTGTCATTGTGGTGATAAATTCAAAATACCTGCTATGTTTAGATAACTAGGCCTGTAATGGAATAAGGTACATAAAATCCATGAAAATGTAGAGAGAAAAATGATAATACTAGAAGAAACACTAGTCACATCGCAAGAATAAAGTCATAATATTATGAGAATTGGGGAATAAGAGGAAAAAGTCATCATACTTTGAGAGTATTTTTGTATAGTTCCCCCGAAAAGTTGTATGTCTAAAGAAAATTGTAAGTTATTTTTCATGAAAAAGTCAAGATTTTTGGAGAAAGTTATACTTTTCTGAAAGGATAATGATAAAAAAAATTTATTTCATAAAGGTAAAATTGCAATTGTCTTAAACTAACGTGACTGTTTCCTTAAAATACTTTGGCTTCATTCTTAATCAGTGTGGCCCCTTATGGATTTATTGACCCTTTTTTTGTTGTTTTTAACGAAGCCGCTGACAATGAAGAATATACAAATTAAAGTAAACTTTGTTGCCAGATCACTAGAGTGAATATTAAGAATTCAATTACAATTAAGTCAGGTAAGACACATTCCTCCGCATGAATACATAACACCTAAGATTGCGCATGCCTTTATTACCTCCTTCCACTGTACTTTTGATTATTTGTTTAATATCAGTTGATCAATATCATAAATAATGTATAAATAATAATAAATTAATTAATTGATAAATCATGGGAGTATTTATCATCATCTTTAGCATGATTCTCCTCTTCTGGTGTCAACACAGAGGTTAAAACCCTATGTATTTTTATAGTAAACCATCATACAGAGCAGCCAATGAAGGCTCAAGTCTGTCATAAACAGGGCTTATGAGAAATGTGGGTGTAATAACGACAAACACCAGCCTTAAAAATACTAACAGAGGCTACTAATTCTCTTCACCACAGTTCCTATTTCTTTAACTGTAACTATACAAAGTTGTCACAAACAATTGGACACTGACATACTCGTGTTGGAATGAAGTGATCCTCTGACCAGACACTAGACTTTAACATTAACACCCTGATTCATCGTCCCAGTGTTTTGTTTAACCCAAAGTCTTATCGAAGCATTCCTCACCGTGTCTCAGATCAGGTTGCATGTTTCATCGTCTGTACGTTCTGGATCCGTTTAAGAGAAGTTTCCAGTGTGGATTGTAAGTTACTGCGGGGTTAGTCCAGGTCATCCAAGTGCACTGCGGGACTACTTCTGGCTTTTAATTTTTTTCCCCTTAAATCTGTCTGTGAATGGAGACAAAGATTAGACACTACAAATCAAAAATACTGTGGTGGAGGAGCTGGACACGAGGAGGTCAAATTAGCCATTTTGTTGTAAGTGTAGCTGAAAACACAGAGTTTTCCACCAAAAGATCAAATAATACCGTTAGACAGGATCACAGACAGGATCACGTCTGAGAGTAAGGTGATTAGAGATGGATATGGCAGAATTAAAAAAAAAAACACACACACAGACAGGAGATCAGGGTATTTTAAATCCAAAGTCAAACATAGAGTATGTGTAATTCTTTCCATGCTAAGTTTTTAATCTAATCTAATTGTGATCTTTTCCAAGCATCAAACCAAGTTGCCAGCTAAACCAAACCTTAATTATGACACTTCCTTCCTCAAGACCACAGTTACGCAATATTTTCAACGCTACATTATCTCTGTGCATGTCCTGTATTGTTTTGGAAGTGAAAGGACATCACACTGTTGTCTTTATTCTCCATCCTGGCCGTTCAGTCATGAGTCCTCACATACTGCTTTTGACATATTCTGTCACTGAGCAATTCTTACAGTGGATGAAGTTGACTTTCATTTTGTAGGTTAATACAACGGGTACTCCTTAGATGTCGAAAATTGTCAACATTTACCACAACGTTGACATCGTGTAAAGAAACTGTGGACAGTGGTGAATCAGAACAGTCTGTGTACTCACACAGCGGAGATCTGTCTTCATGTTCTGTTCCATGCTGTGTTTATTGTAGTGTTTTCTTTCTTATTTTAACCAAGCCATTTTTAAGCCTAACCCTATCCAGAGCATGGCATTGTCCACACAGTTTTCAGACCCACATTGACCATTCTTCCGGTCTGTTGTTTTGGAGTCATCGCTTTAAAGGGACTTTTAAGGTGAAAAACACATGCAACAGACAAGCATTGCATCCGTACTGTAAGAAGACATGCAGGATTAGGAAAGAAAAACAGGGAGGGGAGATAGGCTGGGATGGGATGGGTTGGGGGGGGACAGAAATAATGAGAGATAATGAGTCAGAGGGAGGAGTAATTCCAGAGAACACAAAGTGGGCGGTAAGCAGGGAATGAGAGGTTGTGAGAAAGAGGGAGAAGACAGTGAGGAGGGACAGAGGATGGCAGCCATGGATCATCATTTATTACATCACTATTTGCAACACAAACAGGGCAATGTTCTCACTGTGTGCGCTTGAACAATTCTCCGATATGCGTCCACATTTGACCTGGACTATGTAGTTTGACGACGTAGAGCGCTAAGTAGGAGAAAAAGAAAAATAGAAGAGTGGTTCAGGTGTAGATCAGCTATGACGTTCGCTGGCTCCATTCGACAACGTTTCGCCTCCTTGCGCTCATCCTGGAGGTGGAGCACAGGGAACCTGTTCAGTAAGGTAGGCCACGCCCTCACGGGGAAAAGCGTATTTTTACCACCGTGTGTTGATCGTACAGGTATGACATTCCACAGATTGTTTATTATCTGCTTAAGTATTCATCATTGTAAAACAATAAGGCCTGACACATCCTGTAAATACACACTGTAAAAAATGTCACTAAAAATGGTCACTAGTTGCATGTGTTAAAAAACATAATCAAATGGGCTGGCAAAAATGATCATATTTACTAATGATTAATTAGAAATAACTGCATTTGACAAGTCACTGGGTATTTCTCGTTTCTAAGTCTCTATGCAGCATAGAGTACATTTTACTCAGTTTCTAGAAATAAAAACATCTGAAACACAACTTTTATCTCAGATATATTGAACAGAATGGATAGGCGTATTCATATTCTAGACTTCTATTCATTTTGAATCTAAGTCCTTTCAGTTTAACTTGGATAATTTTTAGATTTTAACGCACAATGTTTAAAAAAAACCCCAGAAAATGTACATAAGACTATCTCTATGTATATGTCTATATTTGTCAAATATATGATCCAAAATGTAATAGACTTGTCAATGTGATACTTTTATGCAGTATTGCTTGATTGATTGACACTCTGAATTTAGAGAAAATGGCGTGCATTGTCATGAATTTTATTATTTGGATATTTTATCCTTTATTACACTAAGCAAGAGATAATAAGAACAGTGTTGGATTGATACACATTTTGAGGATATGGGATGGAAAGGTGGCATATGCAGAAATATCAGCTTTGCAAGTGTACGCAAAGGTGTGTACATTCCCATTTCTACGCTGCATTGACTTTCGCGAGGCGTTCATGTGTCACTACAAGGCAACAGATTGTTCCTGTGATCTGAAACATAGCGGCGTGACACCCCCGAAGACCCATGTGAACAGGCTGTTTCATTTTGCAAACACCAGCGTCCATGGTCCGCCTAGCATCTGGTTCCTGTCAAATCATGGAGAATTATGCTTCCCATTTTGGCTCTTGGGGGGTGGGATTAGCTTCATCTGTGCGCTGCTGTTCTGCACAGGCAGCACGAAGAGCTCAGGGCTGTGTGTTTTAACCTTGGACCACGATCAGAGACCCTTCCAGCCAGCATCACTTCTGATCAGCTTGACCACTGCAGCTAAATGTTCAAGTTTTATGACTTCATGGGAAAAGCAGCGTCTGTAAAAATAAAAGAAGATGTCCATTTTTTTTGGATGACGTCATATTTTAAAACTTATACTTTCCCTCAGGGTCTCTAAAGAGACATTACAGCATCTATTATGCAGTGATTCCCCAAAAGAACAAATGTATTTTAGTATTTAGTTGACACATTTCCTGATCCTCCCTTCCATCCATTCATTTATTTTTCTTTTCTTCTGTCACTTCCTTTTTATGCCATTGTGTGGCTTGTATATCAACCAAGTCACCAGAAAATTATTTTAGAAATTTGTTTTCTATGAAAAAGTAAATCAGTAATAATCGAAACAATTGAAACTCTACCAAATTTGTAGTTAAAGATGGCAGTTCTGGTTTCAGACCTATTTTCAGTTTTTATTAGTTCACCAACCAATAGGTCTTTGTTGCGTTGTCTCATCATTATCTTTGTTCACAGTTTCTTCAAACAACTCTGACAAAACTACTGGCCGGATTCTTTTACAATTTTATCTATAGTTTCCTTGGGACAATGTCTACAAAGTTCCTTCACAATTTTGACATATTTAGCTTTTTGAATTTTAGACACTGATCTCCTGCATCAACATCACTGGACTTCAACATAGCTAAACCGGACAGCCTCGCAAATTGGTGATAAATCACTTAAAAAAAGGTTAAATGTAGCGAAAATTAATTTGGGAACTGACGCAAAAGTAGCACTGGGTCTTTATGGGTTAAAATCATGACTATTAATCAAAGAAAACTAATAAAACTGACTCCTAGTATTTCAAATGACATGATGATCGTGATGATTTTGCCTCCCTCACCTTCCTGGTCTTCTTTATTTCCATCTTTCTTTGGTTTTGTTTTGCTGGAACATGATCATCATTAGATGGAGACTGCTCATGAATCCTTTTCTCTCGTCTGTCTCTAGGGATCTACGAGGTCCTGCAAGAGTGTGGAGATAAGACGAAGGCAGTCCCGGTAAGAAACTTCCCTGCCATGTAACCATATTAAATGCAGATGTACTTACAACTCCTCGGATTACAACGTATTCATCGGAAACAAAACACAGGATTCAATTGTACTTTGTGGTGCCCATATATCAATCCTAATCCCTCTGTCTGTATTTAATGCTGACATCAAAGAAAGATTGTTTGTGCTGGATATGTGACCATTCTGGTATCACCTCAGTGTTGTCTGTTATTCCTCAAGCGTGAGTGTTTCCCATAGAGGGCTTTACTGTACGCTTGCGTTTGCTTCTCATTTGGCCAACAAAATAGATTGCATAACATCAGCAGAGGTCATGTCAACAGCCAGTGAAGGATTGTAAATCTTTCCTTTTCCAAGAATTATAAGAGTGAGCTGCAGTGAGCTGCTTACATTTGATGGAGTAGATGATGTTTACAGTGAACCCCGGTCATCGGTCCCTGAGAGGATTCACAGGCTTGAGGTAATGTAGTACAAGCAACTAAAACAAAGAAGGAAACAGGAAGTGAGACCAAGAGGGAGGTTGGGGTTGTTTTTGAGCACCATGTTAAACCCAAACTAGATGTTCCTTTTCAGATTCAGTCCAGTTCATGCATTTACGACTTTGGTTTGTTCTGTTTTAACACTAATCCCAGCGTTAAGGTGTCAGTGGAGTGACTTTTCATTGTCAGAGATTCCATAAAATGTCACAAAATCCAAACCCTTTCCTCATTTGGAAGTGTTTAGAATAAGGGTGTACCTGGTCTACATTTCAAACAGGTTTTATTTGATGCAGGCCACTTCTGTTTTGTTTGTAATACCAACTCTACAGTTCCTGTATGTGTATACAAATTAACCGTCCAATTCATGGATGAATTTAACTCAAAGCTTTGATAGAGAAAGATTCATTCAACATTTAAAACGGCTCTTCAAATTGTTAAACTGGTGGCTCTGTACATTCACTACAATGTCACTACATGACTATGATACAGTTCATGAAAGCAGCATGTTCTTTTTGGAAAGCTTTTGGCAAAACACAAATATTGTTAATTTTTTTCATATTATTTGCATATTCAGGGGACTTTGAGTATGAACTGATCCCCCCACCAAAAAAAACAATCCTCACATTTAACAAGAGAATAAAACAAATATCAGCATTCTTCTGTTTAAACCAAGTAATCTACACATGGTAGGTGCAGCTCTAATTACAAGAGTTGGAAAAAAAAAACATACATGGAAATGACAAGTTCCACCCTCTTCATCTGCCATTCGTGTATGGGTCGTAAGTTTGCATTCGTCTGAGTTGATTTTCACTGCGGTTTGTGACGCACAACCTTTTGTTTTTCTTTGCTATTTTTTCAAACTGCATTAAATGCATTGGTGTGAACTCACCTTATTCTGCCATAATAATGAGTCTGCTATATGTATCGTACGCCACGTCCATTCAAAGCCCAGTGAAGCCGGTTGTTGGAAGAGTGCAGGCAGATGTTAGCCTTTAAAAGACTTAGACCTGTGGTGTAGACAGATGTTTATTCTGACCTTCCAGCCGAGAGGCCAGAAAAAGCATCAGATTAACATGACGTGTCGCTCTGCTTGTACAGGAGTCAGAGTGTGGTTCAGGCCATGGAGGAGAGCTATGAGGTGGATCTCGTCTACATCACAGAGAGGATCATCTCTGTCTCTTTCCCCGCCGCCGCTGAGGAGCGCAGTTACACCTCCCACCTCAAGGAGGTGGCGACGATGCTACGCTCCAAACACGGCGAGCACTACCTGGTGAGGCTATCTCATGCTGTGACGTCAACCAGGATCACGTGTGGAGTGGTGCTGTGAGGCATTACGTGTGTTTATTTCGTCTGGTTTCAGGTGCTCAATCTCAGCGAGCGGAGAAATGACTTAACAAAGTTAAATCACAAGGTACAGACACTTCAGGAGATTCACCACACATTTGGATGTTTTCATGTTGAAAAATAAAAACAAGGAAAGCTTTAAAAATTTTCTCCTGTGGCCAGTTTTGACCTATTTTGGTCATGAATAATCTCCATTAGGTTCTAGAGTTCGGGTGGCCTGATGACCATGCTCCAGCCCTGGACAAGATCTGCAGCATGTGCAAGGCAATTGACACGTGGCTCAATGGAGACCCACACAATGTGGTAGTGCTGCACAACAAGGTAAAGACACACACCAAACTCACCCAAATCATTGCACTCTTTCATCTTCATAGCATTATATTGTCTCAGGGCTATTTTTTCAGTACATAGATATTGTAATCTTCAAAATATATCAGCAGCAACATTAAGGGAGTAAAGTTACACAGATTTCATCTTGTGGACCACTCAGGTGGTAGAGGAGGTCGTTCAATAACCAAAGGGTTGGCAGTTCGATTCCCACTCTCTCCTGATCATGTGCTGTTGTGTCCTTGGGCAAAACACTTCACCCACCTTGCCCATCCCTGTATGAATGTGTGTGAATAATCCCTGTGGTGAACTGGTGACTTGTCCAGCCCCCCCCCCCCAACATTAAAAAATGGCGAGAAATCCATCAAAGCAGCACAGAGAGACAGAATACAGGAGAAAATAATAAAATACAGTAGGAGATGGTTATGCACCTCAATACTGGATACACTTGATTACTTTTTCTACAAGCACAAGAATCTATCAAAAATATTTCATACAGACAAGCACATTATTGCAACTCTTTGCTTTTGTCTGGATCAGTTTTGTTGCTTTTCAGTGCATGACTGGTCCGTTCAAACAAGCATCGTTATCAAACACCATTTCACGTCTCAGCTTTTGGACTTCCACATGTAATTCAAGCAGCAGGACGAGAACCAGGATTTATTTTTTCCCCCTGTTTGTGACAAAAACCTTTGATCTGTATGAAATAATCTCTATGTGAAATAACCTTTTATTGTAAATGGATCTCATGTTCCTTCTCCTTTTTTCACAGGGGAACAGAGGTCGAACTGGGGTGGTGGTGGCCGCGTACATGCACTACAGCAACATATCTGCAAGGTAGCAACCTCCGCTGTCAGTTGGATTGAACCAAAACAGAAGTGAGAGTGGAATTAATGTACCAGTCACTGAAAATATCCTCTTCACAATCCGATCCATCACACATCTCCAGGTTTGAGACTTGAAAGTTAGACACAGACGTGATTATTATGGCAAAACACTGGCCGGCTTATTTTTCTGGCTCTCTGAAAAGCAGCCCTCCGAAAAACGTCCCCAGTCTTGAACGCAACCAGATGTTAACAGAAGGGAGGAGGCCAGAAGGATTTAAAGCCGCTTTGTAAATGATGAAAGCCAGGGGATATTTCTAAATCTCAAACTTGGGAAATATCTACAGGTGGACTTTTTCCAAAATACATTAATTTCAATCAGATAATTTGAAAATGTAGTCCGGTTTGGAAGTTCAAATAAAGAACGATGCTGGCCTGGTTCTTACAGTGCTGACCAGGCGTTGGACAGGTTTGCAATGAGGCGCTTCTACGAGGACAAAGCACTTCCTGTGGGTCAGCCTTCACAGAAGAGGTGAGTAGTTAAAGCACTTCCTGTTTGCTGACATGGACCAGAGTCTGACATTTGTAGTAAAATGCACTTTATGTTAGACTTCTACAAGTACCAGTCCTGTCCAACCAGTTGGATGGGACCAATCAAGATGCAGAGGCAACTCCATATAAACCATTAACTACTGAAGATGTTATATTGGAACTTTGGAAATAAATTTGCCCAAAATTTTAATAAAAGGGATGGACAAAGGGGGAAGAATGAAAATAAATGGTATTGATGCTGTTTAAACAATTGCCTTGTAACCATGAAGAACATATGTTGATTTATAAATGCACAGTTTATTAGTATTTATTTTCCGAGTACACAGAAGTTATTAGTCACCAACACTGCATTTTATAAGAACAAAGTATTCGTAACTACAAACAAGAAACAAAACCAATTGCAACAAATATAGTAAAAAAAGAAGTAAATACCATAATCAGCTATTGGCAATCATGCTGTTTTAATTTACCCAAACAGCCACCATTGACCAAAAGCATATCCTGTGTACTCTGTCTTCCCCCCAGAAGTAGCTGGGATAGACTCCAGCCCCCGCTACCCTAAGTGAGGATAAAGCAGGTTCAGAAGAAGAATGAATGAATGAATGAAATACAGAACAGCTAACCCTAATAATTCATTGGAAAAGCTTTTCATGGTCATCAAATATGACCCACTTGAACATTCAGGGGCTCTGTAGTGAATGTCATCCACTGATTCACCAATAAAACCAAGAAACTTGTTTTTTTTTCTGTTCAATTAATGGCATTTTGTTTAACAAGAGTGATTTTTTTCTGTTTGGATATTATAGTGTTTGAATTTACTCAAAGCTTTTGTGTAAATCGATATTATCAGTAAATGAAGTATCCCAAAAAACGAGATTTTACTGAAAATACAGAGAATAATATGATAATAAATTGTGATAAATCATTTAGGAAGATTAAATATGGAGAAAATGTCATTTGGAAGTCACCTCAACAATAGTTTTTTCGGGGTTAAGTGATGGTATCAGTATTAGTCCACATTTTCACAAGTGGTGCATTGATATTTGCAGTGATTTTCTAAAAAGAGGTAACCCCGTAGTATCCCTTTAATCTACAACGACAATAACAGTTGGTGTGTTTATTCCTGCCAGATGAGGGTTTGATACATGAGGTTGATCACTGAATTGTGATTCTGAGCCAGGACAAAGACTTCAGAGAGGAAATTCTTGTGTTTATTTCCAATTCAGCTCTAATTGCAATAATTGTGAGGGAATGTCACGGCACAGAGATAGACTATCTCTCTTGTCTATCTGAGGGATTCCACTGCTGTCTCTGGGGAGTCTGGTGGCAGTTGAAGTCTGTCCTCTTCACATATCGGAGTATGTTTTCCCTCACTTTTAGCAATGACTGTTTTCCACATAACGTCCACGGTGAATGGCACAAATACCAAGTCCAACCACTCAGGAGTGGTCCAAAAGTATTTGAGCAATTTCTTATTTGGAATGCGGTGCGCTCGAGGGTCCCGTCGTCCGAGACCTCCTTCTTGAAGTCATAAATCTGCTCCCACTGTATGAACCCACGCCTCTGCATTATTAGCCAGGCCTCCACCCTTCACCTGGTGAGAGAGGATTCCAGATCTGAGCTCGTCTCAGAAAGGACGAGCAGTGAAAGGTTACAGTGGTACTGTAGCACGGAGAACACATCTAACAGCTCTTGGTTTGAGGCAGCCAGACGTTCTCTAACAGGTCTATAGACTCATCCTCCACCCTGCTGCTATTTCCTGTTTTGGATATAATTATCTGTGCCCCCTAGGAGTCTGCCAGTGTTATGGTGGGGAATGCGTGGTATTACCCTCATGAGTGAGAAATGAGCTAGACGTGTTACGAAAGCTTGTAAAATTTAGATTACAGGTGGTGCATGTAGTGTTTTCGAATTATTACACAATTTGCTACGAGATGTCAGGAACAACCTGTACCCACACATGCCTGTTATAAACTTTGGCATCTCTGTATTACACTGCAGCATCTGTATATCACATGAATTAAAAAATAATAATAGTAAAACGTTCAAAATGAATTGGTAAAGTTAACTTTACAGTGTACAGTGTTGCACAAAAGATGAGAACATTTAAGAAACTACACTTTTTAGGTGTAATCTTTAGGAAAAAGGACAACACTGTAAAAGAAGAACAACATAACATTTGTAGGAATTTACTGTCAAAACAGGCCATAATAACACTGTAATTCAGTCAGGACAGATAAACTACAACCCTCAAATGTGGAGAAAAACACTCACTATCTCGTGTGATGTTTTAAAACTGATTTCAGCAGCGATGGGCCAGTTCATAACAGTGTAACCTCTACTTGTGATGCTCTGAACGATGTTTATATTTACATTGTGAATCTTTGGTCTGGGTTCAACTGGGATTGACTTGGCTTCTATCCAGTTAAAAACAAGTATTTCATATGGAACATTGTTGTGTTTTCCGATATGTTGTGCTTTGAGCCCAATAAAATAGAATAGAAAAAGAACGTTTTTATTGCCACCGTTACAGAAACATTTGAAAATCAGTTTAGCGGTTCTGTTTTGTTAACCTCCCGTGAGACCCACCAATGCGTTTTTGTCCTCTGCAAGGGGACAAGAGTTTCACACCTTAACTTAGAAAAAAAAAACCTGCTGTCCACTGTATAGGACATTCCATAAAAAAATTAAAAAAATAAGAATTGTATCTGGAAAAACTGTTGCATTTTGCTTTTTCCAATCAAAGCAGTTATTTAATATAAAAAGCCAAAACATTTATTTTTCTGGTTCTCAGGAGCATATGGTGTAAAAAGAGAGACTATATCAAAACTATCACACAGAAATTACACAGAAAATATATACTGAAAAAAATCCACAAATTATTTCTTTAAAAATGCTGAAAATATTTAAAAGACTAAATATGTCTTATACAGTTATAATACAGAGGAGAGGAATACATGCAAAATAAGGTAAATAATTCAAAACAAGATGCACAAG
>JAPTHA010000013.1:12505523-12516935 GCA_029814585.1 Gymnapogon annona
TTTTTTTAATCCTTTCATTTAGTAACAGCCTTTTTATGTCTAAGACTACACAATTCTGTTTGTTTACATGTATTTATGTGTCATTGATTAGTTTATGTTAATAAAAAGTTTTAAAAAAATGAATTGCAGTTAAAATTAACTCATTATCAAATGAAGATATTTTTACTGACAATGATAGAAGACATTTTAAAGCGTACGCCTGTAGTGATAACCAGTTGAGTCATTTTGAGTCTTGAATTAATGAATACAATTCTTTTAAATGACTGGTTTTCAGACTAAACTCTGAACTCACCTTTGATTCCAAAATGCAAACAATTTCCCCATAGATTCATAATAATCTGTGTGTCATCACTGAAAACAACCACAGGGACACGCTCTGTGTTTACGGCTTTCCTCGCCCACTCTCCTTTTTCCTGTCACTACCGTGTGCATGAGTTGTTGATGACATGAGTTTTGAAATAGCTGCGGTCGGAGCTATCCACCATCTGTCCCTGGGGCCGCTCAATTTGGAAGCTCACACATGCACCAGGCCACGTTCGTGTACATGTCCTGGATCACTTTGTGAATGTACACATCCACATTGGTATATCGCTGTCTTCCTATAAGTGCACAGTGAGCTGCACATGTCATTGTTGTGTCACAGAAGCGAGTGTAGAGTTTTACAATTGTGTAAATGTAGCATGTTTAAGCTGGATAGCTCAGTTGTTGAGGCACTGGGCTGATGCATAGGGCAACCAACCAGGTTTGATTCCCGGGATGAGCATCCATTGTGGGTTCTTGGGCAAGACCCTTCACGCTGCTGCCTACAACCGTAGCCTCAATGTCTCATTGTGCCAGTCCCAAGCCCAGATAAATACAAGGGTTATGTCAGGAAGGGCATCCGATGTAAAGTCCTGCCAACTCAAATGTGTGAAACATTGGATTCACTGTGGCGAAGGGGAAAAGCCAAAAGAACTCAGCAAATGCAGCATGTCTAACTGTAATGAATGTTGTGTGAATTAAGGCACACATCGAAAACTATATGTTTTGACTTACTTTTTTGTTTTGAAGAGCAGTAAACCTGTAGATGTTGCCCTGAAATAACATTTGTTTTTAAAAACCTGCATGTTACCATATGATGCTTAGATGTTGTAGAACTGAGACGTACATTCACGTCCTTTACAGAAAGAAGAAATGTTAGTGTACAATACAATAAATATTATTTTTATTTTATATATTATAACACTAAAAATAGTTCTAAGGTGAAGCCTTACTGTAACAATCTCAGCAAAATACATTTTGAAATAGTGGACTGAAGAATATCTCCTTTTGTATGCTATATAATCACAGAAGAGGGTAGGAACGGTCCTAAAGGTTGAGCCATTGCTATATACTTGGGGTTGGTTTTCTGGAAGCTCACAGGCTGTTTTGAATGTTAGCTAATGTTACCTGTCAGGCATGTATCCAAAGCACAGGTCAAAGCCAGGCCTAAGGAATTAGTTTCTTTTTTTTTATTTTTATTTTTTTAAGAAAATATAACCATGTTTGTACCAGCTGCACACTGAATAATACTCAAATAGGCTGTAAATGTTTTAATAATGGCTATATAATAGGTTGTATAACGGGAATACAGCTTGTGATTTGCGTTATGTAACATAAGTGCAGTCAGCCTGACTTTGCCAACATGATTCAGCAGACCCAAATCAATTTTAAGGAGGCAGCTCATCCTCTTCTTGTCCAGCTCTTTAAACTGGCAGTGCTCTTCTCTTTGCTCTGGCAGACCAGCTGTTTGAGTGTGTTGGACAAGATCCGTCCCGTTTCACATTAGACCATGTGGCCCTGCACTGACGCAACGTGACAGGGGCCTTAGTCCTGCAAATGGGCTATTAATAGAGCCGGAGGGGGGCTGTGTTTCTGCTGCCTGGGCCACATGCTGAACCTTCAGGTCAAAATTGATGGGTGCAGAGGGGGGTCTCTGGGCTTGAGTGCGAGTGATACTGTACAGTCCTGCGCATAAACAATTTGATTTTGGAGACCATGAAAACAGGTCATGCACAAAAGGTTTGTGCATGAATAAAGTAATCTTTTCATCATGCACCAAAAAATTGTGGATGATGAAAAGGTTATTTTAGAGTGTTTGCAACTGCATCGTTTAACAAGGCATTTAATAGTTTTCATAGTTTCACTAAATTGAACTGTATTTACTAATATATTACACATCCAGCGCAGAAGACAGTTGCTCATGTTACAATAATGGATATACCTTTTACCTTATGTGACAGATGTTAAAAATATAGAACTACTGTGCAGTATATTGAAACTATCCAGGACTTGCATAAATACATTTAGAACTGATCATCCAATTAAACCAAAAAATCAATATTGTCTGAGGTGTTATTTTTTTTTAATTCTTGAGAAATTTTTGCCCTCAAGACAGTCCTTCTGGTTCAGCTTGATATTGTCCTCTGGACACTATCTAATTCAATTGTAATATGAGTTTATCTCTGGTTTCAACATCTCTGCACAGGCAAATGTAGGAAATGTTGGGATGGATGAACTAATGAAAAACATTTTTCATCACTCTTTCAGATGTTATTCACACTCAAGGTCCTCTTGACGGAAGCCTGTATGCCCGGGTACGCAAGAAAGACTCCCTGGAGGGAGTGGTCACCATCAACGGCCTCCCAGTCCATGAAAACCCCCTGACCAATGCAGAGAGTGCCCATCCGCATCCCAACCACCCTCTACAAACAACTGACCAGACCCTTCCCGTCACAGGCCACACCTCCCTCCCTGCCGTCGACCACACCCTCTCTGTAAGCAGCGACTCAGGCAACTCCACTGCCTCTATCAAGACCGATCGTACCGACGAGCACAGCCAGTCCGTGCAAGGTGGTGTGAACCACAATAATCCGGCTGTGACCCACCCACCACTCAGCCCACAGGAGAAAAAAGAGCTTGACCAGCTCCTGAGTGGCCTCGAGGCTCCTGCTCATCAGCGACAAACCTACCTGTCCACGTCCAACAGTCCCGGAGGAGGTGTACGGCATCTGGTTCCGGCACAGGTCCATGTCAACGGGGGCCACAACAGACTTATTGCCGTCCCTTCAACAGAGGAACGGGAGACAGATATTCTTGATGACGAACTGCCCAACAGTCAAGAAGGCAACAGTGTGGACAGCTTAGGTACACTGTCATCCCTCGAAGGCCAAGCCACGCCAGCAGACCTGTATTACCAGTCCCAGACACCTGTGAGCGGGCAGAACGACGGGCCCTACCTTGAGAGAGGTGGACTGGGGGAAAAGTTGAGTGAAATGCCTGTGCACGGAGTACGAACTCCCACCGCAATGCAGGAGCGTAGTGTGGACTCTCCGTCCCCACAAGGGGGATACAACAATTACCAGAATGGAAGTGGAATGTACCGTTCTCAGTCTTTTGGGAACCCACCGGGAAGTAGCCCTGAGACCAACCCCAAACTAATGCCCCGAGCCCCTGAGAGGAGCACCAGTAGCCGGGAGGCAGTTCAAAGAGGTCTCAATACCTGGCACCAGTATAGCCTCCCCGATGATCCATTTGGACCTCCTCTTCAGTCGACCCACAGCCTGCCCCACTTCACCACCACCGCCTCACAGCGGGACATTGAGCAATCAATCGAGGCACTAAATATGCTCATGCTCGACCTGGACCCAATCAACTCCCATATGTCTAAGTCCCACAGTGCCCCAACTGGGGAGAGCAACATGAATTCGTCACAAGTTCCTTTCTCACAGACCCTGGCGAGGCCCTCATACCAAGGAGATTCTGCCATCCACGGCTACAACACAGGGACGATTAACAACACCTTCCATCAGTCTCCGAGGTCAGGAGGCAGAGTGTCCACAATGCCAAACCAGAGTCCTGTCATGGAGTCCCCAGCCTATTCCCCCCAGCGGCCCAACGCAGGCTACCAACACCAAAACACCACCCCAACACACACCCCTGAGCCCTTCGCCCATACACGTCAAGCAGCCCACCACTACCCCAGCGATCAGTCTTCAAATTTCAACCAGCATGTGCCACAAAAGCCTGTGAACTCGTACCAGGGCAGCATTGTTTCCCACTCCCCTGACCTGCAAGGCTCGTCTCCATACCCAGGCTATAGTGCCTCGTCTTCCCCTCTCCCTGCACTCACACCCCAGCCTAAGGAGACATCTTCCACCTCTTTGGCCAGAGAACAAGACGCTGAAGAAGAGACATTAAACTTGGAAGGCCTGGTGGCTCACCGAATTGCCGGTAAGGCTTGAAATTGTTACTAGAAGTAGTATGGATTCGAAATTGGTTCTAAAAAAAAACCCCACAAAACAACACATTTAAGTTTTGCTTATTGGTTCCTAAGTGGACAAACAAAGGGAACATATTGGTCTGAAGATGTCGAACGCAGAAGTGCTTTCATTCATGTAGATAGGAGCTTCAAAACAGTGTGGCAAAGTGAGTTGTATAGTGGGAGCTGGTTTTGATGGCTATAATTACCTCTGGACTGCATCTGTATTCGTTGATTGAGGAGATAAGAAGGGTAGACTGAGGGGTGCATGTAATGTGCAGATGGTGTTCTAAAAAAAAAAAACATTAAATCGAACGGCCATATGTACTTTGGCAGGCAAAAATACACCTGGGCAGCCTGCCTAGAGAAAGAGTTTGTTTGGGAAACCCTGTCCTAGACCAATATATAGGACAAATAAAGATGCATGTATTTTGGTTTTACTAAAGACAGAAACAGTGGATGACATTATTTAGGTGCTTTTACTAGATACTACTTGTATCATTCTAAAATCAAAGCGGAATCAGTAAGACCTGGGAATGATGAGCAGAACCACAATCCATTCAATGTACAGGACCACTCAAGTATGTGACATTTATTCTCAAGACTCTTATTCTTCAAGAAGCATCTTTAGTCCACGACATCCAATGGCATGTGAGCAGTGCAGCTTTGTGCAGTTTGTGTTACCAAATCATCACAGGGTGCCGTAACAGGGGAATGACCTGCGCTTATAAAATTAGCCTTGCAGCTGAAGTAGCAGAGCCGGCGTGAGTGGAGACGGAATAGGAGTAAGAATAGCCAAACCTTCAGAGGCACTGGCTTCCATGCATTGTCTGCATTCATTTTTACCTTCACGTGAAAACTTGTGGAAACTCATAGACGCCACCTAGTGGACAGAAAATAAACTGTTTTTCAATGGTTCTCTTTCATATCATACAAATGCACTTGTTTTTTTAATGACAAAACAAGCCCTGTAACATTTTATTTCACATCACCACTGGCTTTATTTGATGTCTCAGTTGACAAATTTCTTTTCTTTTTCAGTGTATTTTCATCACAGTTCTGTTTTTTTCCCCTTCTTTTTCTGTTCAACCCATTCCCCTGCTGTATGGACAACCCTTTCTACCATTGCTTCTTCCTCTGCACCTTTCTCACCTTCCTCCTCCTCATCCTCCTCCTCCTGCCCTCCATCTACAAACCACCCTCCCCGGGAACAGAATACAACGCTCGTATTCGGGGCATCAGTGAAAGCATGACTCCGCAACAATCTGACCGCCTTCGCTCCTATTCCTTCTCTGGTTTGTCCACTTTCATGCTTTTAATTTCTGGTTGTGTGCTTTTATTTCCTGCATTGGTTGAACCTTTTTCTACGCTTCCCATTGTTTTATTTTCATGATTTTTAAGGGTTACCTTTCATCAATACCTTATGCTTTCCCACATCCTGTCACTTCTTTACCCAAGTCTCTTCTTCTGTCTGTCTGGCTTTGGTTTGACTTCAGGTGTTATCTATTTCTGCTTTTAAAAATTACTACCAAATAGCAGCGTAGAGCCTGTTTTGCTGCTTTGATGCCATGTTTCTGGGTTTTAAAAGGCTGTGCTTTGAGTGCTACGAGATTCAGTTTGTTGGAAACCGGCTCTGTCTTTAGAATTCCATGCATTATACATTATTTGGGGCATTTCAGGAGTTCGCTCCAGAGGAATGACCCCTGAAGTGCCACAAGAGACGGGCCGGCGTCGGACTACCAGCGAAGGCCAGTACCAGAGCAGCCATGAGAACAGCCCCGTGATTCACTCACCAGACTTCGCCAACAACCTGGCCCTCAACCCAGGTGGACGACCCAGAGAGGTAGAGACAGACTTCATCAAGACATGTGCAGCTGGAGAACGTTAGAAGTGCATGATCTCCCCTTATATTAAAACATACTGTACGTCCCAAATGGCTCAAGTGAATATCTCAAAATGTAGCACAGGTGTTCATGTGGACTCAGCAGAAAAAAGTTTGATGACTAAAGGTCAGTGGTTAAGGGTACTATGATCACATGATTGTCCATTCTTATAGATGCAATATCTTAAGAACACCTAGGTCTGAGATCAAAGTTCTATATCACAATTAACTCCCAAATCCCATTTTCAACCTTAAACCAGGGCAGATTATGATGTGAGGACAGTGGACACATTTGACTGTATTCTCTCAGTCTAGTTTCTGATGTCATTGTAGGTGTATTTTAGTTTTAGTTCCACATACAGTATATTAAAAGGGATATGGAAGATTTATAGTGAAAATTGTAGAATGCACGGTTTAATTCGCCAAACCATTGTTTATATCAGCTTGCATTTTGTGCATAGTCATTTTGGTACACCATGATCCTCTTACTTTGTTCAAGCCAGAGCAGACCTCAGAATTAACTGTTTTTTTTACATTTTTACATAGTTCAATGAAGCCAATCTGGTTTTACCGTTGATTCCATTTAAGCCATATATTTAAGTTTACATTTCTATCATGATTTTGATGAAAAAGATCATCGTTTTAGTCTGAAAAAAAATTTTGATAGCCCACTTCAAAAAGTCTAAGGTCTTTCATTATCCTCGTAGAGAAATTCACATTCTGCATTTCTTCCATCCTAATAGGCATCAGCAGCAGCAGCAGCTTAAGCACATTGTTAGAAGCAGGTTGAAGATCCAACCCCAGATTTTCATCAGCACTATTGTCAAGGCACAGAAAAGACTTTCCCTACAAACTCCTGTTTTCAATGTATACATGTCTTGGTTTTCTTCCAGGGTACTATGCACAGCTACAGGGAGGCATTTGAGGACGACGACGTGGACAGCTTTTCCAACAGTCCCACCTTTAGAGGCGGTGGTGAGATTTCAGCCCAGACCCCCGGCTTCCCCGTGTCACCACAGACTCCTTACTTCAACATGTGTAGGTTCACCCTGCCTGCAGGTAGAGGGCGTTCTAATGGCTTTCTATTAATGCAATCGTTAGTCACTCCAGTTAAATGCAAAAGAACTGGATTTATTTTCGGTGATTTTCGAGTCAAGAAAATGTACAACTGGGGCTTAATCATTTTTGTTAGAAACCTGGAAAAATTTGTATATCGTCACTTTCTTACACATCACTTTTTTACTAATAGGATTTTTTTTTTTGCCTCAGTCACCTCCTCAGGATGCTGAGGAGTCACATTCTCAGTTGAACTGATCATGTGATTCTACCCTGCAAGATAATCAGATATGTCAGTGACGTGACTCAGGCCTGGTTAGGTGTTTGGACTTTCCCGAAAAAGTCTGAAACCCAAAAAAAAATCAAAAAGATTTATGCATTTATTTTAGGATGATAAGTTGACGATATTACAGCTTCAGAAACAGGTTCAAGATCAGCATAAACGCCATCACCAAATCTATAAAAAAAAAACATACAGCATTTATACTTATTTAATTTATTTTTAATACATTTTAAGTTCAAATGTTAAAAACAGAAAGGACACGTAAATGAATCAAACATGGGTCATCAGAATGCATTAAAAGAAATGGAACAAAATACAAAGACAAATCCTAAACCTAAATACAAAGTGAACTCTCTATCTATCAGAGTGAAATACGGGATAAAACGCATCCACATCCTGGCAGGGAAATTCCACTCGGCCAAAGAAAACTACTAAACCTACTATAATTACTCAATTATGTCAGTAGCAAATGAAATGGAGTTTCTCCTCACAGTTACGCGTCTGCCACTCATTGACACCTTCGAGCACAGCACTTTCCTGTGAAATGTCGCTCATGCCGTGTGCACGACTTGTCATGCCGCTCACATAAAATGTCCCAGGAGTCTGTGTCGTGTCACTGGCAGCCACAGGTGCTGTACTGTTCCTGTCCTGCATCCCCCCCATCACCTGCAAAGCCCCACACATCAACTCAATCTCAGGGCACGTAGGCTGCCCCTGCTGACCCCAGGCCTCGTAGCTCAGACGCCTCCTCTGCATCCACAGCCACCTCCCGGCCAAGAAACGCAGACCCACCCAGACGTGCTCTGTTGTGTCGTTTTTGCGTAACTCTCGCTGGATTAGCATCATTTCTGTCTCCGATGTAATGCTGGCCAGGTCATGGTGGTGTTCCCTGCAGTACTCTAACGCCTCCTCCCATGTCTTCTCCTCCCTCACCACATGTACACTGTAGCAGAGGAAAGGTAAAGTCCAGTTTGCGGCTGTGTTGTACCACAGATGGTTGTGCATTACTACATAGGCTTCCTCTTGGATGTTATGGGGCTCCAATGGTCCCCAGTAAAAGTTGGACGCCTCCCCTCCTCCTGACCACATCCATTTGTCCCAGTCTCCGCCCTTCCTTTCAAGTCCGATCCAGAAGAATTCATATTCTGGAGTGAGCTCCTGGATAGTTTTTATGTCAGAGTTGCTGCTGATAACAGCCAGGTCGGTGTGAAACTGACGGCAGTAATATTGAGCTTCATGCCAGGTCATCTCATTTTGAATGTAAATATACTTGCCAAGCAGTGCAGACGTGCCCAGAAGGATCTGGAGGAGTAGAAAGGTTTGATGCATAATTGTCATTTTGGAAAGAACAGGAGACACTGCAGCACTCTGAAGATGTGAACAATGAATATCCTACAGTCTTTCCCCAGTGTTTTTATTAGACCTAAAGGTATTTGCATAGGGCCGACCCTTTTCCCAGTCTACAGTGCTTCTCCTTTATGTTATGTGACAATATTTTAATACACGCTGCTCGGGAACACCACTTTACACAAGTGGAAAAGTGCAAAAATGATGACCCAAATTCAGTAAAAGATGTAGAATTTCACCCTCTAAATCAAATTATTTATTTGAAACAGGTTTTTGAGAAAAATAAACACACCAAATCCTTAGACAGAGCAGGCGTACAAAGAAAAAGTATATCATCAAGTAACAATGAATGGGCTGATATACATATGAAATAGTCAACTATAAAGTCTTAAACTCTGGATTAAGTCTAACACTTGAGTCAGATACTCTGAACTTTTAGGTTTCACAGAACAAACCCAGAAAACACCTGCATGGGAACAGTAATAACTTCACTAATAACTTCTAAAAATGTGTTACTTTGGTATTGCTATATAGTAAATTTTACCCCTACTTTGTTTTATATTGTTTAACTTTTTCTGTATTTCATCGTATTTACCATTCTATTCTAGCATTTTAAAAGCACTGCAACAGAGTCGTCTTAAACACTCCTGAGCCTATTTAAATTGTTAAAATAACTAGCACATAAGGTGCATGACCAATAACCTGCAGTATTAAAACCAATTAAAACACCTTACAACTGAGCCACTTGGTATCATTAATATTATCAGCTACATCATCATCCTTTTTGCTGCCCTAAATATTATAGTATGTAAATAGTAAAAAAAAAAGCACATTGCAACATATACACAGTCAATTATGTGTACATTTCTACAGAGAACTATAAAAGTGTCAATTAATATTCCTCTTCAGTCAAATTGTATGTCTCTACTGAATTACTTGGCAGTGATCTCGGCTGAAAAAGGATTTATTTTGTTTTTGCTGCTCATGTACAGTCGAAAATGAAAATGTTTGTTAATTTTTGTATTTTGCATGAGCAGTATGACCTGACAGTTTAGAAAAACACGGCGCAGGTGTGTGCAAATCATGTTTCTGAAGAACAAGTAGGTGCCATTTGTTATGTTTGTCCCGAGGGGGAAAAAAAGTCACATAGGAAGAATTTACTGTACAAGGGGATAAATTAAACCGCATACAGCGAGCCACAGTATGAGTAATGCCGGTACTTATAGTAGGCAACAGACGTTCACCGGCCACTATTAAGGAGCTCAGTCTGACAGATTGTGTTGACTGTGATGATGATTATGTAGACCAGACACGGCCCACTCTCCTGCAGTCAGGGCTGAACCCACAGCGGTGGCAGTAAGAATCTGCTCTGTAGTTTCATATTTAACCCCATTGAGCCGCTTTAATCCAATGTTCTGCCTGCAAGTCCCCATCATGCTGCTGATTTTGGAGGATTCATGAAACTAAAGAGGTTATTTCCGAAAAAAAACACACCTGTCGTCTATTTCCTGGAGTAAGCCCAAATAACATCACTAATACGGTGTGTGTAGATGCCAAAAACAAAAACACTTCACAATTCATTGGCCGCTTTAATGGTATTATTCACATTTCTATTATTGACATGTGGTTGCTCGTCGAATCACTACATCTTGATTAATCCATGACATAATCGAAAGTGAGTCATTCTGATGAAGATGAAGGAATGGCCTTTTGTCGTCAGCTGGCATCTCTTTTTGGAAGTAACTCTTTAGTTTCTTGGTGTGAGTTTTTTGTTTTTTTTTTTTTTTTCCTTCACGACTGTATTAAATGAGTGATTTACGCTTTTTCACATCTGGCTTAAAACAAAAGTCCTGTACACTGAGATACAATTTGCTTGTTGTAATCAGAAGACAGTTACTTCATAAAGTGTTTTCAAGGGGAGAAAAAAAATGTACCTCCATTTATGCAAAGATGAAGTGAAAAGATCTAGTTTCAGCGATGGTTATGTTTAGGATCACCTTAGTTTTAGCCACATGCCAACACAAAAAATTGAAAACATCCGCTTTTTTTTTACTATCCTTCCCTTCCATTAATGTCAAAATGGGAAAGATTTAGGAAAAATGTCATTATGTGTTAATATAACACCACAGCACTCACAATTTTCATGTTTGTTGTTCTAAGTTCCTTATTCTCGCAGAATTTAACATGACAAACGTACCATCTGGAGCCACATGAATAAGTAATGCAGTATTGCTCTTTTAACAGCATTTTAATAACAGGTGGAAAACAGAATAATTACAGCAAAGCATAAAATTGCTTCAGAGTACACCTGGGCTGTGTGGTTATCATCTTCAGATGTGAAAACTAGCATTTCATATGACTCATCAGCAGTCGTTCACTCATCCATACACCTGTTAACGCCACATACTAGCCACATACTACACCAGCTCCCAGCATTGCCATGGCTGTGTTCTGCTCTCATGTTGTGCATGGATGCATGATTGCAGTGTCATCTGTGTGTGTGTGTGTGTGTGTGTGTGTGTGTGTGTGTGTGTGTGTGTGTGTGTGTGTGTGTGTGTGTGTGTG
>JAPTHA010000013.1:12524398-12536295 GCA_029814585.1 Gymnapogon annona
GGGGGGGTCTGTGGATCCTGAGGCCCATTGCCACACCTCAATGGGCACAAACTAAAAGAAATCAAAGTACGAATGTATTATGTTACTGCATGAGTGAAGTACACAGAACATGTTACAGCCCACCTGTGTAGAATCACAACAGCCACTGAGAGGGAACGGGGATGGGGTCACTTGTGAGAGGGAATGTGAGCTCGCAAAGTATAGTTCAAATTCCAATTTATTCAGCTACAAGTTTACAGATGTGAATGTGTACAAAACTGGATGTTAATACAGTATCTTCATTGATCTATACCTTACTTTCAGAATCCAATCAGTGCAAACAACATCAAACACATCAACTCTTCAGACCAGCAATTATGCTGAGTAGAATCAAACCATGTGGTGATTTGTGAAAAAAATAAAACAAATGCCAAGGAGTTAAACACTATTCTTTGGTTATATAACATCGGAAATAATGAAATAAGGCTACACATGAGGCAAAGTATTCATAAATCAAGTAAGAAACAGTTCTGGTCAGAGTTACTGTTGGTTTTAAATACAATGACATTATAGCTCACTTGGTAAGGCAGCAGGCTGGTGTATAGGGGACTTGGGTTCCATTCCCGGGATGAGTCCAGTGTGGGTCCTTGGCCAAGACCCTTCACGCTACTGCCTACTGTAGCCACAAGGGAGCGAGTGTCTCATTGTGCTGGTTAAAGCCCGGTTGTGTCAGGAAGGGCATCTGACGTAAAAATTCCTGCCAAATCAAAATATGCAAAATGGATTCGCAGTGGTGACCCCGCAAGGGAAAAAGCCAAAAGGACTCATCAGTTATATGATGAAAAACACGATTTAAAATGCAATTGATGTACACTGGACACTCCGTAAAGTTTTATATATATCATATTATATATTTTTAACAGAAGAGTCATTGTACAGAAGCGCAGAGCTGCCACAGAGGTAAAAATAATAACTCATTAGAACGAGTTTACAGGAGACCTCCCATGATGCCTCAGTGCTGGTTAGTTGGGGCATGACTTTCATTTCCATCCTGTTCGGATCATCGGCACGGATCATCGGCACCAGACCGGAGCAGGTGGAAAGACGGATGGAAGCCCCTATAGACGCAAGATAGACACACATAATATCAGCAAACTGCAAAATGAAGAGCAAAACTGCTCTTCTCGTTCTTCATTTCGATCTTCACCTGCTTGAGTCTCCGCCGATGCTCCGGCATAAACTCGTGCGGACGAGTTGCTCTTCTCCTTCAAATGATCTCTTTTTTTTTTTTTTTCCTCCTCCAAGGCAGCTCTGCTCTTAAGTACAATTGGGATTCACTGCATCTGGAATCAAAACAATGTATCTGAAAACACAGTGATTCCAAATTAATGGGGAAGTGTGTATTTGTAAAAGATGGAGAACGTAACCCAGTCGGTGCTCGGTTCTTCCAGTGTGTCCTTGGTTTTAGCTCAAAGAGAACATGCATTTAAAAGCCCTTCAACACTCAGCTGAATGAGAACTAAGTGCTGCAAGTGATTCTCACACACTGTCCCCTTACCTTACAGTCCAGAAGGTTCCAGAGGAGGCTCATGGTAAATACTGATTTGCGTGTTCTGCTCTGCTTCAGTATTGCACTTTGAAGTGAATGTGTTGACGCCCGCGTTCACACTCGGCATCACAGCTGCCTCATTTGGCTGCAGCTGCGAGTCATTTAGGACCGTGCCCTCGTCAGAGAGTGGAGGCTTTACTAGACGCGGTCACATGTTCCAGCCCTGTGCATGACACCCCTAACACACCAGCATGTCCAACAGCCTGCACCCACGGCGCTGCACGCTCAGCTGCATGCACGACGCTTCACACACGTCTGGCTGGTCTGTAACTGCGCCTTTGCTTGTCCTCCAGCCTGCAACGTCCTCTACATCAACTCCGTGGACATGGAGTCTCTCACGGGGCCCCAGGCCATCGCCAAGGCCATCACTCAGACGCTAGCGACCAACCCTCTGCCTGCAGCCACGACGGTCCATTTCAAAGTGTCCATGCAGGGCATCACGCTCACCGACAGTCAGAGGAAGTCAGTGAACATCCCATCACTCTCACACACACACACACACACACACACACACACACACACACACACACACACACACTTATATGTATGACTCTATGATGCGCAGATCGACAAATAGAAGAATAGAAGAAGGAGCTAGTCTGTTTCTTATTCTAACATCTAGACTAGCACACCATAAAAAAGATAAGTTATTGATGTAATAAACATTTAAAGCATTTACATAATGCACACACCAAATAGCTAATAAGATCACAAAATATGAAAGGAATGGCTCAACAGTATCAAATTTCTCTTCTTTCTCTAAAAATATCATGTGTCTGTCATTTATTACCCATCTGGTATATTGTCAATTAACATGGTTGGTATATTATCTAAAATTCCTTGTCACTTTTGTCTGTAACCATCACGGATAGTCTGTTACCATAGTTGGTATAGTTCTATATAGTATTCTGCACCTTACTTACTAAGATAATAGAAGATCAATTTAAGTTGTTTTTGTTTTCTTTCTTGGCGGAAGCTGTAAAAGCTGTTTGGTTTTTTTTTAACTATGAATTGAAGACGGGGTGGGAGTACATACGTTTATTACTTCCCCCCACTCCCTTTCAGGCAGAATATCATATTGCATTTATGTTTTCCTTAAAAAAAACAAAAAAAAAAACTGCCAGAACTTGATATGAAATGTTGTATGGAAATTGTAAAGTGTAAAATATGTTGGGGTTTTTTTTGTTGTTTTTGTTTTTTGCAATTTGCCTGGAATAAAAAGTTATCAGTCAATCAATCAAAAAAATCAGGCAAGTTAAAGAGACGCCTTTACTCGGTTATTGACAGAATATATGATGTTAATTAATATATCCTCCTGTAATCCAGCGTATTTACATCTGCCGTTGTCTCAATACAGAGGTCTTTTAAAGTTCACTGTCCCTACCAGAGAAACAAAATAAAAATACACTAGAAAATAAACCGTGTACAATATCACATCATATCTCTTTTTACAACCAACCAATTTTCACTATTGTCATTTTATTATCATTTGATACATCTTTCTTCCAATCCATAAATCTAATTCCTAATCTCCTATAATTTATGTAATTTTTTAATTTCATGCATTTATTTTCTAAGAAAAAAAGCTGTTTTCTTTAGACATATCATAAATATTAGATCATTCTCCAACATCGTTTTTCCCAAATGGTGAGGATGGTAAATGTAATGATAATGTAATACTAACATGACATTGAATGTCACCTTATTTTCCTAACTGTGACATAACAGTGTGACGTAACTAGAGTTTCGAAATGTTGACCTCAGAACAGTCATGTGAAATATAGACACCGCTGACATAAGATGACCCGAGATAAAATCAGCATAAAAGAACATAATTCATGTTGTGGTTTGTAAATACGGGTCCTGACTAAACACAACATTTATCTTTTCGATCTCTGGCTGAAACCGGGGTGTGAACATTAGTTAACACTAGCATGAACATTAGTTGCACATGTTAAATGTTAGTGTCTTAAAGTATCCAAATATCATCCTGCTTGAATATTATTTCTCGTGGTTTTTAAGAGTTGTGTTTGGGTCCAGAAAATAGTGCAGCATATGCCTTAATCACACACGGAATCAGACCCAAACGCAGACCAGACGAGATTCAAAAATAAAGGTTTTTATTTTGCGTTCACAATGAACTTACAAATGTAACATTAATGATTATTCTGTGAAAGACTAGATTTTAACAAAAAGCGCCGCTCAAAAACTCGGGATTAACATTAACTATAAATAACCAAAAGTGACCCACGATGGGAAAAATAATTAATCAAGAAACTCAAAATTACTCATTCGAGGAAAAATGAAAACTCAAAATCTAGAAAAGCTAGAAAACTCAAAATCGTTCAAAAGAGGAAATATAATAATTTAGGAAACAAGACAGGAATAATAACAAGATTAGGCTATACAATTCAAAGTTAAATGTACCCATAACTCACTCACAAGATTGTCTAGACAAAGCAAGACGAATGTGAGACACGACCAGGCTTAAATACACAAGGCAATCGCCCAGGTGGCACACATTGGGAATAATTCCGAAAGAGACACAGGTGGGTGAGGAATCTGGGAGGCTAGAAACACATGAGGAATGCACGCAGGACAAAACAGGAAGTCACCAAAATAAAACCCTGGACATGCAAAACACAGCTTGACCCAAACCCGAATTCTAACAGCATAAAGAGAATAACAGCAGGAATTGTTCTTAAATGTTTGCTCCTTTGTGAAATGTCTAATAATTTGACACAAAAACTGTTCAAAATGGAGAAAAAAATTATTCCACCTGTCTTTTAAATGCATATTCAACCGGAAAACACAGGTGACGTTTTGAGTTGTGTTATTTTTTCATGTTCCCTTAAACGTTTTTCCCTGGTGTCTGTGGCAGGATATTCTTCAGGCGACATTATCCGCTCAACACAGTCACCTACTGCGACACTGACCCCCAGGACAGAAAGTAAGCAGACGTCCACGCTGTCTTTGTTCAAATACCATCAAATGCCCAGGTCTCTGAGTGAACACAGGGCTCTTGGTTTGGTTGGTGTGTGTTGTTTGTTTGTCATGTTTGGAACTAAGGGAGAACCTACAATGCATGGGATTGAAGGGGAACAGTTTGGAGTTGATATTATTGATATGTAATTCTATTATTATTGGACTGGTCCGGCCCACGTCAGACCTAAGGTGGCTGAATTTGGCCCCTGAACTAAAATGAGTTTGAGACCCCTGCTCTACATGAACCGACAAGTCAGAGTTCACAAATTGGGGGGGCACCAGGGAACCAGAGTCCAGGTGAGAGTCCTGGTAGGTGGGAAACGTCCGGGTTATTGCTGCTTGGAGTTGAGGTGAAGACATCTATGAGGCCACGCTGCTGACTGGGCAACCAGCTCTTAAATAGCTGAGTAATCAGCCACAGCAGCGTGGCTCAGGCACAGGGATGACTATCAGGTCCATGCGCCTTGAGGGAGAGGTTGTGGCCACAGCATGGGCTGGCCATGACATTGTCATCGTGGTTATGTCACTGTACTGCCACTGTCAGTGTTACCGGTGTGTGTCAGGTCCATTGATAGTGGTGGTCGTGCTTGGTGTTGATCTACTGTGTATTATGGGATGTTGACTGTCAATTGGATGTAGTTACTGAGTGTAATGAACATCAGTTGTCATAATTTGTTTTGTTACTGCATTATTATGACTCCGTGTGGGTTTAATTTATCCTGAAGGTAGATTGAACTGTATGCTGCGTTGTATAAACAAGTAGAGGGAGTTTGGTTACGTATGTTTTCTTCTTCCCACTCCTTTTCGAGCTGCACATATGATTTACTTGTTATTAACACGTACGTGAAAACTACTGCCCTTCATTGATCACCTTTATTTATTGGCTTGTGTTTCGTTATTGGTTCCTCGCATGTATGTATATAGATTTATATTTGTTTTATTTCTACAATTCGGAACAAACAATAAAACGAATGAATGAATGAACGTGTTGTTGTTTTATCACAGGTGGGGCAAAGAGGGAGGCGGTTCAGTGAAGTAAGTGTAGAACCTTTATGTGTTTTACTGGACAGGAAATGCAGTGTAAAGTTATAAACGTACAGTCCAGCAGTAGCAGACACCAGATGAGTCCTAACCGCTGGCTCTTTATCTTCTTCTTCAGGCTTTTTGGTTTTGTTGCGAGGAAACAAGGAAGCACAACAGACAATGTCAGCCACCTGTTTGCTGAGCTGGACCCAGATCAGCCCGCCTCCGCCATCGTCAGCTTCGTCTCCAAAATGATGAAGCGGTGAAACTCCCCGATGCCTAAAAAAAAGAAGAAAAAAAAAAAAGAAAATGGCAGAGCCCATTTTGAAATCGTCCTCCATCATTGGTGTCTTTTTCACCAGGACTCGATGATGGCGTTATTGATGATGCCCCCCTTTTTTTTCTACTTCTGTTTCCTGTCGGTTTAATTCTGTTTCCCTCCTGGGTTTTTTTTTTTTCTTGGTTTTTGTTTTTCTTTGTTTTTTTTTTCTCTCTCTCTCTCTCTCTCTCTCTTTGCCTTGACAGTTTCATCTTGACTTTGGTCTTTTTTCAATAGTCTGGATGTGAAGGATACAGTGTGGATCTCTGGTGGCGCAAGAGGATGTGTGGTGTGGTGCTGAGAAAGTGACAAAGGTGGAGGCCACGGAAAGGAGGGGATGGGTCTGAGAAGAAGAGGACCCATTAAAAGGAAAAATGCAAAGTTCAGTCAGGAAACAATGGAAAGGACTCGTATGTTTCAAGGTTTTCCGTTGTTGTTTGTGTTGATTGAGTTACCAAAGGTAGTTGCAATACAAGTGCAAGAATGATGTAGCTATTAAGCCATTATTTTCTCCTCTTTTCAAAAGATGAAGTGTCGAAACTAAAAAAAAACAAACAAACAAACAAAAAAAAGAAAAGAAGAGAAATCCGGTTTCTTCTTGAACTCGTCTTCAGGAAAAAAAAAAAAAAAAGTCAGCCTTTGATGGCTTTTAGCAAAACAGTGTCTGAAGACCTTATGCATGTTAGCTTGATCTTTAAGCTTGGTTCTTCTACCTTCCACAAAAGTCATTGTGAGTGGTCATTTCTGGGTCTGTTGTGTGTTGGAAAGGGCTCTGCAGTGAAGCAACGACTGATCTAAACTGTGCATAGCAGACCAGACTTTAAAAAAAACACACGCGCGCACACACACAAACGAAAGACAAAATGAAAAGGGAAAAAAAGAAAACGCCACGCTACAGTCACCGCACTTTGAACAGCCACACTCGCATCACCTCGGCCTCCTCTCTCCCAACCTGCTTCGAGGATTCTTCTCACCTGGAAGTCAGTGGGCTCCTTCTGATAGCATGTCAGACTCAAGAGAGAAAGGAAGACTGTCCACAAGATGGCGCCCCTCGGTCAGGCTCTGGACACGGACTTTGCCCATCACCAACTGCTTGCAGGAGTGGATCTGTTAGATAGACGCTGCCACTGAAACACTGGAAATCACCAGGGACTGGCCCCATGACCTGGACCTATGCACTGTTCTTTATGCATGTTGTTGTCCCAAAATGCACCCTTCCTCATAGCTACATTCAACATCACTGAAAACATTCTATGCTGTGTGCTAAAAATGACTTAAAACCTTTAGACAAGTACTCTGAGGTTGTATGACTTGTCAAAGACTGCATGAAATAGACAAACCTTTTTGGTTCTTTTTTTTTTGTTTTTCTTTTCTACTCTCCTCAGAGTCCTGAAATGTAGGCAAAAACCCATTGTTGAAGTAGTCACATGATGGTGAGATGCTGTTTCTACATTTTCTTTTCTTTATTGTCGTTTCTTTTTTTCTTTTCTTTTTTTTTTTTGGTCCATTTGAGCCAGGGTTACCTTTCACTGTACCAAGGACAGTCCGCTCTTTCTTTTTTTTTTTGTTTTGCTTTGTTTTTGTTCCACAGTGGATCCACCATGTCATCCAAATTGACATTTAGATACCTTTTAGATAGGGCAAAGAAGAAAAGAAAAAAAAAAAAACACTGTGCGCAAATGCCTGTTTGTCGAACACGCTCAACCATTCACAATAAGCTAAGGAAATTGATATTGATATAAATGTACATAGATATAATACTTTGAAAGGTGACATAGCGAAAAAGTATTTATTTTTGTTGCTTTGGTCCCTCATGGTTACTCATATATACATATATTGTACAGTCTAGATAAAGAAGATTACCTAATGGGTTGAGAAAAAAAATATACTTATTTTGGCTAATGATTTCAAAGTCTGACGATTTTGAAATGTGTTTGAATATATGGTGTACATTACTTTGTACATGTATATGTTTGTTTCGGGCTCGTCATGTTTTTCATTTTTGCGTTCTTTGAGAAAAAAAAAAAAAGGTAGGGCATGAACGGTAGAAGCCAAGAGTCGGACTGAACTGCATGGACAGAGGCATCCGTTTTTAACAAAGAGGAACACACTCGTAGAAATAAAAGCGTCGTAGCTGATAGGTTTTAAGGTAAAAGACGTTAGAAAAAGGGGGAGAAATAGCTTAGCAGAAGCCAACCTCAAAATGCAATATGAAAAAAAAAAAAGAAGAAGAAGATTGTATGCAACCATGACAGTTAGAATTATAATTTGCCAAAGATTCAAACACTTCACGTCTATGCTAACTGGCTACACGTCGCTTTTACGTTCGACAACTCTTCCCATTTTTGTGTTCTTTCACACTTTGGTTCAACCTTCAGCTCAAGCTTTTTAGCGGCTAAAACACAAGCTCGACGCAAAGCGTGTGTTGCAGACCCAAGCACGCAACACCACATTTATACAGCGAGACAGTCGGCCGCGGATGACGAAAGCGTTTTGTTTTTACTGGTGTCTCCACCCGACAAAAATGTGTCCATCTCCGTCGCCCTGTTCAAGAGAGAACAGGCCTCGCTGTGCCCCAATTGGAAGTGTGTAAACAAAGCACTTACATTCACAATACCGAAAGAGGAGTGACATAAATTCCATATGGGTGTCAGTGTTGGAGGTAAATAAAGCAAGACGTGTCTCACCGTGATGCTAAAGCTCTACAGCTGCAGCTCTGTCAGACTGCCAAAGGTGTCTTCTCCGGCCCTCTCGGGAAAAAACCCCCACAAAAAAACAATGATTTATTTATTCTTATTTATTCTTTTTTTTTTTCTCTCTCTCTTCCTGACATGTTTTTAAAACTCGTCGCATTATCACGTTATCGCAGGTTCACAGTCAGTGTTAACGAATGGAGGAATGTGTGGTGGCGCTTTATTGAAAGCAAAGAGGTACTGTGCATTTAGACACCAACAAGCTCCTGGGCTTGTTTATCTTTAGGAAAAAGAAAGGGGGGGAAAAAAAGAAATAATCTTTACATTGAAATTTTTTTTTTTTTTAAATCTGTAGCGTATGATTAAAAAAAAACACATCATGCCTTGTACCTGTTGGCTTTGAATCAAGGGTTACTTCTTGTTTCAGTGAAAAAGAGAGAGATTTCTGAGACCCCATCGTACCAATCGAATGAATGTGCTACTATGGATGTACTAAAGGGTCTCAGATTTTGTTTGCGCTTATCATTTACATTATCTTGTCATGGCTTACCTGTTCTTAAGGAGAAAAAAAAAACATTAAAGCAATACAAATCAGTTACAGGACGTTACTGAATGTGGGTGTTTCTTCCGCTCTTGTGACTGGGTGATGAACGTGGATGTGGTGTATGGTCTCACACTGCCGTTTATCCCACTATATTTATCTGACAGGTTAATGACTCGAGTCAAGCTGCAATGACTCACTCATTAATCTGTTTCTGCAGGGATATAAACACATAGCGTGTATTATTGCCTGGGTGCAGTCTGTCATCTGTGTTCCCCGTGTTTATTCAGCACTTAGCTTCACCAACGTACAAAGTGCTTCAGATTAAGTAAACAATAACACAGTATGAACGAAACATTAAACAGTTTCAAGTTCACACAGAAAAGATTTCAAGCTTCAGATCGTGCGGTACGGCGCCATCTAGTGCTGAAGGTCTGGTATGAGTTCACCATCCCATACAGTGGCCGCAAAACCTGACAACCCCACGTTTAAGAGGTAGGATTTAAATTCCCCGAAACTGAAAATATACACCGTCCTTACACATTGCTAATCTTTCATTTCCGATCAAAATGCCGAATCTGAACAGCGATGGGTAATTACAGCTGTCAGTCGTCCTACCTATGATCAGCCCAAACCTCCCAGGGTAGATCCCCTGCAACCCCAGAACTATTGAACATCTACAGTTTCTTCTCAGACTGCTTGAATTACAACATGCTGAAAGATCATTTTGGAAAACTACCGCACATTGAGGCTTTAAGCGATGCAATTACTCTGGTCTGCACTGAAATATAGCTGGTGACAGTAATTCGCCCTCGCGCTGGATGCCAGAACAGACAATAAGAGGAAGTCCAATGTGAGCTGCCGCTGAAACGTGGTTCTACACAAACCCAGCCGCCTGCTTTTCTGTGGTTCAAGTCTCCCGAATTTGACACAATTTGCTGTCCCAGTTTGTACAAATCTCAGCAGATACTTTATTCCATGGACTTCAAGAAGGACGATCGTTGTTCTTCTTTTCCTTTTGGCTTTTCCCTTCGGGGAAAGAAGGACGATCGCTCTAAGTCATTGAATTGGGCACAAGGCTGAAAAACTTAGAGGACGTTACCAGAATTCAGAAAGCACAGACTTCTCTAGGAGATTCATCCAAAGGTAATTCCCCAAACTGAAGACTATCCTACTGAAAGGATTAGGGGTGGATAAGAAGAATTTCCATTTTGCTCCAGTTGAGTTTGATGTTATTAATGTCAAGGTCTGGCTGATAGGAAAGGGAACATGGTAAGTTTATTGTGTCTATAATAACTATAATGATAATAATAACTATAATGACTTGAACCAAGGGTAACAAATAAACGGACCCAATCCTGACCTTTGAGGTACATCATAATTGGAAAATTCTTTATTAAAATACTTCTGGAGATCCATCCAAGGTTTTTTTTTTTGTTTTGTTTGTTTGTTTGACAAACCGTATGTTGAATAGAGAAATCAGACGATGTTCCCATTCAGACTGTTCTTCTGTTTTGGTTCAAGTTACCAGAAAATTACCAATTGGGGGGAAAAAAAACAAAAAACAGAACCTTAAGCTTGACAAATAAGAAATGAAAGTCATCATGTAAGTTACTATTTAATTTCCCATCCCAAGCCATGACATTCCTTGCTAATACTTACTAACACTTGTTCTAAAAACTAACATTGAAATTTCCCCGAGTGGGACTAATAAGGTATAATTAATCTAATCTTCATGTTCATATTTAAAACAGTTTAAGCTCAAGACAATTTCAAGCACTGGAGTATCTCGCAGTGGATCCTCGTCAATAACATGATTCAGTCAGTAACATAATGGAGTAGTTTACTGTGAACATCACGTTATTCACATCTTATTTAAAAAAAAAAAAAACTCCAGAGGGAAAAACGGGGTAGAATCCACATTTTTATATAATCGGTCATTGTCTAAAACCTGTTGAATGTTGGACAGCGAAACTACAATCATTAACAGTTGAAGGAGTGAACAGTGACAATGGGCAGGTAGAAATCAGTCTTTACCAATGAGTTCAGAAAGCTCAAAAATATATTCACAGGTTTTCAATTGACTGACTGAAGATAACTACATCAATAATAATGCACTGACCGGCCACTACACTTCAACTCCTGTGTTGGCGCTAAACCTTGACCTGACTATCAAGTAAATGTAGTGAATGGTATTAATGACAGGACGTTTATTCAGCTCAGACTTGTTGGAGTTTTATTATAGTATTCTCTAGCTTTAGCTCAAATAACAGAAATAAAACTTCACCAAATGACCAAATGTACTTCATAAATGTATATACATCTTTGAATGGAAACATCATCCTTACAAACCGTGGGTTTAAACACGTTTCATAGTTTATTGTTTAAATATTCAACTAAGTACATTACAAAAGGCAGGATTTGAATTTTCACCGTCACAGAGATGAGTATTGTCAAGAGTTTATCAATATTACTCCTCTTATTGATACTGTTAGTTGTCTGTACCTGTGTTTGAGCTGACCGTCAAAGACCCAAACCCTGGTCTGGGATCTGGATCCAAAATCACAAAAAAAAAAACAATGCAAACATACTTTTTTATTGAGAAACAAAGTAAGACATCTTGGGCAAGAAATGTATTTTCCGTCTCCATATTGTTGGTAAAACCCTCATCACCTTAGACTTAGACTTAGACTTAGACTTCCTTTATTGTCATTACACAGACACACACAATGAATCTGGTAACGAAAT
>JAPTHA010000013.1:12538346-12561404 GCA_029814585.1 Gymnapogon annona
ATCTATCTATCTATCTATCTATCTATCTATCTATCTATCTATCTATCTATCTATCTATCTATCTATCTATCTATGTTTTGAGGAAGATGCAAGGAATCATCTAAAATATTCACTGAGTCCATCCCGGCAGCAGAACCAGGATGTTTGGTTCTTTCAGGTGTTTTTTTTTCCCCCCTCGTCCTTCAGCTGGGTCGGTTGTGTAATTAAATGTTGACTTTGGGACAGTGTACTAGATTAGTTTAAACCGGGACCAGAACTATCATAGAAGGGCAAACAGATTGATAACAGGTGTGTGTTTGCGGCCAAGCCACCGAGCCACTCAGGGGAAATCCAGCGCTGCAGAATCAACACGGCAGCTCTCCAAGCAGTAGCCATTCTGTTTGTTTGCTCTGTGTTTGTTTCCAAGTTTAAGGCCCCCGGAGCCCCCCCCCTCACCGATGAGAGGCAGGACGGGCAGACGCAGACAGGCAATAATAAGAAATGTAATCCAAACTCTGCGAGGTTCTCATGGTCGCAGACGGTGCTCAAACTCCCAAATATGCATGACACACTTCCCTCCTGACAAATTACATACATGCCGTATGAGCTGTAAGGGAGGTACACGGGCCCGCCGCCGCCACCGCCACGAGTCATCACGGGTCTGTTGGCTTAGTTCATAGACGCTACATATGCATTTAGGGTAAAACAGACAGAAAGTAAAGGTAACGGGATTTGGATGGAAGGCTCGGCCACCAGTCCGTCCGCACAAGTGGTGTGATTTGATTTGATCTGACACTTTTATTTGAACGAGGGAGTCCCATCGACAGCAGAGTTTTCTTTTACAACAGATCGCCTGTGCGCCCACTACGTTTTGCATTTCAATAACATGAAACAGAGCAAAAATAAAACAAAACATTGAATCTGTCAGGGGCAGTAAAAACACGGGGGAAAGTTCATACGTCAAAGCCAGGCGGCGCGGCGGTTTTTGCATCCGCCCCGATTGCTCGGGGGTTCGATTGACGGCTAAATCCTTGAATAAGAAATCGGGACCATATGCCTCCCGGCTTTGAAATCCGCCATAAAACAGAAAATGGTGGGACGTCCAGTCTGAAAGGCCAGTGCTCAGAGAGGTGGGGTTTCAACACCCCAAGAAAGAAGAGCGTGGGTTCACGGTCTGTGACTGAGATTCAAATCCACCTGACGGAGCATTTTCAACACTTTCAACTCAAACAAGTGTGTCTCCAGCTTGTCTGGGTTCGGAGGAATCCAGAGTGTGAGCAGATCTGACCGTTACACTTTTCCTAAATTAGCGTCCACTTCAGTGAGTTGCTCTGATGCAAACTATGGACCCAATGTAATTGACTTGAAAAGCAATCCACACAAATGTCAGCCCTTAATCTTAAGCACTCAACCTTAAGAGCCTTCACCTGCTGTGAGATCACCGCCAGGGCTCGGCTACAGGAGGTTGTGTCACCGCCGTTAAGTGTGAGGGGAATATTTTACACTGCGCGTAATGTATTTTGTCGGACCAAATTAACAGCCTCAGATGTCGCCGTCATGCCATCATAAAACAAACACAAATGCATTGGCGGTTGGCAGCGTTTGGGAGGGTTCCTCTTAAAAGTCCAGCACGTATAATTCGGGGGAGATTGAGGAGGATCCGATTGCGAAAAGGGAATGTAATATTAATAGGTGTGTTTTCAATTCAGATATAACGACGCAAAAATGAGAACCGTTTTGTTTTTGTTACCGTGGAATGAGCGGAGTTGAGTTTTCCTCCATCAGGTCGGAGTTCGCTCAGGTTTCACCGTCTCCAAACACTTGAACCTTTTACAGTGTCGTCTCAGACGCACTCAGACGTCCGGTCAGTTTACACAGAGGTAATCACTCAATAAATATAAAACACACCAAAACATATATAAATGAATGACTATGAAAGTACAATAATCTATTAATAGTGACTATAATAAAGATCCAATGGCAGCAGGTATTAATGTTTGCCTGTGTTCCATGGGTTTTAGTCTATTTGAAATTGTTTTATGAAACATGTATACATTAAAGTGCAGCTTTTGTTTTGTTTTTTTACCTTAATTGAACATTTTCAGAAGTAAATGTGATGAGAATGGTTGCGCTCCTCCTTCCCGCAGGCGCCTCCAGGGTTGACTATGCCTCCTCTACTTCTTCCGTCCCTGTAGCCTTGGTGTTATCTCAGCGCTTCAAGCTCTTGCTTCTCATGGCTATGATATTATTAACTTATTTTATGAATGATGCTTGTGGGCATACTCGCTATAATCACGGCTGCGTGTTTGTTTTGTCTACAAGGTCGCCCTTTGTCTGCCTGGCCAGTGTTATTTTTTTCCTAGACGCAGAATTTTTTTGCTGTTGAATCTAGTTTTTGTGATACAGTTCATTATATGATCCATGTGTAACCCCATGTGAATTTAGTCTCACAGGACACAAAGAGTGGGCTCTGAGTTAAAGCCGGTTGTAAACAGAATCTAGTCGAATAATAAATCAAAGAAACAGAATAATGGCACGAGTTTAGTTTGAAAAAAAATACAAAAACATGTCCGATGTCACGATCAGGGTTTGGCTTGAACAGAAAGACAAAAGGAAATGTACAACTGGACCAAAGAAAAGAAAAATAAATTTTAAGGATATATACGGCAGTGGGCTTAGGGCTACAGTAAACAAATACACCATTCCTGGTAGATAATTGACCATAACCCCACACATAATAGTCACTCAAACCGTGCATTAAACTTAGGTCCAGTCTAATTGGTTTCATCTGAATCCCGACTGGCAAGTGACAAATGTTAGGTGACATAAACAGACTAGTTTATATTTACAAAATATCGGGTTAAGATGTTTTTTTCATTGGATTTCTTTATTTAAAATCATGTTTATCTAATCTTTGCAACACCTCTTACAGAGGCATTTAATCCATAATGTACTGCATCTGTTGAATGGAACCAAAAAGTCGCCAAATTAAAAGACTAAAGGTATAAAAAATAAACAACTCCTTTTTTTTTTGGACAGTTTTCAGTCTACACACAGCCAAGACCTGAAACACAAATGCCCAGCGCAAATGTGTACAGTGTGTGAGAGGCATCTCACCCAGGTATGACCTTCCCACACAGCGTCTCTGTCGTTTTGGAAAAACCTGACCCCTGCACATGCAGATGCCACTGGACTGTAAATATTCAAACAAGGGAAAATTCCCACTCCACTCTTATCAAATGGAAAAATCAACCTGCCTGTTTTGGTTTGCACTGTGACTCCTCCGAGCTCTTTCTGTTTTTTTTTTTTCTTCCCAAAAAGAACCGAGTCTTATATTTAGTGAGACAGAAGCCAGATTAAACAGGAGTGACAGGTTTAATAGCCTGTAGCTTCTTCCAAAGTGCAGCAGCAGGTGCTTTATATACACAAAATGCTTAATTGCGTCTTTGCCGCCTCCAGACATGATGATATTATCAGTAGCGTACTGACGATGAAGAGAATCCCTCTTTTAAGACGTCATTAAAAGCTCATCAGTGATCTGTTCTGCTTCTGCCAGAGATAATCTCTTGTAGAGACGTCTTGATTTAGCCCATTTGCTGTGGAAAAAAAAACGCTCCTAACTCCTGTCATATCCGCAGTTTGACCGATTCACAGCTCCTGAGGGTTTCCTTAAGATAACAGTGCTGAGTTCAGGCTAATTATGGGTGGAAACGCTACACTGGGCTTCTCCTCACATCCACATGTTGGTCAGGAAGAGGTCGCCTAGCGCTGGAGCTCTGAAACGGGCCAGCTGTTCTCCCACCAGTGCAGCGGAGCGGGCCCCCAACAACTCTTGGTTGTGTCTGGGCAGTGGCTCGCTGACTCCATTTTAGCTTCACGCTCGTGTGAATTCTCTCCGGAACAGCGACAGCGCATCATAGAGCCCATGGTCGTATCTGCCACGCTGACTGTACTGTGCTTTCTCACAGCCATGTGAGGCTGCAGATCCCACTCAGCGCACAAAGGGTCAACTTTTATGAGACTGAGTGGAGACTATGATGCATCTCAGTCAAGCATGGGCTGCAGCTCCAGAGGAAACAAGCAGGTTTGTTTTGCGCCAGGATCAGGATAACGACCAATGTTTCCTCTGGTGTCTGCCAGAAAGAAATAAGCAGAAGTTTTGGGGACTTTAGAAACATGCCAGTCTTTGATCCATGGAGTCCCTGAGAGAACATCGCTGGAACGCAACGACATCACAAAACATGCACAAAGCGATTAAAAGGTTGAGTGTGTGATGTTGAGTGAAACCTAGTGGCGAAGTTTAAGAACGCAGCTGATTGTATGCTGTAAAGTTGTGGGTCTCAGCCGTCCAATGCCATTGGGATTCTGTCGAGACAAACAGTTCAGGAGTTGGAGTTGTATTAATGATGTAAAGTGCAAACTACAGCAGTGGAGAGATTGTTAAAGGGTCAATGATATAAGGAAAAATGTAAATAAAAAAACAACAACAAAATAAGAGTTTATTCAGAGCTTTGAAAAAAGTCAAACAGTAGCGATTGTTGCACAGAGAAATGTGTCGTCAGATGGTGATCCACCTTTTTTTTCCCACCACTGACTGATGTCCACAGTCAAACCACAGGAGTCTCAGAGGTGAGACAGGTGGACCGGTACACAGTGGTCCTGTGTTCTAGAATCGGAGGACTGGTGACGGAGCGTATAGTGTAACGTTTAACTTATGTGTTGAAATGCCCCGAGCATAACAGTACAACACCATTCCACCGGTGTTAACATGGATGGAGTTTACAGGTGTTAACATGGATGGAGTTTACAGGTGTTAACATGGATGGCATCCACCGGTGTTAACATGGATGGAGTCTATCATCGTTAACTTGGATGGAGTCCACCGGTGTTAACATGGATGGAGTCCGCCGGTGTTAGCATGGATGGATTCCTCCACTCAGGGACAACTTGTTGTCAATCTCAGCGTCTCCACAGATCAACATCTTTCTGGTCACGTTGTTATGTTTGTTTACTGAACATGGGTCTCCTTTTCATCCCACACCCACCCCTCAGCACCGAGGTCGCACACGCAATTCGTGACCCAAACGAAGAGGGGTGTTCCTTTTCCATAGTGTTCTGGAATCATGACTCTACCTTCATCAGAGCTTTGTTAATACATCCAGAGGTGGAACCAGATGATCCACCATTTCGTTTCCACAGACTTTATTCTGAATTAAAGGTGATACGTTCCTGGAACAGAAGTGTTGTGTAAAACGGGCGTATCACTCTCTTCAGGCTGTTAGACATCAGCTCAACACTGTCACCGCTGAGCTTCCTGACAGTCGTTTAAATTTCATACATTTACCTCTTGACCAAAAGCCTCGAGCCTGAGAAAGATTTGGTCATAATGCAGCATAAAGTCCCTAAAGGTGGATTAGCTAGTAAAACGTATGACTTTTTGATCATTACTGACATTGTTAACCTCATTTAGCCCTTTGTCAGCGTATTTTTTTGTGAACATCCAGTTGAACGTGTACTGAAGAACATAATCTATTAACCACAACCTGTACCTGTAACACAATATTGAACCCTGGGAGACAAAGGGACCAGAGGTGTGGAACGCCAACTCCCCTCTGACTCCGACGGTTCATTTCTGTCAAGGTTTATGGTAATACTTTTTTTTTTTTTTTTTTTAAATCAGTGATTCCTATAAACTAAGAGAAGCTGTGATGGTCTTTGGTCGTTTAAGGCCCTGGGGTCTTAAAGCCTTTCCAAACGATTACATTTAGGCTGTTTTTACAATCGCATGAAGTCTTTATGATTTGTCACTTAGAGTGTAACCCTTGTAAAGCTGAAATTAAACCTACGATTGTGAAAGCGTCGTAAAAAAAAAAAAAAAAAACGAACAAAATAAGACAGTTTACAGTGTGAAAGAGGTGAAAGAATTCAAACCATGGCAAGAATGATCCCTGATGGTGGAGGATTAGCCAAACGGGCGGAGGTCACCTGTTTCTACAGAGCTCAGCACATTATATTTGAGAGAAAACACAAACCGTCATAAATGTGAATACTCCCAAACTTGAGTCATGTTGGGGCGTAAGTGTTTCTTTTTTACGACGTGGCCCTTGAGGAGCCCGGGGGCTTTGGGAAGGGCCTGTCCTCAGGTCAGGCTTTGAAGATCCCCAAAGAAGTCTGCAAACGTATGGAGCGCCGTCATTTGTTTCAGATGCTTTTATTAAGTGATATTATTCATGTGGCGTGTACGTACAAGGCGCCTCTTTGTCTTGTTTTTTCTGCGAGTCAGAGTCTTTCCAAAGCACGAAAGAAAAAGAAACTTTTAAGTTGAAGATTCATCTTGCAAAACGGAGGCCGAGTCCTGGCTGTAATCCGCCTCTGGAGGCGAACACGTGCTCGCAGCGTCGACGTTTCTCCTCAATGGTTGCCCAAGATGAAAACACTATACACACACACACACACACACACACACACATACAGGGGTATAGGATCTGGATCAATGTAGCTCAGTCAGTGCCGGTCCAAAGTTAATAATTTCTTTTCTTTGAGGGGGTTTTTGCCCTTTTTTTTTTTTTTTTTTGAGAAAGCAGTGATAATTACCAGCGTGAATGAACATGACCACCACCATTTATTTCCTGTGTTTAAGGCAGCACTGATTCCATTACACAACCATTATTTAGTCTATGACTCGTGCCAATGGCAATAAAAATCGAGACGATCTCCTCCATGGTGGAACTTAAACCCCTGGACACATTCATTCAGAGATGGAGCTGCCAGAATAGCTGCGAACGAAGCCTCTATCTGGACACACTTGTTTGTGTTTGACAACAGCATGTCTAAATCACCCCGTACCCTACACACACACACACACACACACACACACACACCCACACCATATATTCTCTTAAATGACTTGATCTATAAACTCTAAATATTGGCCAAGCTGCAAATCTTTCCAAGTTCAACATAGCAGGAATTCTTCTCTTCCAGAAGGAGTACTGCATTTACAGGATATCTTATGTATGATACTCTATCTTCTGAATGGTATGTTATGTTTTTTTTTTTTTTATAACTCGCATTTTATTTTCTCTTTTTTCTTTTTTTTTTTCGATTCCAGTCGTCAACAGCGTTACCCTCACCTCTACCGTGACACAGAAACTGTCAAGCCGTGTTTAGAAATTCCAATTAGGAGGCGAGGCGTCTATGCACTGACCTGCCTATTCAAGCTTTTCTATTATTAAACAGAAATGTTGCACACAGTCGGCTCTTCTCCTGCTTCACCTCACCTGTGCCTTGAGCTACACAAGCCTGTAACTCATCCCAGTGAGGCCGGATTATTACAATAGCAGTAACAATATATCTCCATACATAACACTGATACTGTTACTGCTGTGAGCATATTTCACTTGATGTTTTGACTCAAGATCAAGGATTTATAGCCTTGTGTCAGGATCCGAATATACAGTATTGTGTCTATTTGAGACGTGGAATTGGCTGAACAGAAGACCTTGAGTCCTGGCGTGTCAGCAGGATGGAACCGTCTTATCCAGTCTGTCGGCGAGAGTTACAGGGAAAGCCTCGGTGGCCGTCGTCGTTCCTTTTTGTCGAAGGAAAAGTTTAGGCCTCGCCACAAACTTGTTGACAAGTATGTGCTGTAAATACTTCTACAAATACCACATTGTGTTTGACATTTTATAGCATTTTAATGAGATAAAATGAGACCTATTATGCTCACGGGTCATTTTCATTCCTCACACCACAGTTGGGATGGACTGGGCCATTTTCAGTCCATGTCTATTGAATAAATTTAACTGTATTGGATGGAATTACGTATTATTGGCAGTATATTTATTTGGATTTATTTTGAAGTTGAGCACTGGTTTTTAACCATATTGTTATGTGTCACATTTTTTAGTCACGTTTGGTGCTTCTGGGTTTTATTTTGGTAATTCCTGTCCAGTCCTGTGTCTCTCTCCTAGTGTGTCTGTAGCTTCACTCCCAGGTTCCCCAACCCATCTGTGTCTTGTTATCGATTATCCTGAAGTGTTCCACCTGGTTCCCCCTGTATACAAGTCCATGTGAGATCCCTTGTCCTCTGTCAGATTGTTGAATGCCTTGTGTTGAAGCGTTTCTTGTCCCTTTCTTGCCCCTATTCTTGATCTTCGAGTGAGTATGCCAAGTGTTGTAGTTTATTTGAATCGAGTATTTTGTTTTAGTCTTGTTTGAACTTTGTATTTTTGGTTTGTTTTTCTAAATTGCCTTTTTCCTCCTTGTGAGTGATTTTTCGTCGTAGTTTGATATTTATGATTTACCCTTTGTGGGAAATTTGGGTTAAGATTATTCACGTGTGGCATCGCTTTAAGTTGAACTTTGATAAAATGTTCTATGATTTTTTTTCTGAAACTGTTAATGATAAATCTAGAATTCATTCTAAAAAGAAATACTACTATTTTTGAAATTCAGTCTGGTCTGCGTCTGGGTCCTTGTCAAGTGAGTTCTACATAACACATATATTGTATTAAAGGAATACATGTAGACATCGTGACACCATCCTCTGGTTTGTGGATTGATGGGTTGAAGCCTCAAAGTGAACATATTTGGAGAAGAGCATGACAGTTTGAGCTACAGCACACAGTGGTGTTTAAGCCATAAAGACCCAGTGTTGCTTTTGTATCAGTTCCCAAATGAATTTTTGTCTCTATTTAACCTTTCTGAAGTAATTTATCACCATTCATAAGATCATTCTCCGTAGTTTGCATTTTTCACAATAAGTTATGTATTTTCCCCTGTATTTCATTCCCTGATCATAGAATTGTTCATGAAAACTCAGAGTGAGTTCAAATACTATTATTAACAGAGAAAACTGAAGGAAAAAGTGACTTTTCCAGCAAAGAGCTCAGTAACTGAAAGCATAAAAGTGCAATACAGTCATTGATTCAACTCCATGGGTTTTGCTGGTGAATCAGTCTTGTAGAAGATGGTGGTGTTTCCATGGTAACTACGGAGCTTGTCAATGGGTCATATCTGATGCACATGAAAATATGAATAATTGTATTTTACACCAATTATTTACAAGTATTGATGGGATAAATGGATCAACAGTTATTAAACACTTCACATCAGTTGATGGTTTTAGTCACTGTATTTTTCACTGTAGTTTTGTATTTTTATGGATCAACACAGTACAAGTTTAAACTTTTTTACTTGAAAATGATCTTGTTGCCTTGAATCATGCTGCCCTGAAGAGAACATGATCCAATTTATTAAGATGAACTTTAATTTGATGTCCTTCTAGTGGACGGCTTTGCTTTTTTTAAAAAGATAAAGCTGTAAAACTATTTTCCCTTGAATTAAAACAAAAACTATAATGTCACCAGACATCAGTAAACACCTTTTGACCAGGTGTATTGATTCCATATTGAGTCCCAGTTCCATTTTTGAAATAAATCCCATTACCACCATAATTTCATGAGAACAGGTCAAAATATTTCATTCCAGCCTTAAGGGGAATAGTGTATTACAGTCAATGGCAAGAAATGAGCTATTTTTAAACCTCCTGTTGGAATTAGGATTCTGTTTACACTTGTTTGGGTTTTTTTTTTATTCCAATTTAAAACATAATTGTACAAGTAAAGACAGAGGCAGTTTGTGATGAAGATTTTAAAGTGTGTAACAGTGAAAATATGTGACTATTAAGACAAAGAAGTTGTAAAGGTGACGTCATAATAACTGTCTCTACACGATCTGTTCGGAGTTGCTGAAGGTTTCTCTGCAGCTTCAACATGACCAGACTTGTATTGACTTTCACCTCTTTTAATATTTTTCACCTCCCTGGAGAAGGCTGGGGTAAAACGTGCCAGGGCAGCGACTGATCCGTGTGTTAGTGACATGTCACATACGACTAAATATGCAGTCGATTGAGCTTTTTGACACAGAACTAGACGTTTCTTTACTGTGGTTGTCATAAATACTGTCTTCTTCATATGCTTGTTATGTCCCAAGGGTTAGGGTTAGTGACGGGGGGGGGGGGGGTGGCTGGCCAACAGTTCAACTGCAGTCACTGTGCTTGAAACATTCAGGTGAAATAATGTTCTGATGGTCTGTTAATTCACAACAACGACGGCATGACCAATTATCACAACAAAGTTCACTCTCTGAAACCATTTATTCAGGCTTAGGAGGAATCTTAACATTGGATAATCATTGTAATGGTTAGTATCATTAGCCCCAGAACATAACTGCCTTTTTTTCTCCCAGGTCACAGGACAATGATGAAAATGAAGCAGCGGGGGTAAAGTTGTGCAGATGTTATAATTTGGCCAAAAAATCTCACTTAAATGTTGTTTGAGCAGCAACATGTTTTAACCCTTTAACCAAGGCAGGGAAATGAGAGGTACCTTCTCATTTATTAAACTGTTGTGGGTTTGATAAGCTATAGTGTTACGATCAGGGTTTGTTCTCATGGTCCAGGTTCAGCGATATTCTGTGTCCATCAAATCTGATCTTCATTTATGGCATCATTTTCTTTTCCAATGCAGGGATTCTTCAGGCTCAAACTGTGAAAGAGTTGTTTGGGAGCATGAGGCATCTTTTTCACACACGGATAGGCCTCCACCGAGTAATCTGGTTCTGACCTGAACCGCATTAAGACGCTCTGAGATGGACTGGAGCAGACTTTACAAGGTGGTCTGCTTTTCCCATCATCAGTACCCGATCTTCACCAAAAACGAATGCTACTATGCACATAAATAGATATTGTGACATTTATGAGTGTTATGAGTATTCACAGCATTTTGTGGCAAAAACAATGTCACAGCTAACACAACCCATAATCTGAGCCAACAAAATATTTTGTGTGTGACTTTTTATGTGGCTAAGCAAAATAATAATGTTTTTTTTATAAATATATGGTGCTATTGCTAATGTTGTTGGCAGTAATTCTGTTCCAAACCAGAGCACTTGAAGGCACCTGGCAAAGAAACGGATGAATCACTGGATTGGTCGTCAACCCTGTCAATCCCTCGAAGACACAGAATCCAAACGCAGACTGTAACATGGAAACACACACCTACAGGCTCGTGCCTGCCGCTCCAAATCCCACGTCTGCCTGGAAAAGTCAGAGTAAAGGAAGTGAAAAAGCATAATTCACCTTTGTGTCTCTCAACAGTGACTGTCAGAGGTACCCTTGAGCAAAATAATCGACCCGCAACCACCCCGACGGAGCTGCTCGGCGGTCAACAGTGGAGGGCTGTGGTTTGATTGAGCAGCTCCCAGGTGTGATGCTTGAACTTTATGAGCAGAGCGATGCCTGCTCAGCACTCTGTCGCTGGATAAATAAAGGCGAGAGGGAAAAAAAAAAGGATTTCCCCAAGTTGCAACAAGAAGAACTTAGACAGTGTCTCGCCTCTTTTGTTCGACATGCTGTTGGACATGAGGTGAACTCGCTGAACTAAGCTGTTTGCCTGGAGGAAGCTTAGTTACAGTGTTGTTGGTGAAATGCCCTTTCTCGCCTTACCTGACAAAGGGAAAAGAACACTGAGGAGTGGCGTCTGGAGATCAGGGCCGACGACAGCGTTGGCCTCCGTCTGTGAACCCACGGGTCGCCAGCTCAGGCCTCCCAGCTAAAGCGTCCATCAGCAGCACTCCAAACTCCATCTTTGTATCTTTAGGCAAAGTTTTGACTGAACATCAGCCTGGTCTTTTGAGTGTGAATTGACTTTGGATAAAAGCATCAATGTTCTGTAAAATATTCAGAGTATCAGCTTTCTGCTGTGTCAAAGTAAAGCAAGTATGAAGCACAGAGATGCTAGAGAAGTTCAGAAGTGCTCAGGTGCTCCGGTTCAGTAGCAGTGCTTGCACTGCAAAAAATGTCCCACTTGAAACGAGACAAATATCCATAAAATTATGTTAAATTGTGTATGTCAAAAAAAAAAAAATCTGACAATGGTATAAAAATGTTTTTTCTTGGTAAGAATTCTCAAAACTAGCATGGCATTCTTACCATGAACATTCTTAAAATCTGATCACCTTTGAACTCAAAATAAGACCACAAGTCCAATCCTTTTTACTGATTCAAATGTTTCAGTTCGTTCACCTGTTATGTATTGGTTCTCCAATTTAAATTTAAAAAATAAATAAATAAAAATAAGAGACTCCTAGGTCTTGGACCTGTGATAATGGCCAACTTTGGTATTTTTTTTATTGTTACAATGACACTATAATGCACATGTATAAATGATAAACTGAGGTATATTATTATTATTATTATTATTATTTAATTCTCTTTTTATTAAGCATGAACAACATTGTATACAGACATTCAAACAATGATGATACAATACTCTTGTTTTTATAATGCAAAAAAACCAAACAAACAAAAAAAAAACAACCTCCGACCCCCTCGCCCCTGGAACATGCAGGACACCAGTCCAAAAGTAAATAAATAAATAACATTACAATAAAAAATAGTAGATTGAAAGTGGCACTATATACATATGTATACATAGTTAAGTGGAATGACATAAAAGAGCGAGATAAGACAAGGATCAATATTTATACAGAAAAAAAAGAGAATGTATATATTTAAAAGGAAATATTCATAAAGCTCAGCCATACTGAAACTGTGTGTTAGACAAGATAAAGTTCACATGAGTTTAAACACAATCACAAATACAAATGCAAGGATGCTGCTAAGTGATCATTAAATGGGCACTATTTTAAGTTTACCAAGATGTTTAAAAACTGGATCCCAGACAGAGAAAAACTTGTCCCTTGAGCCCCTGAGAGTATATTTTATTTTTTCTAATTATATAAATTGTGTCAAGTCACTGAACCACAAAGACACTTTGGGCGGATATTTTAATTTCCAATGTAATAATATTCTTCTACGTGCAAGTGAAAGTAATTATGTTTTTATGACTTTTCCTTAATGTTGTGTATCCTCTATCCGTGGGACCAAATATGGCCATCACTGCAATGGGCCGAAGATCCATATTCAGTGCCTCTGACAACATTTTAAAGATGGTGGACCAGTAGGTTGTTAGGGGTGGACACAACCAAAACATATGAGTTAAATTAGCAGGAGTAATTCCACACCTGTTGCAGCTTGCATCAGTGTTTGGAAATATCTTTGCCAGTTTTGCTTTGCAGTAGTGAATGCGATGTTGGATCTTAAATTGTATGATGTTTAGTTTTGCACAGGTTTGCACAGGTGCTATTGTGTACTCTCAGAAGGGCGTTCTCCCAAATCTCCTCGTCCAAATCCTCCCTCAACTCATCTACCCAATCCGCTCTAATCTTTATCACTGTTGTGTTTTTAAGAGAGGTAATACTATCGCTAATTCTGGAGATAAGTCCTTTAGCCTTAAGTGTAGATTTTAATATGTTATCTAACCCAGAAGGCGATGCTATGAATGGAAAATTGGGACTATGAAGCTGAAGGAAGTGGCGGACTTGGAAATAACGAAAAAGGCTCGATAGAGGAAGCCCAAATTTCTGTGATAAGCCCTCAAAGCTTGCAAAAATAGAGTCTATATACATATCCTTAAAATCATGAATCCCTTGTTTCTGCCAAAGATGAAATTCCAAGTCTAACCTGGCTGGGGGAAAGAGGTGATTATTTTGTATGGGACTTAAATGGAGAAGGTTTGTAAGCCCAAAGTACCATCTAAGTTGTGCCCGTATTTTGAGGGTAGTCAGAACAACAGGGTTGTTAGTGTATTGTGAGATAGAGAGAGGTAGGTTGGAGGTGACCATGGCTTTCAGTGAAGTGGAGATGCAAGATGCAGCTTCAAAGCGGCACCAGTCTGCGCCCGGGGTATGGAGCCAGTAAATAATTTTTTGAACATTTGAGGCCCAATAATAATGACAGAAATTCAGGAGAGCTAAGCCACCTTTGTTTTTTTTAGGCCTCTGCAAAAGCTCTAACCATATTCTAAGGTTTTTTCCCGTCCCATAGGAATGAAATTAGAGCCTTATTGATTGATTTAAAAAAAGATTTGGTGAGACAGAGCGGGATACATTGAAAGAGGTAGAGAAACTTGGGGTGTACATTCATTTTTATACAATTTACTTTCCCTGCTAACGATAGATGGAGTAGTTTCCATTTCTTTAGGTCTAATTTGACTTTCTTGAATAGTGGATAGAAGTTTTCTTGGTTAAGATTTTGCATGTCCCTTGCGATATTAATGCCCAAATATTTAAAGCCATTCTTAGAGATTTTGAAAGGGAGACTCCCATCCTGTATTTGGAGAGCAAAGTTGTTGACAGGATAACATTCACTTTTACTAAAGTTCAGCTTGAACCCATAAATAGCACCAAAACCTCTCAGGGTGTCAATAATATGGGGAGCACATGAGACAGGGTCAGACACATACATTAACAAATCATCCGCGTAAGGAGATACTCTGTGTTCCCTCCCAGCCCTATGAATACCAGCAATTGATGGCAATGTTTTAAGTGAAATAGACAAGGGCTCTATGGCCAAGGAAAATAACAATGGGCTGATTGAGCAGCCCTGACAGGTGCCCCTTGACAGTTGGAAATATTGTGAGCGTCCACCGTTTGTGATTACGGAGGATTTGGGTGAGATGTATAACAGTTTAATCCATGAAATAAAGTTACGGCCATATCCAAATTTCTGTAAACAAGCAAATAAATACCTCCATTCAACCCTATCAAATGCTTTCTCTGCGTCCAGCGCAATAACCACCTCAGGTACCATGTTGGAAGCAGGAGAGTGGACAACATTTAAGAGTCTACGGATATTTGTAAATGAATGTTGGCCTAAAATAAAACCAGTTTGGTCAGCAGAAATCACGTCATACAATGTAGTTTCTAGGTGTAGGGCAAGGGCTTCGGCCAAGATTTTCACATCACAGTTTAGGAGGGAGATGGGGCAGTACGAGCTACATTCTGTGCTATCTTTACCTGGTTTCAGCAGAAGTGTAACTGAAGCCTCAGTCAATGTCTGTGGAAGTGACCCATGGGACAGAGAGTCATTAAACATATCAAGTAGAATTGTCGTTAGTTTGTAAGAAAACTTTTTATAAAACTCAATGGGATATCCATCGGGGCCTGGGGCCTTACCAATCTGCATTGCCTTTATCGCAGTAACAATTTCTACCCGAGTAAGTGGAAGCTCAGTTTTAGTCCCATGAGCTGTTGTAACAGAAGGAGTTTGGAGGTTATTGAAAAAGTGTTCCATGTTAGAGCAATCACTTGTCATTTCTGATTTCTACATGTTTAAATAGAACATGGTGAATGTTTCTTTAATTTCTTCTCGGTCGATGGTTAGTTCACCATAATTTTTTCGTATTCGTGGGATTTGTTGAGTAGCCGAGTGACATTTAAGTTGGTGTGCTAATAGCCGTCCAGCTTTGTCGCCATTTGATAGTTGATAGTAAGTTATATTGTGTTTGGAGGTCCAGCTTTCTTTTGTAGAGCTCAGGGGAGGGAGAAACAGAGTACTGAGCATCCACCATAGATATGCCTTGAATTAACTCCTGCCTAATTCTATTCATTTTATTTATTTTAGCTGAATACGATATAATTTCACCCCTGATTACAGCCTTTAGTGTTTCCCACAGGAGAGAGGGGAAGATGTCATCTTTAGCATTGAAATCCATAAAATCATAATTTTTTTTTTGATACCATTTCACAAAAGCTCTCATCCGCTAGGAGATTTCTATCTAATTTTCATCAGGGGGGTTCTAATTGATAAAGAGGAAATGCGAGGTCCAGAAGTACAGGGTCATGATCTGACTCTGCAATAGCTAAATATTCAACTTTTTTTTAACAAAGGAGAGAAGGTTCTGGTCTATAAAAAATAGTCTATTCTCTAAAAAAGAGAAGGACTTGCTCTGTGGAAACAAAAACCGCCAGGGGTCAACACTTTCTATCTGGTCCATAAAAGACAATAATAGCTTGGCTTTTTTGGAGAGATTCGTTGATTTAGAATTAGAACGGTCAAGTGCTGGGTTCATCACGCAATTCAAGTCTTCACCAAAAACCTATTGTTATGAATTCAGATCTGTAATTAATAACATAACTTTGCCAATAAACTTACCATCATCCCAGTTTGGGGTGTAAATATTAACCAGAACTACAGGTTTGTGGTAGAGAAGCCCTGAAACTACCACAAAATGCCCTTGCAGATCTGAGATGACAGTGGTTGCATTAAACTGAATTCTTTTGTCTATTAATATGGGTGCTCCACAGGTTTTTGAATTGAGATTGGAGTGGAACATGTTCCCCCTCCATCCTTTTTTAAGTCTGACTTGATCTTTTACCATCAGGTGAGTTTCTTGGAGGAACGCAATATCACATTTTAGTACTTAAGATGATTGAATATCTGGCTCTTTTAACAGGCCCATTTAAACCCTTCACATTCCAACTAGTAAATCGTATAGCAGGCATCCTTACATCAGTACCATTCATCATGTTTAACTAATAAAAATAAAACAGAAAAGAAAGTAGGTAGTAAAAAGGTAAAACAACAGTTATGTTAAGGTGCACAGTTTGGTTCATTTCTGCTCTTATGTGAATAAAGGTGAGTGTATGTTGTAAAAGTATGGTGGTGTCCCTCTCCCTAACCTTACCCAAAAGCAAAAACAAAACTAGACTTAAGCCTATACGTGTCCCTCCCCCTGAAGCAAGCTGCAGGCTAAACACTATTTCAAAACATTTCTGGTCGCACATTTTCTTAAACCTTATACACACAGGAAGGCTCCTCGTTACTTTTAATAAAAAAAATTTCAAAACCTCCTAATTTTAACATATAAATTGAGAAAAAGGAGCTATTGTTGTCAAACAAGTGAATATCACATACCCTCAATATTCAAAGGTACCAATATGGGAATATATGAGAAGACTTTAAGATACAAATCAGTTATAATATTAATAAGTCCAACAAAAGCATCGCCGAGTGTCCATTACCTCGGGTCCGCGGACCGCGGGTCAGTATCATAGTGGTCTTACACGTGGTCAGGTTGAGATGATTAATCATCGCCAGGCTGCACAGTTCAAGTCACGGTCCATCTTATTCCTTGTTGGAGCTCTGGTCGAGAAACTTTTGGGCTTCATCAGCTGAATCGAAGGTAAACTCGTTGTCTCCATGCGTCACTCTCAGCCGGTCCGGGTAGAGCAGGCGGTCATATACATCAACGGTCCCCAACCTTTTTTCTGCCGCGGACCGGTTTGATGTCAGACAGTATTTTCACGGACCAGCCTTTCAGGTGTGGCAGATAAAAAGAACAAAACAATTTGATACGGCTGTATTTTCTAAATATAGTAATAAACGTGAATTCATTGTGTACTTGTATGCAGCTTTATTAGCAGTGTCCTTGTGACATCGCGCTAACATCATAGCGAGTATATAACAGAGTAACCACGATGACTTCAGTTTAACAGTGAAACTATGCGTCAAACTTCATCTCCGTTTCCAGTTTCAAACCCTAAAATTTTTTTCAGTACAAAGAGTCTGAGGTTACGTGCTGGCGCTGCCTTTGGCCCTTTTTGATGCTGGTTTCTCCTCCATGCTTCATAATGTGCGGCGCATGCAGCGGTGTGACTGCAGTGACTGGGGTTGCCAGATTTGGTGTTTTTTCCGCTACATATTAAAGCGTGTTTAGGTAGGTTTTCTGCTGGAAGGCTCTATAGAAATCTGGCACCTGTTGAACGAAGTTAAACTGCGAGACGCCGTTCACAAACGCCAGAATGAACATGTTCACATAACGTTCGTCACAGAAATAGACTGCAGTACCTTCAGTTCACGTTGGACTCAAATATGAACACGTTCATGAGCGAGCATTCAAACACAACAGATTTAACGGGGAGAATCCTGTTATTTTCCTATATAAAACATTGTGCAGAATCCGATAATAAATAAAATGGAAATAATGCAAGTTATTTATTCTTTCCCAGGGGTTGGGATACTGATATACATTATTCCTTGCTTGATTATAAAGCTGTTTATGAAGACATGTGATGTCATTCATACACGCAGGTTGTTGGGAACATAAACAGTCAAGTTCCAGTAGAAATAAGGCAATCAGACATGGGTCGCATGAAAAGGCTGGCATAAACATTCATCCATCCATTCATCCATCATCTACCTCTTATCTGAGGCTGGGTCACGGGGTCAACAGTCTAAACAGGGATTACCAGACTTCCCTCTCCCTAGACACTTCCTCCAGTTCTTCTAGGGGGACCCCAAGACTCTCCCAGGCCAGCCAAGAGACATAGTCCCTCCAGTGTGTCCTGGGTCCGCCCCGGGGCCTCTTCCCAGAGGGACATTCCCTTGGGAGGCATCCAGAACAGATGCCTGAGCCGCCTCAGCTGGTCTCCTCTCGAAAACCCCTTCTTGATAAACGCCGTGCAAGGAACAGGAGGTTACCAGGTAAGGTGGAGCTAGGGCCCCACCCTTGAGCCAGGCCCAGGTCCCTGAGCGAGTGCCTGGTGGTCAGACCTTTGCCAGCTGGGACCAGCCTAAAAGGGTGACGCGGGCCACTCTTCCTCCTCCTCCTCCTCTGGTGGGCCCACCACCCACAGAGGCTACTGTATGGGTTAGGTACTATGTGTATTGGGTCGCAGTCGATGGCGGGAGCCTTGGCAACCCGATCCCCGGACAAGGAATCTGGCATAAACAAGAGGTCATCAAAAGCAGTCGTGTGCAAATAAAGACTGTGTGGCAAGTTTGGGTTGTGGGATGCCAACAAATTAGCAGAAAGGTTTCAGAAATCCATTGAGCATTGTGTGAGGTAAAGAAGCACGAAATCACAGGCTTCAACCACTACATGTTCCCAATGATTTGGGCATGCTGCGGCTGTTTTGTCTTCCCCTTGAGCCTCTCCGAGAAAGAAACTGATGATGGAGTGTTTGATGACAGTGTTGCGGTCCACTCAAGCAAAACACACACACATAACGAGAGGCCCCTCTGTTAGTTGCCACCGCATCCCACTGAGCAGCTCTCTGTCGCCCAGTGCCCGGGGGTTATAAGGCAAAATAAAAAACCAATAAGATCCAAAAGTCGTCAGTTGTTTGCATATCAATTCGTGAGGCAGGGGTTTCACATTGCATGTTTTACATTGCTTGAAAACGCAAGCAACATTGCAGAGTATAAACATGTATTCCATTACATTATTTACTGTAAATAGGTTTTGATTTAACTTTGTACCTTTTTGTTTTTTTCCTGCCTTGTTATGTCTGCGTCCATGAATCATGATTACCTCATAGGAAGACAGATGCCTCAGATGGTCCAATCACAAAGTATTTTTAGGTATGTGGTGTAAATCTTTGGTTACCCCTCAAAGTGGAAAATAGTAGAAAAATAAATAGGTTTGAGGTTTCCTTTGAATGAGACACTACTGTGTATCTCTTTTTTACAAACGGTAGCATTCCTGTACTGTCTCAACACAATCAAACTCCGAAGATGAGTCTTTGGATTCTGGAATCAAATTATTTTACTTGCATTAAGGTGTGAAGTTCATACTGCAGGAGATAGCAGCAGTTGAGTGATTAACACAAGGAAATATGGATTATTAGAGAGACTAAAGATTATTACACTCATTGGTTCATGTTTCTAAATGTTGTGATGTCCCGCCCTCCTCCTTTGGCAGGGTCATCTGTAGGTGGCATGGAGTCGTCTTGTTCTGCAATTTGCCCAGTTGTCCCAGGTCATGCCACCATAGCAAGATGAAATACTGACAACGTTTAGGAGCATTTACAGATACTTTCATGGTCAGGAGGAAACATTTGCACCTTCAAGCAATAAGGGGTCCAAGAACACAAGACATTGTGGGGGTTAATCGTCTGGAGATGCCACCAGGTTACTGCCTTCAAGAGTCTAACACTGTATTTATCCAATGCTGAGTTCATTAGATTAAATAGGACCATGCCGTGGGGTTTTACTTGGATTGGACGCCATTTGGATACTACTAAAATGTAATGACTGTGTAAACTCTTTTCCTTGACTGGAAGAAAATCTATTCCTCCTGCACATTTTCTCTATTCTGGGGTAATATTAGGTGACCCGATGAGTTTCCAGAGTAGACCCAGACACCAATATGGCTGAGCAAATATCTTACAAGTGGAGATTTAAAGACTGGAGAATGATCGAATCTCAGCTGGAATGCATCTAATCTGAGACTTGCTTTGGACTTGGCGCTCCTCTGCTACTAATTCAGGAGGATGATTGAGCATCTTCGTCAACCAAAGCAGTTCTTAGGTGGGTTCATCAAAGAGTGTCTGGATGCAGGTCGGTTTCTTCCCGTTACAATTCCACTGTAATTGGACAGATTCACAAGATTTAAAGCTTCTAGTCAAAGGTCAACATTGCCATGACTTTACATCTGTTCATTCCGTTGAGTCCTATTGTGATCAGGCATGTCCTCAAGGAATTTCCTCAAACCTGACACAAATGTTCAGTGGGATTAAAAACAGGAACTACTTTAACGGTCAAATGTCACAATATTGTCCTTTTTTAAAAAATAACTTTTTTGCTTTTTTACACAAAGCATGAGGACAATTTCATCCAAATATGTGATCTGATTGCTGTTTGCGAGGGATGATATTTTGTGTGACCTTTATGGTATAGAATTACCACAGGCTGGTTGTTAGCATTTTTAAGTGTCAATAATGTAAATGTTATGATCTCAAACTGAGTTCCTGAGGTCCTCATGTCATCATACCCACCATAGTAGCAGACAGGAGACCATAAGGGACCATCCAGAAAGCCCTCAGGAAACACAAAGTTTCTCTTCATACCAGTGCGCTACCCCTGCTGTCACTCACAGCACACACTGGGTATCATCTCCCCACGGGCACATCTCCCACTACATCTTTCCTTCACAACAACACGGTCTGGCCTCATTCATCATTCTGACGCTCCCTTTGAGTGCACAGGATGTCTTTTCCTCCAAATTTGCAGGTAATGTCAAGGGAATAATGGCTATTTACCAAGTGTTTATGTACAGTAGCGCAGGCCGTTGTCAGGGGGCCCCTTAGCTTTCGAGACCCTTATTGTAAACTGATGTTTTTAAAGAGCTTCAGTAACTAAAGCCCTCAAAGGAAGAGTGATTTGCTTAGTTTCTCTTCTTGGTTTGTACCTTAAGAAGAATTTTAATGGTGCATAAAATTACATTTAAAGTATCATTAATGTATCCCAGTGACAGCAGCGCATATCGGCAGAGGAAAATAAAGATTTATCACCTCATCTCAAAGGGTCTTGACCTTGGAAAGGTTTCCTACAACAAAATGTAACATCTTGAGTGTAATGAATGCAATTTTTCCTTCTCCTCCCGCGCTATTTTACAGGGTTGATATGGTGTTATGCATGTTTAAAAACCCACAACCTCCCACACAACCATCTGCTATCACGCTGTGAGTGTGGAAAGTATTTATTATGCACTCGTGCGATCAGATTTTTCTGCAGAAGTTTGCTCGACTTTGGAAAGATAACTTTCCCTCATCGTATATTGTGGAACTAGGGGACACAGTGAAGTCACTTTTGCATATTGCTTCCTATCATTTCTGTTAAGATGAAATGGGAATTATGATGCTGCAGCGTGCATGATAACAGACCACCCCTCCTCCCTCTCTCTCTGATCTGCTGTAAGAGGATCTGTGGGCCTGGATTTGGCATGGCAGCTGTACAAGGCACCAAGCTTCCAAGCACACCGTATCTGTTTGCTTTGGAGACTGGTGTGGTTGCAAACATCCCGCAAGAGGATAATATTTCTTTGTAATTAATAGTAGCTTGTTCTGTCTTCTGGCAAGGGAAAGAAGTTGGTTTGCAAAAAGACATAAGGGAACTTTTGGTTGGGTTGGATAAGGTGGATGGAAGTCGGGAAAAGAGAACCTTTTGTCTTTAAAATGCAGGTTCAGGAATTGTGTCAGAGCTGATCTGCCAAACAGTGAACGTCTTATACATCAGTTAACCAAACTGAAATGCAAGAAACAACTATCCTGACTCCGCAATTTTAAACTGATGCGTCCTTTGCAACAAATGCCTAAAGTTTTGCACTAAATCTGCAAATCAACAGCAACAACCAGACGTTAAGGTTAAATTGTTGGCCACAGCCACATACAAAATCTCATCTGCTGTCAGTGGGTTCATTAAGTTGGCTTTGAGCTGTATGTGAATTTGGCATCAAGAAGAGTACAAGCAGTGCACGCTGCATAATCCCTGAAAAATGCCACTGTTTAAAACCATAATCCTGAAAGGCTTTAAGACTTTCGTTTTGCATTGACATAAAAACAATAAGCCCTCTTAAGATATGAATTTAGTAACAAAAGAAGATGCAGATTTACACAATCCAGGTTAAGATGTTAACCCCTGGGTACGTGTGATTCCGTGGGACATTTTCTCCCAGTAGGGTTTGGTGAATAGCAAGAACTGTAACCTATTTGGGCCTTGCATAAAGAATAAGCCCTTTACAAAATACACAGCAACGCCGTCGACACATCCGTTTCTGGTCAAAAACAAGAGAGTCTCTGTATGTGCAGTGAGGAAAGAGGCGCATCCCTCTGACAGATTTCCATCAACTCCTGAGTGTGATTGTAAGAGCCTCGTCTCCGCCAAGAAGAGTGACTCAGGCAGCACTTATGACATGTCATTAAATCAAGACTGTAGTGGGTATTAAGACGTGTCAGTGACAGCTTAGTGAAAGGTTTGTTTTGCGTTGTTTTTCTTTTCAGATGAGAGCAGACTGGCGTGATGAATCCAGGCGTAGATGTAGAAGGCCCTCTGTGTTGCAGTGTGGAGGTAGAGCCTTGGTTTTCCTCTACCTACATGATTTGCTCTTTCTGACTCATTAGTTTGATCTAAACCAAAATTGCAGGGGTGAAACCTCCTCAAGGCAGCAGCCCGGACTTGGCATATTATGATGAAAAGAGGTAGTCTCAGTCCAGACCAAACTAAACCGCAGTTTGCTTCTTTTCGCTTCAGATTTTCAAGACAATTACAGGGAACTACAGCAGACCATCGCCGATCATTAAAAGTCCAAGTGTTATAGATAGATAGATAGATAGATAGATAGATAGATAGATAGATAGATAGATAGATAGATAGATAGATAGACAGACAGA
>JAPTHA010000013.1:12562042-12582927 GCA_029814585.1 Gymnapogon annona
TATAATACAGCGGAAACTGGGAGGAAAAATAGTGTATAGCCATTCATAAATAAATAAGAAAAACTGCAGGTTCAATATTTTAGAGTCAGTTATGTATATCTACAAATGGAGATGGTTGTCATTTTTTGATAACCTGCATTACAAAGTATAAATTGTCCCTCTGTGTGTGTGTGGATCAAAGCTAATGTATCCTTAGTCAAAACGCATATAAACAATAAAAGAAATACTAAATGTGATGACGCTCTCTGTGGCCACCATAAGGGAGGGTGAGATGAGGCGTATTCTGTTTGGGCACTGCAATCTTCTAGTTCTAGTTCCCCTGTGTAGGAGGTAACACAATAGCATGTGAGCTGTACATGCACCAAAACTAACTCGCAATGTGTACGAGAATAAAAAACAAAACCGAGCAATAACTGTGATTCTGTGGAAGCTACAAAACTGCCAGTGGTTGAACATAGCTCAAAAACAACAGTGTAGCTCAACAGGTGCTGACTAAAAACGGCAAACGTCATTGAATGCACTGTATCGCTGCAGTGAAGATGAATTTCTGGCGCATAATATACAGGACTGAACAGTGTATGAGGAACGTACACTCATCCTAGACTTTCCAGAGACTGTTCTGAAAAGGCCCAAACTGACTAACCTTCATAAATTCTTACTCATAGCTTTTATTTGGGTCTGTTTCCAGGCGTTTACAGTTTGACATCCTCACAGCCCTCATCTTCTGCTCTTCTCCAAACACTCTGCTGTTTAAAAGTGCCCCTCTCTGTGTCTTCAAAGCTCACCAGCAAAGCAACGCTCTTGAAACCCAAGACGGCAGTGTGAATATGTGCACTCATCCGTGGTTTCTGTCTACAAAACACAACACCCTCTCACTCATTCCAGTCTGACAATGCCCTCCTGTTACAGTATCACATGTCCTGCACAGAGACACGGCTCTGGCAGCAGCTCAGAGCTCACCAAACATGAGAACAGGAGCTGCTGCGCCGCACGTATCTGATACGTGACAGATTTTGAGAGGGAGGCAGAGTGATGGCTGGAAACCAGACAGAGAAGAGGCAGGTAGTTGTCTTACAGGAGATCATGGCGTAGATTTTCATGAGGCGCGTCAGTGTACGATCAGCATCTTTGGATTCCAAAAATGCGGAACTGACAAGCTCAGCACCTCTTTTGATAGAAATCTGCAACGCACATGGAAACCTTATTTTACCATGCAGGTCTCCTTGGCAGAGATCCCCAAGGACACTGACGAAAGCAAGATTTCTTGAAATCTTCATGTGACTCACCTTATGCCAGTGTCATAAAAAGAGAAGAAGAGGCAGAAACCTGGATTGGATTCCCACCGCAGATTCTCCACATACTAACACATCATTATATCCTGGCAAAATTGTGCGAGATAATTGACCCAAGGGTGCGCAACCACAGTGTACCAGTGTTTATACAAGCCCACACTCATACAGGAGTTGACTTAACAAACAACCCAAAAAAAAAAAAGACAAAAAGTCACTGTCTTATCAAGTCATGTTTTGTTCTTACATCCCGACGTCTGCGTGAAGAACTGAATGTAACCAGGTTTAAAGAAGCACTTACATCAGGGGTGTCAAACTCATTTTAGTTCAGGGGACAAATTCAGCCACATGTGCTGTGAAGTGGACTGAACCAGTCCAATAATAACACAATTCCATAACAATAATGTCAACTCCAAACTGTCCTCATATGATGAAAATGTTTATCCATAAACTGTCTTTTAATACACTGAATAACATTAAAAGCCTCCATTCTTAAGAAAAGTAATTGCACCTTTGTCAATATTATACCTCAGTTTATCATTTATACATGTACATTACCACTCACAGATCACCGTGGATCTACAAATACACAAAACATTCAGTAGCAGGTAGAATATTGATAAGAAATTGCACTTACTTCACTTCATATATTTCTGGTTATTTGTATTTGTTCCGGTTATTTATGTTTTTTGTAAAATTCTACCTTGTTTTACTGTAAATAAGGGAAAATTATATGAAAATATTCACAATTCCACACAGAAAAATGTGCAATTGTATTTATAGGTTATTAAGATCATATATTTCTTATATATGTCTATCTGTGGAACCTGTTTGTAGACAAGACGTATACAATTTTTGCATTTCACAAATTCATCCCACGGGCCGGACTGGATCCTTTGGCGGGCCGCATTTGGCCCCCGGGCCGCATGTTTGACACCTCTGACTTGCATTATATTTCAGATGTTATTCTGTTGGATAAACATGCTTGGAAACGCAATGTTAGATGTAGTGTTAGTGTTCGAGATGCTCAAGGTGAAATCTCTCCTCACTGTGTGCAAATGCAGATGTGTATCTGAGTGTACATGAGGGTATGTGAGGGCACAGAGCCGCAGTGTATATATCCAGCCTTGTTCTGACTGTGAATAACATTCTTTTCTTTGAATCAAGCCAAAGGATAGACCCTCTATATAATACAAAACTATAGTCAAACTGGAATAAATTAGGGGTGTTGCTTTATGAGCATTCAAACTTGACATATTTACTACTTGATGAAGGGTTGCAGGGAGATGTGTGAGCGTTCCCTCGTCAGCAAAACTCAATGAACGATCCAACTATATCGACCCAAATTACTCAGGCTTAATCAGGACAGGAACCAACCTGATTAACCTGATTACACATTTGCCGTACTGAATGGAAGATACAAAGTCCCGTACTGTGAAAACACAGCCGCTGGTTGTTTATTGTTAGGACCAGTGCAGAGATGGAGGCTGGCGTAAAGATAGCAAACACACTGGGACAGCAAAGATCAAGGATGGTTTAATGTTTCAGGTTTTCTAATCCATCTTTAGTGAAACATAAACCGATGTTTTGTTTTTGTTTGTTTTTTTTTAAATAAAAGAAGCACATTTTATTTTCTTTTGGGTGCCTTAGAAATGTGCAGCAGTGATTCAGAAGGGAGCTCGGTGTTTCAACCCATTAACTTTAGAGAGTCAAGTTTACAGGTAAGACGTGGTCGGAACAGTTGGACTTGAACACGTACACACTTTATCTGATGTGACGTGAGGTCGAAACCACACAGTGAACACCTCATGACTTCCTGATAAAACTGCCGCCATATCATTTGTATTTTTTCTTAAAGTATAATAAAACATAATGAACCATGACGGGCTGAGGGTCAACAATACAGCCTCCTCATGAGTCAAAGTGATGATGTCATCCAGTTGAAAACACAGTAATGACATGAGACGCATTATCTCTAAACCCTGATATGGGTTGGATGAAGGCGTGGATAAACATGATTAAAGCTGGAGGATTACTTGGAACCAGACAAACCAGGATGACAATATTTGACACCGATTGTTTAACCGGTAACACTGTGATAATACATGTAATGCACAACAACACACATTGTTAGAATCACTGAAATGACTCCATCCCATTAGACTTAGACTGAGGCTTCCTTTATTGTCATTACACAGACACGCACAATGAATCTGGTAACGAAATGTCATAGATTGGCAACTGATATCACAAAAATAAATATGGAAAATACAAAAAGTGCAAGATTGCTGAAGTGAATCCAAAGCCATAAGTGGCTGCAGTGCAAGATGACAACAAAAATTCTCACAATCAATATAAATAAGAAATAACTAAGATGGACAGTAACAATGTAACAATGTAAACAGTACTATAAACAAGGAAAATACTGCACATCAGTGTAAAAGTACTATAAACAGTGTAAATACTATACATACTATACACTTAAGGTGTATGACTTGGAGGCCATCGTTGGTTACAGTGGAGATGTATCTGGGTCAGGGTTAATCAGTTATGGGTTACATCTCTGTGCTGTGACGTATTGTCTGCTATGACAAAGCAAGTATGTGTACGTCGCTAGTTTAGCGCCTCCCTTTCACACCTATGGATGAACACTGACCCCTATAAGAAGATGACCCCGCCCACCGATTTGGTTTGTCTGCTAAAAGACCTCAACTCCATCCAGTTCCAGGAATCTTTACAAACAGCTGATGAAATCATCCTGGGCATGTCTTTCAAAACCAGTTCACCCTTATCCGGGATGCGGTCAGACGTGTGCACGTGCATATTCACGATGTTCATATTTGTCTCTGTGAGTGCGCCATCTCAATAAGAGGATGCTAACTGGAGGAAACACTTATCTGGCACTTGTTTTAGACGCAGTGACATAGATGATGTACGAGAAACGCAAGTGAGGCAAAGAAGAGTTAGTTTAGGCTCTCCAAGTCACACTGACCCCGAAAACCACAGTGGGACTTATTCTGGGAAAGACCCATTACAAAAACCTAACCATCACTCACTGCGTTTTGCATTGACGCCAGTGGGAAAGCAACAAAGCAGAGTACAGCATGACCGTGGCTTCAAACTGTTTGGTCCACAACAAGGTCTGAAGCCTCAGAGCAGTAAATCTAAACTGTTCCTCGGAGAGCCTCCTCTCGCCAAATTCATCCATATTTTCTTGGGAGATCTTCTGCATACCACAGCGCAGACGAGCAGAAACCACAAATTCTGAGAAAGCGCCCTGAAATGAGTGATGACGGAAAAAAAAAAACAAAACAGCGAGATTTCTTTTTTTTTTTTTTTTTCCAAGAAGTGTTTTGTTAGTTTCCGACAGAGCTTTGCAGGTGTTCCAACAGGGTTGCAGTGCATCATGGCCTCGACCCAACGGTAGTTTCGAACCATCTGAGCCCGTTTGACTTCTTAAAACACATTAGATTCAAGAAATTGTTTTCACATGTGGTATAATGGAAATACAGAATTCCTAAAGAGCGTTTAGGTCAATCCCCTTGCCACGTGTCCGTGTGCTTATTAATGTGAACTGCCTTGCTCTGTGCGGACCACCTGACACACACTTTGTGTCCGTTACAGGCCCTCTATTCTACATACGCAGCTCACTTTACACAAGACAAACGATTTGCAGAAAGATTTGAATATTCGGGCTCCATGTATTTAAAAAAAAAAAAAAAAAAGAAACACTTGTTCTTTGAAATGATTGCCACGGCACAGGCACGCTGTAGCTTTTCCAACATCTGGATTCAATGATCTGCCTTTGTCCGATCCACCGTTGCCAGGGCCACACAGATGTGCTGACAGGGTTTTAGCCAATCTGCCATCTCACGTACAGCTTCCTCTAATCCTCCACGGTCGCAGCTCTGCGCAGAGCTTTACCAAGGCCTCGCCTCGACTCATCTGCTTTTCGTCTCCTTACCTTAGCGCTACACATCGCAGTCACCCTGTTGATTTGCGGTCGTACATTTCCCAAACATGCGCTGGCCCGTGTGTGTAATTTGGTGTCACCAACTGTAACCTGCTGTGTCATGGAAATAAAAGTCCACTGTCATCTTAACAAGCTACTGAATCAGAGCGACCGCAGCAACACAGTTTACAGTAAAAGGCATTTTTTGGCAGAAAAACAAATATTCAACGTCCCTCCCTTTAATCTTAATTTGGATACAATCACTCAAGATGTGCCGCCATTGGTGTGGTATTTTTGTACTTCCACAAAGAAATCAGACGTCCTGGCCTTTTCCCTGGGATTTTCCCCTGACGAAATTTGCTTGATTGCTGCTCATGCTAACAGCACTGTTCTCCATGTGCTCCTTTGAAAAAAAAAAAAAAAAAAAAAAAAAAAGTTTCTTCTTTCTGCTGCCCGAATAATGAAATACAGCACATCCTGGGCAGCAGAGGATGAGTTTTAGAGGTTTTAAAACAGAACAGTTCCTTGTATTAACATCTCTTAATGTCCATCAAGTGACCCCTTTAGAGAGTTACAGATGATGAATGTTTGTTTCTACTCGTGTAATTTAGTTTCTGTTGAACTCAGTTAAATACAGAACCAAGATGTTCCCTTTTGAGTGAAGAAAAACCTGCACATTGGCCTCATACTACTTCTGTTGAACCCCAACTCTCAACACTTCCCTGAGAAGAGAAACACACTCATTTAACCCATAAAGGCTCAGTGCTACTTTAGTTACCAAATATTTTTTCTCTATACTTGACTTTTCTTCACTGATTTTTCACCATTTTTTGTAATATTTATATCCTCTGTTTTTTTTTTTGTTTTGTTTTTTTTTTTACAGTGAAAATGGGGTATTGTGTTATGCTTTATTTCCTGATCACGTAGATGATCATTAAAGCTCGGATGAAGGTTGAGGGATTTTATATCAAAAACAGACAAACCTGACAAAAAAAAAGGCGACTTTCTGTGAAGATATTAACTGAACATAATCCTACAGAGGTAAACATACAACTACAGAGCCATTGAAAGTCCAAATGGGTCATATCTGGTGACCATGAAAAGATGAATAACTGGATTTTAAACAAATTATTTTAACATGAATCATTTTAGTGATTGAGGAGATATTACACATTTTAGATCAGCCAGTTGACTGGGACTTTATGGGTTAATAGAAAAGATCAGAAACATTGGAAATTGAAGTTGAATTGCATCTGGCATCACAGGAAATGTATGTGTTCCACAAACTGAGCATACGACATGTCAGTGATCTCTACCTGTTTAACCATTAGTATCAATATTAATTGTGCAGTGAGGAATAAGTAGTAGTATCAATACCTATGTGTTGACTGATGTAATATTAAGATATACACATATATGGATCTAGTTTATTTACCAAAGACATCCACTGATCTAAATGATCTAATAGCTTCTGAGCCACGGACTCAATCAGTATGTGTGAAAAGTTGAAGTAAAACCCAGTTTCTCAGCTGCATCAGATGTGACTCGTGTGGACGTTCAATAGTGAACATGGAAATACTCTGATCTATTGGAACATTCATTGACCAGTAAACCCCATGTAGTCGTGTTGATGTTGATACTTGCTAGTGTTTGTATAGATGCTTGTTTTTTTAGATCCAGTTAGTGATATGTTTTGCTGAAAAAGCCAAATGTTTCCCTGCTTGAACATAACCGTTACATTTACTCCAAGCTTCTGAACGTCTACATGATCAATAATTAAATATGAGGGGAAAATATTAATTGCATTGAAAAATTAAAAATGTAAAGGATAATATTATCATAAATGGCGCTAAGTACTTTAATAGTCCATGTTAAATCTTAAATGTGAAGGCATTCTTTTGGGAGTCAAAACAAAGATAGTTGTCAGTCTTTACAGGCTAAAGTTGCCGGAATTTGTTGCGAATATATGAAACCCTGGTGATGGTGTCACTAACATTAGTGTAAATGTACCAACCAATGACAACAACGTTCATGCTCACTGTTGATGAGCTTTATTTTTTACTAACATTAACATCACTTTTAGGTGGACATGTTGAATACAACTGCTGTTAACCTGTTTGTCTGTGTTTCTCGGCTCCGTGGTTCTTTTTCTCTAAACCGTGGTCCCTGCAGTGGGTCAGGTCACCAGCATGAACTAGTCTCTTTCTGAAAATCTAGCGATTACAGTATTCTGGGAATTGACTCTATCTCAGTGTGTGAGTGTACGGGGGAGGCACTGCATGCTGCCTCAGCACATTTCCAGTGGTTTACTCAGCTTTGTTGCTTACAGTAATCTCTGACTGTGTCATATGGCGCACATCAGTCCCACAAACCAAGTCATCCAAAGAGTCAGTCCACTGGAGACGCACTCGCCCACTGCAGCCTGATCGGCTGCAATTTGGACCTACAACAAATAAACTACTTGCATTTCCAGAGCACCTCCTCTGTCTTTCAAAATATCGCTTTCACAAAAGATTACTTCATTATCTGGCGTACTGTTTTTTTTCTTCTTCTCTCCCTGTCTCTCTCTCCTGTAACGCTGCACGTTTAGCCCGAGGTCCTGGGGCTTCGAGAGAAACATGACACTCCAAGGCTCTGCTTCCCAAAAGATTTGTATCGCAGCTCAGAACCAGTTTTGTGCTGAGGTTGCTCGGTTTTCTGGGTTTTTGATCTTTTTTTTTTTTTTTCTTCTGCATCTTCTTTTCTCCGTACAGACACTGCTCGAGTTGACTCGGGCTCCATTATCCCAAAGAACAAGTGCAGCAGCAGCTTCATTGTCTTTCCACAGATAACTAAAGTAGGTCAGGATATGAAAGCCAAGCTGCAGACAGACGCAGAGGAACAATAGTAGAGAAAGAGGAGAGAACGGCAAACACAAGGGAGGGAAAGATGGAGCAGCTTCATGAATTTAAGAAAAATACATCTGAGTAAAAACATATCAAGCAGCTGACACCCAGAGGCCCAAACTTTAGTGGGTGGTAATCCTGTCATAATCGTCTAAAGACAGCTTGACACACACATGCATACAGTACGTACGCTTTCTGCACCACATAAATAGTTTGATCCCTTTCTTTTTCTTATACTGCCACTATAGGAGTTGGATGCAAACCAGCACTGCAGGGTGGGGAGTGTCCGAGCATGTGAAACATGACATCATTTTGGCTGCTGAAAGTGTGTTTTAATGCACGGTACATTTCTGCTCCCGGCAGTGAATCAACACACGGGTCCTCTCAGTCTATAACATGTTTATACTCATATATAAACACAGAAGGAAAAAATGAAACTCTAAATATGAGATCCTGATAATGTAGTCCAGGTTTGGAGTTATCAGGTAGGTCAGAGGTGAACTTTTGCTGACTGGGTATTTACACAAACGTGGATCTGAGCTCACCCTGGTCCGTCTTCTAAATCACATACGACTTTTTGAGGCACCTGCCTTTTCACAAGGTACCTACCGGTGTATTCAGTCTGCACAGATCTAGGTTGTACTATTACGATGAGTTCATGCTCACACGGAGAACGGTGGGTAGAAAAAAAACAGGAGGATACAAACATGCATAATGCAAAATGTGACTAGATACAGTCGGGTGCTGTGGTAAAAGAAGGAACCCTCAGGGCTTCGTCTACATAATGTCACATCATGAAACGTCACCTGTGTCTGTGATCCTCCAGAGCGCTCAATTCAGTTGAATTTCAAAGGACTTTTCCCTGGATCCCTCTAGAACAGGGGTCAACAACCCAAAATGTTCAAAGAGCCAATTGGACCACAAAAAACAAATCTCTCTGGAGCCGCAAAAAATTAAAGTCCTTATATAAGCCTTATGTGAAGGGAACAGAGGCTGTAAGTGTAAATGAACTATATTAGGATACTATCAAAATGACTAAGTGCGATAGAAATACATAATGAGCATTCATGATTAAATGTTTATTTTCCCTGCAATTCCAAAATTTGTGACTTCACATCAGGGAATCGAACTCGAACCTACTGTGTGATGGGGGGGGATACTGACCACGATACCAATAAAGAGACCGTTACTATTACCGTGCTATTCGATGTTTGCCGATTTAAGTCTAACTTTCTTTACAATTTTAATGCATTATGTTTCGCTGGTGAACTTACAGAAATACAAAGAAGAAATCCGATTTTTTTGCATCATTTTCGAAGGAAAAACGCAGTCCTCCTCGAACCTCAATAACAATACAATCATAGTTCCATACCTGCATGACAGCGCTGTCTGTCCGATATCGATCACATCACAGCCTCATCACAGACAGGTGAGTTACTGGAGCTGAATTCATGTCCGTGATTTGCTGATTGGTGATGTTTCCATTTGTGGAGAGACGCATGTCTTTCATTTTCTGTGTTACCTCGGTTTTGTTTTTGAAGTCCGAAAAAATAGTTACTCTGATATTTTCGTGAAACAGTCTTGTGACTGTTGGCATATTTGTGTTTATCATTTCTGTTCATTTTGACTTGATTTCTGCATCGGGTTGCAACAAAATTAGCAGCAGTAGTGGAGTTTGGAGTTACACTCCTCTTCTTAAAACTCCTGTAACTTCTCCAGAAGTCCTGTAATCGTATTTGTTCTGTTCCTCCACTGGGTGGTTAGTGTTAGGGTTAGGGTTCCTCCACTGGGTGGTTTGGGTTAGGGTTCCTCCACTGGGTGGTCAGCTGAAAATGTAGGATGCCTTCTCTGGAAATGTCTTTATAAATGACTCTTTTTGTTATTTGACAACTTCTTCCTTGAGCCCTCTGTTCTCATCAGCTCTATTTAGCTTTACCGCCCGGTTTGTTTACAACAGCCATACGCACCGACCGGCGCTGAAACGTGTGTCGCAGGTTATGACGCAACTCTTCGTTGACGGAAATGTTGAAATTTTAGATTTATTCTAAACATTTTTACAGCATTGGAAAATATTAAGAATGTTTGTGTCATCTTTGTCCTCCTACAGAAACCATATTAAAACAAAAATATATCCCGCCACCATCTTTTTCCATTTTCATATATTTTTGAAAACACTCCAGGGAGCCACAAGGAGGGGGCTAAAGAGCCGCATGTGGCTCTGGAGCCGCAGGTTGCTGACCCCCGACCTAGAATCATGCGCATGGGTCTTCACAATGCTGCTAGATGAAGGCGAGGCATTAATACTTCAACAACGAAGAAGGAGAAGAAGAGAGTGGTTTGTTTCACCATCATGGGCGAAGCAGGGTGTATCTTGGGTAACTTCAGCAGTGTATAGAATGAACTTCATACAAAAGGGCAATTCATTGTATTCATTGTTATAAATAGACTACAATACAACTACAATATTATCCTATTTTTAAAAAATAAATACAAACTTGTGATTAAAAGAAGATACAGTAGCTCAAAATTCCATAGTCATAAATTATATAAGAATGAATTTACACATAGAGGCTTACTTGCATATTGGAGCACAGCAATGAAGTTGTTTCACTATCGATAAATGATATTTTTGCATAACACGAAATACAACTCAGTAAAAGTACAAAAACAAACATGTAAATATGAAATTGCATGTCAGCTTGCACGTCTCCCGTCTGCCTCGTCATTCGACAAGGTACACGGCTATTACCACTTTCTTGTGTGGCTATTAATAGTTGTGTGGAAACAATATGCAGTATGTGTTGCAGAATGACAGAAGTGTAGGTGTGAGCTTTTCACCAACACAACCCACGTACAGTATGTATGGATCTGGAGGAAGGATTCTTGCCAAAAGGACCAGACTTTTAGAAGAGGATCCTTGACTTTTTACAAAACATTTGAATTTTCCTTTGGTATTTAGAGTATGCACAGTAGTAACTGACTCAGAACATTTGGATGAGGACAAGGATGAGCCATTATGCAGTAAACCAGAATGTGAAACTAACTTTTGTCAAATGTGGGCCAGATGTTGAGTACAGCTGACATGTAGTGCAAGACATGCAATATAAGACCTCAAGACTGATTTCAAGGAGGATTTATGGCACAAAAGAAAGTATGAGTGAAAACCGCATAGTGTTGCAAAATAATTTCTTCTTCAAAATGAAAAACAGTTTAACCACAATTTGAAACGATAGCCACCCCCCCAAAACAAAAACAAAAAAAATTGTAAAACTCTTTTTTTTCCAATGTCACTGATGGATCAAATTTGATTGGATTTTATTTATTCATTAAATTACATAAACCTAACACAGATTAACATAGACCTGACCAACTGAAGTGACCTCAGATGACAACACTGCCCCCAGATTTGTGTACTGTGGGCAATAGGCATGATGAGTAACAACTGTATCTACATCCCATCACGCTGGATTTGAATTCATTAGATCCCATGACTTGTTTCTATTAAAGCACAATCTTTATGCTTTCTAAGAAGAAAGGCCCCCAGAGAAATAGTTACAATTCCTTCTCTCTGTGAGAGAAGAAATCAATTCACTGTTTTGGTAATGAAATTTGTTTGGAATGAAAAAAAAAAAAAAGAAACTACTTAGTAAAAGTGTGATGAAATCGGGTATGTATATGTAACATGACATGGAACTCTAATGATCACCTTCATTTACTGGCTTGTGTTCCGTTATTGGTTTCTTGCCTGAATGTATATAGATTTATATTTATATTTTATTTCTACAACTCGGAATGAACAATAAAAATGAAATGCATTATGTAAAAAGTTAAAACAAAACATTAAATTAAGAAAAATGTCAATAATCTAAAGTTTTATTTACCATTTTGTGAGCTAGACGTAAGTGCATTTAAGTAAAAAGCGGTAAGAAAATAACCTTAGGGTTGACAATGTGTCCTTTTTAAAAGCTGCCTTTCCCCATGAGTCTGTGGCATGTGACTTACGTTTGATCTTTCCAACAAAAACAGTCTTCAGGTTGTATCTTTTTCAGAGGTGTCATGGTCTTCAGCGTGCACCTATCTAGGGAGGGCAAGGTCAAGTGGAGTCTGACGGAGTAAAGAAAAAGAGAGGGGCAGGAGTTGTCAAAGAGGGTTCAATTACAGATGGCAAAATGGGGGAAGAAAACATTCCTTTCCTTTTCTGCCCAAAATGCAGGACCTTCAGAGGGTAAGAAGTCTTTGGAGATCTTGCTACTCCCCAGCACTGCAATATAAATACAGACATATATATTAACTTCTGTAAAATATCCATTACATCATGGATTGGATGCACCTTCCCCACTTTTACAGCCACTTTGTTGCTTAAAAGAACCCCAGCTCAGCATTTTCTCACCAATATAGACCCCCAAAAGTTTAATTTCTCCCACACACTAAATGTGGTCAGAGCTTAATTGCAAGGGAAATCCCAGAGCGTTGACTTCTAGCCGCCATCTGTGCATCATGTGGCTCTTATACACCACCTGACTCACGCCCAAACTATAAAGGAAGCCCGACCTCAACAGACGGAGTTTACGAACCCTAGCAGCAGCTTGGACCGCAGTTTCACCACGTCCAACATCTGGAGCAAACAAAACAAGTGTCGACATATTAGCATAGTTGACCGGGTCGTAAATCATCAATTTATGAATCATAAATATGTAAAAGAGTCTCTGGACGGTCGTTAAGGAAGGGGAGGTGGAGGTTTTGTAATGTCAACGGTGCTCTTTCTTTCTGCTCAAATGGATCTAAGAGGGAACTGATGATCTGACCTTTTGAGCTGCACAGGTGATGTCACGTGACACCTGATAAGGTGCAAAGGCGAGGGTGAACGGGGACTGAGTGAAGACCGCTGTCTGACAGAGTTTCACATGGGGGGGGGGGGAGGAAGAGGAAGTGAAACTGAGGTTACAAATATTTCTCGTCCGAAACACAATGGACGCATGACACAACATTTCAAACATTCTTTAGTTCCTGTCGGGGGTGAGAAAGGCATGAGAACCCAGATTTATCCTGTTATGGGAAATGTGAACTTATAGATGAGGAATAACAGGATGTAAACAAAGAAAGGGCATCGAAATATATCATTGAGAAATGATACACAACTGCACTGACGCACTCTGAGGGAACCACGTGGTCCGGGTGAAAAGCCTTGAATTAAATCATCTCCGCTGGGGCTGTTTACGGCAAACAAAACCCCTGGTCCGGTTGTCTACAGGCCTCAGACATTTATCGAGACCTGCCAAAACAATCGAAGAGTTACGAGCGTCTTGTACTCTCACCATGAGCTCTTCCAACCACCCGTCTCAATAGGACAATGACCTCGCCGAGTCATAAAATAAGGTCACCGCGAGTGCACTTTGCTTTGATCTGGACGGTTCACTGAGTGTCACGGTGCAGGACCTTTTCTTTAAGGGCGCATTTGTTATGGTTGAGACAGCATCGCACAAATATTCAAAGTTACAGTACTTTGGCAAACGACACAAACCCGAGGATATCTGAAGGGAACTATAAAAGCTTTCCCTTACCCGCCCTTAACTTTGGAACGGCCCTACTTTCTGTAATAAGTGTATGTTTGCTGGTATTTGGCACCGACACTAAATAGTCTCTGACAAGGACATGGAAAAGGGAGAATAAAGTCAATACATACTGGGGTTTTGGGAGCGTGGTGGGGTCTGTCTATCCATCTGGTAGCTCCACAAGGGAAACCCATATTTGTGGTCCGCACAAGTATTCCAATCGAACTTTTGCCGTGCAACAAGTATTTAGATTTTGGTGCTGATGGGGATTAGGATGTCAGGGGGATTTTTTATTTTTATTTTTTTTTAATGCAGTGGAAGAACAGCTGTAGCGGAAGGGAGCAGTGGCAGGAATAGGACTATTTGATGTGAAAGTAATTTGTAATGATTCTAATGCATAAACTCAAACTATCAGAATGATAAACAGGTTGAAAGAGTCAACTTTGCATTCATAAGTTCGCACCAACACCACAGCCTTTCTAAATGGTGTAAGACTGTGTTATGTGCGGGAGCTGTGGATGCTAACTCCATTTGTATGCTAGCGATAGCGTGCTGCACATTGTTCTCATTCTAGAAGAACAAATCAGCAGAATGGAAGATATGTGTGTCTGTGAATAAACTGATCCAAGTTTGCTGATTAAAAAGTACCGTACAGTTGTGTTTGCATTTAGCTTAGACATGGTGTTCATCAAGAAATGACGCCACATTTCAATGTTCCTCTCTCAACATACTGTTAGTGACAAATATATTACGTGATGGTTAGTTACTAATTGCTATGGTTTTTCTACACATTATGCCGAATTTTCATATGTTTATGTTAAGCTGAAAACCATCAGACACTGGCTCGCTGTAAAATAGATTTTGGCAGCATCTTGGTAAAAAAAAAAAATCAACTCTTACATAACTTTTTCAAAAGCCTGCACAATTTTAACACATTGAACCTTTAAGCATGACCTCATCTAACCACAGTAAACGTATCAAACAGTAATTGCATGCTATGGTTCATTGAGAAAGGAGGGTCCAAACATGGAACAGTCTCAAAAAGTGCAAACTTAAGTACATATCCCAGATTATGAAGTGTTCAAATCTAGTATGAACAGTTTGTTTATGGCAAGTCTAACAATCATGCATGCAAATATTTGCCAAAATTCAAGTACAAAGGGGGCCCGAGAGACTGCTTATATAGAGGATCAAGAGTTATATGTTACACCGCTGCTGCAGAAATCAAAACCAATGTCAAACCCACTATGTATCTGGAGTCAGAACATCAAACTTTATGAGCCGTATGGACTAAAAAACAAGGCGAAGGAATCCAGGCCTGTGCTCATATATGCAGCAGAGCAAACAGGCAGAGACAGAATTTGCTCTGATTCAAGATTCAAGACTCAAGATTCAAGATAAATGTATTGCCATCTGTGTTGAAACACATAGGAATGTTTGTGCAGTCACTCCTATGGTTGGATACCATCAAGGACACTCTTTTAGAACAGATATTACCATCTATAAAAAAAGAAAAATCATAAAATCTACCGGAAAAAAGCACATAAAAGCTGTTTAAAAACCCAGGAGACAAATGTAATAAATAGAATAAATAAAATGAAGTAACATACACTGCAATGAGGAGCAGGTAATGGTTGGCATTTGGTAAATTTGTTTAATGGGAAGTTTATAATATTTTATTTACATTTTTCATGAGACAATGTTACAGTTACATTCATACACTACAAAACAACACTCCCAAGCAAAAATGGCTCATCAAGCCCAGCTCGGGTATATAGAGCTGAACCAATGTTGAGCGCAGGTATATTTTCCATGGAGTTTAAGTATGGTTCCATATCTTATAACACATCCTATTTCTTTTTTGCATCCAGTAGGTTATTTTCTCCAGGTTCACACAACTGTTGACCTCTTCGACCACCTCTTGGAAGGGGGGTGTCTAATTTCTATTTTCTAACAATAGTAAGTGTCAAACATTTCTGTCAGTTTCTTAGCACACTTTGACAGTTTGAGTTTAGCTTGAGTTTAGCTCATACTATGAGCAGTTTAACCACAAATGAAGCAGCACCGTAAAAAGGTTTATCTGGTGTTTAATCGTGGCATTTAACTGAAACCCGAATCCACATTAAGAGTGTGAGCATGACTAGTTTCTGTGTCTTGTCGCTAAAAGAAATAATATTTTGCCCTCAAACTCCTCTGATTACTAAATGGCCACTTTGCAACGTGAAAGAAGGCCTTATTGAGTCGCCCTCAGGAGTATCGTCTCGTATCTGGCAGATCTGGAGACATGCCAGCACCCGCCCAGTGAAATCAGCATCGCAGCGCACGGAGTTGACAAGTGCGCCTCCCCCTCCAAACGTTGTTTGACATACCCATCGTTATAGGCTTCGCCTCTGGCAGTTTCTTTTTTAAAAGGCAAGCTCAAAGCCACAGATTATACATTCTGCTCACAAACCGTGCGGGTATAATAACCTACAGAGCGACGGGGAGGAATCCGCTTTCTTTCTCATTTGGAGGTTTGCGCGTAAACGGCACCGGACATCACCGAAGGGAGATTTACAAAGGTGCTTCGATATCTTTTATTTCTTTTTTTTTTTTCTTTTTCTTTTTATTTCCCGGTGACTCTTGCGAGGTTGAAAAGGGGATCGTATCGGCTGCTGTGGATTGTGAGCATCACATGCGGTGACAGCGAGGACTTGAGCGCGCAAAGGCACCTGTGGATGCAGCGAACACCCCCCTAATGTTTAGACTCAAACCGTTTGGAAAGCAAGGATTCAACGCTAGATCTAGTTGATAAACGTTGCGGTTTCGGTCCAACACCCTCCAGCTCTTGCCGAAAAGACGCACCATGCTGCTGCGCGTCTCCTTCCTGGTGGTTCCCCTACTGAGCGCGATCACCGGCTGCGGCTCGTCGTACGTGCCGTGCGAGCCGTGCGATCAGAAGGCCCTGTCCATGTGTCCGCCGGTGCCGGTGGGCTGTCAGCTGGTCAAGGAGCCCGGCTGCGGCTGCTGCCTGACGTGCGCGCTTGACGAAGGCCAGCCGTGCGGCGTGTATACCGGGCCGTGCACGCGCGGGCTCCGCTGTCTGCCCAAGAACGGCGAGGAGAAGCCGCTGCACGCGCTGCTGCACGGCCGGGGGGTGTGCAGGAACGAGAAGTTGTATAAACTGCTGCACTCGTCCAAAGGTAGGCCTGAGGAGAGATGGGTCATGACTGAATCAGATCACGGCGGCGGGATGCGCCTTCACAGGCCACTGGCTTCCATCCACACACTCATTAAATCAATTAATGGAGTCATTAAGTGACACCAGTGGCCTGCTTTAAAACACTATCAGCACTTCACACACACACACACGCAGACGCAGCACTGGAAAACAGAGTTAAAACACTGGCTCTGTCACCATCCCAGCATTTTATATTCAAGGAATATCCATTGTATGTATCACCTTTAACCCTTTAACAGCCTGCACAACCAACTCTGAGCACTAGGGTTGAGCTCTTTGTGCTTCAGGGGACACCCCCCCCCCCCCTTTATAGTACTGTAAAGCGCAATTTAGTCACTTTTATTATGTCTAACGTTTAAAGAAAAGAAACACATTGTTCTTGTTTGATTATTTTCCTCTTGAGTTCATTGTATGGCATTGTATTATTGTTCTCTGTACTGGACAAGAGTTTCACGGCTTTACTTTAAAGAAAATGGTAGATCAACTGATATTTTCAAATTACTTTTTGTTTGTTTATCAAATCTATCTCGAAAAAAAATAATTGAGGCTATTATCTTGTATGAAAAATCCTCAGCCTTTACGTACTGGGTCACAGCTGGATGTATATAATCTCTTGCAGATTTTTAGTTTTCCTTTTTTTCTTATGTGAAAAGTTTCATTTACATGTTTGGAATAGAAGTATTCACTGAAAAAACAGCTCGGTCACTTCTTGACACTAGGAGGTGCACTGAGCATCAAGTGTGTCATGATACAGTCAGTAAACTCAATTTACTGCAAGGTGAGAGATGCATTTCATTATTTATTACCATGATGATTATGTATATTATAATATACACATTTCTTTTACCTTCAGGGTTTCAATTGTTTACGCTGCCAGTTGAACACTTCCAAATTTGCTGTTGTTTTTTGCTGATAAACCTTTAGATTTCTGAAATAATCCACAAGATGAGCCCTAAAATCAACCTTTAAAGAGAGTATATTTGTTCAGGTAGTTGTTGCGTCAGCTGATATGAATGTTCTGTGTCATGACAACATTTTTGGTCCTATTTCCCACCCGACAATTACTCATGTATCATCAATAAAGTATGATGAAATTGGCTCCTACAGAAGTGAAACTACCAGTGGAAAATGGCCTGTCCACCAAGTCATTATAACAATAATAATACAGCGAATGAAATATTATTTAGGCGTTGAGTGTGAAATAACGTCCAAAACCTGTTTTAATGTCTTCTCTTTTTCGTGTCACGTTTGTTTTATTTCTTGGGAAACCTAGTTCTCACACGAACAGCCAAAAAAAAAAAAAAAAGAGCAAGGAGCTGTTCTGCATCATCTGATTGCACGCAGCATAAATCAGCCCAGATTGTCGTCAAGGAATCGTTCAAGTCTCTAACATCTCACGTTTGGTTCAGAGGGAATTTTAAAGCTCGCCGATCGTAAACAGTTCAAATGTTATTTAACGTTTTTGTCAAACATGTGCGACGCTTCGTCAGCCTCCAGACTAAAGTTGGAAGAAGCTTTGCCGCTAAAGCTAACAGATGGATAAATAGAGTACTCCTCCCTTGTAGGAATTTTAATAAAGGCCTCAAATGTCACCCAGAAACAGCAGCAACAGTAATGCGGTGCAACGATCAGCTCTGTTCTTGTCCAGAAAACCATCAACGTGTTCTCTAACCTTGTCTTAAAACTTTAAAAGTACAATAAAAAAAAAAAAGGGATGGTGAAATATAGAAGGTGAGTTCAGGTGCCATTCCGTGGTCTTGTTACTGCAGCTGATGTGGGTCACGTCCCTGCCTCCTTTTAAGACGTCCCGACACCTGTCATTACCCAGGCACACGACTCTAAAGCCCCCCTTGCGTCCTGACCCTGTGAACTCTGTCAACAATCGGCGCAGAGTGCAGATCAACCTGTCATCTGGCTTTGAAAGGCCCTGGTGGGGCTTGGCCAGATGTAAATCAGTGGGTTTTCGTGTGAGTGGCCCATCGCCTCCGGGGGAACCACAACCAACACCACCCCCCCTCCCACCTACACACACACACACACACATAAACACACACACACACACACACAACCCCACCCCCCACCCCCGTCCCTCCAGCTGACATAAAACCAGGGAGAAGTTTACAGGTGGTGCTCTGTCAGCCTCCCTCTGAATGGCAGCTCAGGGACAGTGGCTGTGTCTGCTGGGGAGCGACGTGGACGGCTTTGTGGGAAATTTTTCTTCCCTCTAAGGTGTTAAATCATATTTTACCCCTGCTCCCTTTCCTCTGTGCGCTCCCTTGTTGTCCTTTTCTTTCCTTTGTCAGTTCCCATCCACACCTCCCGCTCTCCTCCTCCACCGCCACCCGGGCCTTTTTCCCACACACCTTTTTTTGTCTTTCCGTCTCTATTCTCTCCCACCACATAGGCTCTTCTCCTCTTTCCCCTGCCTGGCTACTGTCCCTCTTCCTCTTTTTCACCCTATTCTTCTTCTTTCCCCACTCAGTCTCACCCTTTCCCTTCTGTCTTTTTCACCTCAGTTTCCAGCACATTATAGCGTACAAGCACTGCAACTCTGGAAACATAAATAATCTTTCTGGCTGTGTCAAACCTCAGTGTGCCGAGCCAAGGAACCACAATGTTTCTGGAAGCTCGACTAAAGCCCCGGAGAAAAGGCAGAAGATAAGAAAGGAGGAAGCTGTTATGACTCTTGTATTAATGGTTCAGTATGGAAGCTTGCGTGTCCTCGTGCGCCTATGTAAAGTTTGTGTTGGAGTCTTTTTCTGCTGGGAACTGGTCGTTTGTTGATGTTAGCATACTCCATTTCTGAGCTAAGGACTGTCTTGGTTACCTACAGCTGTGATAAAGCAAGCTGTGCACACAAGTGACGAGGAGACTCTACTCTGCTTTTCTGCAAACACTGTTCTGTCCAAACCCAAACTTTTCATTGCATCCTTCCTCCTGCTCTGCAGACTCTCACCAAATTAATCTGGACCAGTATGTGCAGAAAATCCTACTTCCTATCTCCATTTGTAGCAGTTTCTAGAAAAAGTAAAATTTTGCTTTCGATTTGAGTAGTTCTAAAATGCTGGATTTTCAGCAATTCACTTTCAGTCAGACTGGGGAGGAAATTGGTTAATTTTTGTGTAAAATATAGCACACTATGTATTAAATTTTTTTTGTAGAGCAGGCAATTCACAAACCTGAGGGTTGGAGGTTTGACCCCTCCTGACCCCTCCTGCATATTGATGTCCCTTTGAACAAGACAATAATTGACCTCCATTGTCTGCGATATGAAAAGGAGACACTGACACGCACTTTAAATACCATAACAGTGGGGGAAAAAAATTAATGCATTTCATTAAAAAGTCATTGCATCTAAAAACACAAATGTGCTTAAATGAGCACACGTTTTATTTTGACATGTGGATGACGGGAAGTAGTATATACACACAGCAGGACAATACAAGCTGACAGCACTAATTGTCAGTATGGTAACTAGGGCAGTGCCAATCCCAGTCCAACATAAACTGTACAGGAACAACACACAGCTGATGTTACATAGCACACCTCTAAACTTCATACCTTACATAAGTCATGCACTATTTCTTTTATTTTAACGTGGTTCCTGTGACACCGAAACACTGCTCCGTCGTTTTTGGCTTCGCTCTTTCAGCCACAGTAAGACAACGCCAACCTCTCCAATCATCAGCTGGGTTTTATATTATTGTTTAAAAAAAAAAACCCACACACAAAGGGTGATCCTCCAATCTGTTATTCATCTCCCTCTCCAGCACCATCTTTCCTCCCTCCCACTTGTGTTTAGTCCCACCCTTGTCTCTTCATCACCCCCTCCTTCTCCTGGTTTCCCTCCCCACCTCCATCTCTGTGCTGCAGGCAGGCCCTGGCTGTGTACGGTGATTCAGCAGAATGCAGGCTGAGCGTGGGTTACTGAGACCCCCACCCCACACACACACACACACACACACACATTCTGTCACGATTCCAGTA
>JAPTHA010000013.1:12609929-12620250 GCA_029814585.1 Gymnapogon annona
AGCATCATATTCAAACAGACAGGAGGCTGTAAATACTGCCAAAGGACACAACAAAGTACTGAGCAAACAATGGAAATGCGTATGTACAGGCTTAGATTAATATTTTTAATAATGTTTCAAAAAAATTTTTTGCCACTATGATGTATTGTGTGTAGAATGTAAGGTAAATGTTTATTGTGTCCGGGGATCGGGTCACTGAGGCCTCTGCCGTCGGCCTCGCACCTGACCCCTATGGTAGCCTCTGTGGGTGGTGGGTCCACACGAGGGGAATGCCTCCATAGGGAGGTGTTCTGGGCACGTCCCTCTGGGCGGCGGCTCCGGGGCAGACATGCTGGAGGGACTTTGTCTCTCGGCTGGCCTAGGAATGTCTCGGGGTCCCTCCGGAAAAACTGGAGGAAGTGTCTGGGGAGAGGGAAGTCTGGGCATCACTGCTTAGACTGTTTCCCCCGCGACCCAGCCCTGGATAAGCGGTAGTGAATGGATGGGTGGATGTTTCTTGTTTATTTGCACACAACAACAATTTCAAACATTTGTACAAACAGAGATTCAGACTGTGGAGGTCAGATCTAGAAAACCCCTGGGGGCTTATAAAATAATCTCACCGGGAGATAAAAACATCGGGAGACTGAAGCACAAACACAATAAAATGCAAAAAAAAATACAAACAAAGAAAAAAAGGAAAAGAATATATGTTAAAATGTGGAAACGGGAGAGTATGTATGAAGAATAGTGGAATGTGTTGGATCAGATGTGTCCTCAGCATAGACTTAAACTGGCTCAGTAAAGTCGACTGAGATGCAACATGGATATAACTGTTCCAGAACTGAACCACCCTGTACCTCAGACAGAACTGACCACGCCCCCTGTACCTCAGACAGAACTGACCACGCCCCCTGTACCTCAGACAGAACTGACCACGCCCCCGTACCTCAGACAGAACTGACCACGCCTGGTGTAGACCATAGGGAGATGTAAGTAGTTGGCATGTCTAGTATGGAAGTTGTGTACATCACTATTACGTTGAAAGAAAGTTTACAAGGCAATGAATGTGTAGCAGGTTTGATCAAGATTTTGTGGAGAAATGTGCAGGTAAGATATTTATTCAAATAGAAAATTGACAGGATATTGAGCTGTTTGAATAAAGGGGCGGAGTCAGCAGCCGAGTTACTAAGGGTAGCCATCCTGCAGAGTCTTTTTGGAGCATATAGTTTATAAATGTGGGTTGGGAGCAACTTATCCAATTCAAATTGAATTGAAATGAATTTGAATTGAATTGAATTGAATTGAATTGGATAAGTTGCTCCCCAAACAGTATTACAATGGGGGATATGGATAAATGTAACTATAATAAAGAGTTAGGGTGTTAATTGAATCTATTTTGGAATAAGACCAACATAACAGAAACAGAAAAAAATCCTAAACTGTGAATAATTTTCTAATGCAGCGTTTCTCAATATAATTCACCAGTTAAACATTAAAATGCGGCTGCAAATGAATTAAACCTTGAGACAGAGTTATAGAACAGCGTTCAGTGTGGTCAAATTAGTGCACTTTTTCTTTGGTGGCCTACATATAATTAAGGTTTCGGGATTGCATCAGACTAATAAATGTATCTAATCTAATCGAAACTCAGAGTCTCCATAAAACCTATGGAAGACTCTTAGCTTCTGCCCCCTCATAGCCCGGGGGGGGGGGAAGAACAAGAGGTAAAAGGAAATATATAAAAACCCTGTCTGTGTCTGATATAGCCTTGGAGAATGTCAGGCGACGGTACACAAAAGAAACAGAAAACTGCAGTAATCCAGTCTTGGTAGAACGCTGTACCGTTGTACAGCTCGTACGTAAATATGTCAAAAGTGTGTCGATTGCCGTCCCTCTTCCCTTCTCCTCCAGTGTTGGTAGCATTTCAGACAGTGTTTGTAATGTCTTATATCAGTCTTGACCAAAAAAGAGGGTGGGAAGTTATTCTGGTTCCAGTACAGGCACGAGGAGATTCTTGGCACTGGTACAAGTGAAGTTGACGCCTGGAGGGGAGATGGCACAAATGCCCCTGTTTTTGGAGAAGCTTGGGGTGGAGGGGGATTATCTCTGAGCTATTTCAGTCCTGCGGACTCTGTCTGAACACCCCCGCAGGTACACAGGAATGCCACTTGTTAGCTAACAATGTTATTTCAGTGACCAGATGGTACTGCAGGTTTTTTCCACTTTTCTTTCCACCCCGTTTTTTTTTTTTTTTTTCGCTCAACAACTTTTATAACAATGGGAATACAACGGGGCTGCTCACGATCTGACATGCTCACTGACCACATATAAAACTGACTCTGGAGGATTAACAACCGCAGAATAACTGTCTCTCCCTACCAAACAGGCACAATAACATCTTTTTTTTTCCATGTTTCAGTCGAGCGAGAGAACGGGTTCTGTTTTGACTTAATCAAAGTCTTCATCTTCCAAGGTCGTATATGGTGCGATCCCAGTCAAAACAACAAACCACCCTTCCAATCTGATTAAAGGAACCTTTTTTTTGGATCCAGGTTTCTGCAGGAGCCGAATATCAAATGATACTGTACATAAATAGAGAGGGTAGTGGGAAACTCGTGGGTGGGGGACATTTCAACTCAGGTTTAATAAACTGTGGAATCCCTCTGTTATTAGTAATAAAGATATACTTATTATCAACATTTTGACTTTATTATTATTTAAAATGTTTGATTTACATATAAAATAGGGTGCAAAAGTCTGGACCCACCCTTGAAAATATTTTCTTTACTATCGACTAAAAGATTGACTAGTACATGGTTATTGAAAAATGCTTATTCATTTTGTGTGACCACGGGGATAATGTTTACATATTAGCATGCAACCAAACACCATAAACCAGACACTGTTTATCATTCTGCTCTTTGACTCCCTATTGTATTCTCTCATCTGTAGAATTCCTTGCAGATTTCACACTTATAATAATCAAATATAATAAGCGTCGTCCTCCTGACACATCCTTTTGGCCTGTTGTTCATTCTACCACTGCTAATGACTGCAGTCTACATGTTGTAATTGTAATAACCACAACGGATAACAATGATAACAACAAATAGTAATAATTAACAATGAAATGATGGTTTTTGTGATTTGTCTTGCTACTTCCTCATGTATCCTGAATGTTTTTTTTTAAATTGGGTTTAACAGTATATTCAGTTAGTTATCCAAGTATGTTGGAAGGAGAGCAACTTGTACTGGGGGTTATGTTTACAATTTGCTATATTATGCTACTTAATCACATAAAATTAAGACAGACATAGATCTTGAACTGTTAAATGAATCAACCAGAAGAAAAACAAACAAGTGTATGAATTGCCTTTCTTCTGTTACATCGGAATATTGTCTGTTGTCTCCTCCTTTGCAGTTCTTTTTGTCTGATATCATTAAAACAAGGATAAAAAGTGTTTCAATACAAAGGTCACGTCTTTCCCCACATTTGCTTTAACATGGATTCCACAAGTTGGTGCTAAACCTATAATCCCAGCATGATTTGACAGTGTTTCAAAGAGCTTCTTGTGACGTTAGACAAATCTCGGCTTTCTCTGTCTCCAACTGCCCCAATAAATGTTGAATGGGGTCAAGGTCAGGTGACTGGGGAGGAAAGTTCACGACAGTCTGCGCTCCTTGGTCTCCTTTGGTCTTCAGGCTTTGAGGTGCGCGTGGTCATTATCCTGCTGCAGCCTGAATCCACAAAGATGAAAACCAGAGAAAGTGTGTGTGATACGTGTCCTTAGTCCCAGTAGAGTGAGTTTGGGACATAACCCTTAGTATTCCCAACACTGGTCCACTGGCAAAAGGTACCATGTTCTGACCAACATGGCTCGTCTCAGCCTTTGCTTTGATTGATAAGTTCTGCATTTGTAGGGTTATTTATCTGTTCTAAATAATGGCTCTTTGATCTTTTGACCAGGTGGGTACACCGCATCCAGTTTCCACAAAGCATTTTACTGTGGCATATGTTAGCCATGATTTGACACTGAGTCTTAGCAGTGCCGCCATGTTTCCCCGACCATAAAGTAAGCATCTGGATGAAACTTAAGACACGGTCAACTTTATGACGTAGGAAAAACCGATAATATCCTTAAACAAGCCTCTCTGTAGTCCAGTATCTATGATTCCAGGCATATTAAAGGAATGGCAGAAGTTGAAAATAAAATTTAAAAAATCCTTATATTTGAATCAATAGCATTAGTTTACCTGAAACTTTGAATTATCTTGTACTGTGGATGTTTTCACACTTGAAAGTCTCAAGTAAAGACCATACAGAGATCCATGTTTTGGTTGTGCAGTGTATACTGTATTGGGTCCAGTTGTTTTTGTTTTTACACTGCAGTTTCAGGAGTTGACTAATATATTTTGCATCTTAAGTTAGGGTTTTGATTTGATCCTGGTGAAGTTTTCATTAGTGGTGTTGAACAAAAACCTGATCTTCCCAAACTGTAAAGTCTAAACTCAACAAGGCAGGTGCAAACCTGCCCCAAGTGAGGACCAGGTTTACTCTCCCTCATGTTAAAGGCTTGGAGAGGATAACATCAGCAACTCCCTTGAAGGTTAGTGTTTTCAACAGCCATATTGTTTCAGCCCTCCCCTCACTCCCCGTTTAATCACACTAAATCAAATACAATCATCAAATACATCTAAGTGTCGCTAGAACATTGATACAACTAAATATCTTACCTTTTGTACAAAGAATTTTATGTATCAGGGCTTAAATATGTTTACTGACCTAAAATAGAGCAGAATCTTACATAGCACTTCTATATTTCAAATGTTGTAGACAGTTTTCACTACCATTACAGAGTTTAGAGCAGCACCAAAGTCATTCTGGCCCCCATCAAATGCAAATTAAAGTAATATCAGAACATCTAAAGCAACTAAAAGACCATACCGAATAGATGAAGTTTTGTGTTTAAGCTTTTGAGTCATATTTATTACTTTTTCCTTTTCCACTCTTCTGTGTGCAGACATGGTAATCATAACAGTCCGAGATGATGTGAAATCACATATTCGTATTGCAAAACCTAAACTTCGACCCCAGATAACACTTAGACCTAAGGAAAACCTACGATTAGAGTTATTTTTTCCTGGTTGACATCATAAAAAAAAAAAAATGTAGATTTTTCAATATATTTGACACATGGTAATGCTTTTTTCCCCCACAGAAATGGACACCTATTAATTTAGATATTAAAACAGATTTAGATACACTTAGTGGTGAAGTTAAATGTCAGGAATATGAGTCAACATTATTTTCAACATATAATGAATTCTATGTGACAATTTCCTTTGCATAAAATGACGCCCAGCATGAATGTATCTGAGCATTTCAGACAACTAGGAAAATAAAGATAGGAAATGAACTGAAGAAATGACAAATGCATATCAATGTCACATCTCCATTTCTAACTTCTAATATTTAACAGCTGTTCCTACAGGTTCATGGGTGACTTTTTTTTTCAGTCTGGGCCAATCGTGATAGACAATCTGCTGAGTTAAACAAGAAATTCTTCCATGATAATGTAACACTGTTGTGTGCACTCAGCAGTGGTAATTTCAAAGATTTATGAGCCACTTCATTTTTTCTTACTCACTACATTACTAATATGCTGTAATTAGTTACTTCAGTAATTCAAAACAGTGCACTAAATCGCTTGTGGTCTGGACTGGAGAGGAAAATAAGTTAGTGCGCTGCCAGTACATTTCACCTAATTAGTGTTTCATTAAAAACATGCAAAAAAAACTAAATTAGTTCACTGCTACACAAAAAAAGGAAAAAAAAATCAATGTAGAATTTTTTTTTTTTTTGACATTGTGGTCTGATTTTTGCACTAAAAGATCTCCTCTGATTGTTTTCCTAAATCCTCTTTCATGTCGCCATAGTATTTCTTTTTAACTCCGGGCTCAACATAGTCTGACCTCTGAACTCTTTATTGCTGCTTGCCTGAAGAGCTGATGCTGAACTTTATATGAATGCTGTCAGTGTAACTCACTCAGGTTAAGACAACTACGTCGGTTCTCCGGTTGTAGAAAGTGCTTGTTTCACTTCATGTGAGCTCATAATGAACCTAATGTGTGCTCATTTATTATTTCATCTGAGACCACACAACTTGTGATAACAATATGACAAAGTTTAGACTGCTTTATCTTTGTCTGGGCCTTTCGCTATTCTAAAATAAAGATGTTTAGTTTCAACACATAACTAAAGGGTCTGCAAAATGTCATCGTTTGATTCCTTGCCCAAGGTGTCAGAGCAGCGCAAGAATCGCCGGTACACTTAATTATGCACTTATAATCTGCTTTTCCCTCTGTGATTTGTAGGTCATTCCTGGAAATATTAGAGGAGATCCAAACAAAAAAGGTCTTCCAGCAGCCCTTGTGTACTGATTTCTAGCTGAGATTTCATGACTTCCTCTTTTTGTTGTTTATCCAAGAAGAGTTTATTACAGGAAATCAAGCCTACGTAGTCTCAAACATTGGCCAAATGAAAGCAAGACACTGATGGTAACCATCTGAAACAGCAACAGATAGTTAACTATGCAGTTTAGTGAAAATAAAGACATGACCTTCAATGTGCAGACAGTACATCAGACCACAAAAAACACAACGGTGACTCGAGCTTGAGCTATTTCTGCAGAGTCTTACTGGCAACTTATATATGAAGGAGATCTGACAAGAATATTAGAAAAAATCTTACGTGTGTGACACATATGGAAAGGAAAAAACACTTACTAGTCAGATCAGGCGTTACTAAATGTTGTCAGCTTTCAGTGTCTCTGTCTTTAACGTCATTTCAATCGTTTTGCGTATTTCATCTCATTGAATATTTTACTGTTTTATGTCACTAACAACATTTTTATATAATGCTTTTTTTATTTGTCCATCTTACTCACAACTATCGCGTTCTTATTATCATTATCCTTATGTATGCATTTCCATTTAAAGACTATTTAAGATTAAAATTAAAAGCCTGAGAAGCAGGCTTAGCAAAATACACAAACTACTTGACTCCGGCAAACTAGCAAGTTAGCAAACTGCTAAAGGTCATGTAGGCTGTGTCTGCATTTGTCAAGAAGGTAAACTTCAAATTAAGATTTTGTGCTGGTGTCACATTGATATTTCACTAAAAGTACATATAATGTCAATTGAAGATTTTTTTTCCACACACGATACACTTCAAAATAGAAGAAAATGGGTTAGCTGCCTAGCAAAACTGAGCCTGGTAATGTGTGTGTTAGCATTTGTTAGCAGCAAAAACATCTGAATAGGATTACACGCTGACATGTTCAGCTGCATCAAAGCTAGTTTAGAAAATTATGTGCAAGATGAATGTTTTGCAGGATAGAAGCAAGCATTTAAACTCTTGACAAATGTTAATTGTTGAAAAAACAGTACACATTTTTGCACAATTATTAGTTATTAATAAGTCTTTTACATATAGACCATAACCGAATTTCATTTACACGTTATACCGGGTAAAAAAAAAAAGTTTGGAAAGCACATTGAAGAAGAGGGATTGTGTCCTGATCTGCCTTATTTCTTGATTAAATATGTATATTTTTCTTCTATCCAGTGTTGACCTAAGCAAACATTACAGCTAATTAGCTTTGAAATTTTTCAAACGCATCCTTGGCTTAAAGTCTCAATACCATGATGCTCTTTCAGCTTTTATTTTTTAGAATAAAAATGTACATCCTGTCTACCTCAAATTGAAGTTACTTGGCCACAAAATGTAAGATCGCAAAGAAGTAGTGCATTCCTAAGCTTTACTGTTTTCCTTGTTTCCTTTTTTTGACACATCTAGTGACACTTCAGAGCTGTAAACCAAAGCACAGCCTGAGCCCCATAGTGGAGAACGACGTGACTGATAACAAATGCAGCTTCATGATCTGTGTTGCACATAGGAAGTCACCTAGAAATGAAACTGTACTAATGTAGTTGCACAAATGCGGAATTAACTAATTATGATGGTTATTAAAGTGATTTACTGTGTGGTGGAATATGTCTGACCTTTTGTCAGTGTGCTACGTCCTGCAGGGCCTTTACAGAGAACGTATTGCTCTACTTTCCAGATGTGCAGTGCCAAAACAAACACGCCAGTCTTGAGGTACACCCCGACAAAGATTTGGAAATGACTAAAAAAATCACACCCCAGCCCAGCTCCACACTCACAACACACTCATTGACTGAGCATTCGTCAACCTCAAAATTAGCCCGTTAAAGTGACCCTATACTTCTCTCCTTTTGTCTCTTTTGCTTCAGCTGGATCCCGATTGTAACTCAGGGTCTTCTTTCCTGCACGCGTCCGCTTCATTTTCCAGGTGGACAGTCCCATTCACCCATTCACTATCAATACTCGTTCACAGTTACCACTGATCAAAGCCTAAAGTCCACTTTTCCAATCAATGCTGCATTCCTCCTGCAGTCTGTCTACTGTGTCTTTCCCTCCGCTCCTCTGTGCAAACGTCAACATCAATACAAGGATGTTTTCTGCGTCCGTCCCACTGAGTTCTGTGAATTTTTCAGGTCACTATCTCTGTGTTCAGAAGGCAGGTTTTTTCTGTGGGGAATACTGCAAAACACCAAGAGGGCCGGCCAGCTGTTTGGGGCGTTAGTGACTGTTTCTTTTGTTTCTTTCTCCACATGCACACCAGGATCATTCACAGCACTGCAAACAGGTCTATGCAAACCAGTTTAATGTGAGCATTTTGAAACCCAACGAGTCAATCCACACCTTAAAAGTTGTATTATCAGGCGCAAGAAAAACACAGACATGTCCCGAGTGAAGCTGCAAAAGTACTGGGAGTGCAGACCTCTGTGCTCTGTGAACAAAGTTGAAAAAGTGGGCTCGGTTTGGTCATTTTGTTTATTTTCTGTGTCTCCTGAGAAAGTCAAAGTTCTTTTGCATCGTATAACTGTCTTGATTGGAAACAGCATAGTGATACTTTTTTTTGTTTTTGTTTTTTTCAAATCTGTTTACGTTTTACTGTTAATGTATGGAATGTCCTTAGCAGTGGACAGTATTTTTTTTTTTTTTGAAGTAAAGTTGTCTTCTCCCCAAAAATGCATTGCTAGCCCTGCACAGGATCTAGAGAATTATTCATTAAATGATGCACTGCAGACATGCAGGTAAATCTGCATTGATATATAAAGCTGTATTGGAGAATGTCATGTTCTAAAGTGCATGGAGGAGACTTGACTGCACTGTACCAGTCTGTGTTTTATATGCTTTTGTGCACAGCCTTCATGACAAAGCATTATTTCTACTCTATCCTCTGGCTGCAGTCTAGACAGTGTCATTAAAAATTGATAGAAGAAAACCTGGTTTCAATATAAACTGACTGACCGCTGGTTTGCTCCCGCTGGTCCTGGCTGAAGGTGGTGGTCTCGGGGTCCACTTTGCGCCGGCACTGGCCCTGGCCCTGCACCAGTTGCTCCAGGGGAAGCTCCGAGTCGGGGGTCGGGTAGCATCGCAGTCCGGTGGCGCACCTCGGGGTGTAGACTCCGCACATTTCACCCTCCTGCCGGGCGCACACGGGGCAGCACCCGCAGCCCGGTTCACGCACTATCTCCGCGCAAGTCTCGGTGAGCCGCGGGCAGAGAGCCTGACGCTCCGCGGTGCAGCCCGGGCAGCGGAACACCATCTCGGCCAGGGAGGCACCGGCGAGGGACGCGGACAGGATCAGCAAGCTGCAGCCCGCGTACGAAAGCATTGTTATAGGTATGAGGTTTTTGGTCATTATCATGAGGCGATGGAAGGCAATCCCAAGTGAAAAAAGGGGAAGAAATGTGCATGCGAACAGGTGAAGCCGGGGGCTGGGAGCGCTGCTGGGTCCTACAAATTCCCAGGTTTGTTCTCGGGGCCACAGATGGGACTGGAACAGGGGAGAAGGGGGGATATATGGACGCTCGGTCAAGATGTTGTCCTTTTAGTTTTCGTCGCGTTTGGGAAGGATATCAAAGTGTGAAGAAATATGAAGTGAGCACATTGTTCCAGCTCCTCGTCTCGCTGGAGCGTTGATTTCCCTTTGAATCGTGGAGAATAAATAAGATATGACTTTATTGATCCGCACCGTGCGGGAAGGTCCAGTGTTTACAACAGCAAAAATACTGAAAAAAAAAACAAAGACAACGTAAGATTCTCTTTTATATTTCCGGGTGTTCACTCTTGAATGTTTCTATTCATATAAATAGTTCTGGACTATTCTAATTCTTAATATTAGGATTTCAGCCATTTCCCTACGGGAATAAATAAAGGATTGATTGATGGATGGATGTATGGATG
>JAPTHA010000013.1:12674132-12690494 GCA_029814585.1 Gymnapogon annona
AAAAAAAAAAGGATGTCAGTCCAATGTGACCAGGACTGTTGACCCTGGTGGTACTCCTTGGTATGACAACTTGAAGATTCTTTAGCTTCCTTTTGGAGCTGAGCTGCTTAATCTTATATAATTGTTATCTTAATCCATGAAAAGTACATGTACATTGAATTCTGTGCAGAAAAAAAAAAACCTTCATGGCTTGCCCTTCAGTTCTTCAGTGCATCGTCCCTGTTCCTCTACACGTCCAACACAGACATCATGTAAACAGACAAACATGTCACTCGTCCATATCAGAAGGAGCGGTTGATTTTCCTACAGACTGGTTTTTCTAGTACTTAAAAAAAAAACAAAAAACAGAAAAGGCATAAACAGAAACAATGGCTAAAACTCTTTAATTTTAATGGTCTGACGTGGCATTTGTCTTCCATTTACAGGCAGCGGGAGTTGAGCTCTCGGAGCCCATCTGCATTCAACCACAGACAAACTGCCGCAGAGAAAAATATCGAGCAACTCAGCTGTTCTGGTCTAAAATATGGTCATATTAATGATCCCAGAAAATCAGCCCTAAAAGGCCCATTAGTCATTACTGCTCACCATGATTTCATGTCACAGAGTTTTATGTCAGCGGAGGAAATAAGCAATCTCACTGGATACTTAAAAGGAACCACAACATGCTGCATGTGCAGCGCTGGGAAGCTATGCAAGGCAGGGCGAAAATTAAAATTGCACTACACCAGCAAGGCATGTCCTCATTCAGGTAGTTAATATATTCTCTGCAGGGGTGGAGGAAGGAATGTTAAGCCTTCACATGTACTTGGGCTCGAGTTGCATAAACGTTGGAGTCACTTTTTGGCCTTGAATGGTCGGAATTTGGACGTGTTTTACCATTTGAGGTGGCGATTTTGGATGCTTTTTGACTAAAGCAGAAAAATAACATCTTCTGCGTTATGTATGAAGGTAAAAAGGCATAGGTGAATGAGTTCATCTGACCAGATTTGGAGAACTGTGGAAAGAAGGGAGGATCTGAGAGGAGGAAGCTGGGATTCAGCCACTGCGATTTGGCCAGGCGCAGACATCTGGCCTGATTCAAGGCCCCCCCCCCACCGCCACTACCACACCACCTCCAAAACATTTCAGGTCCTCTGGTAAATCAGGAGCACTACAGCTGCACCGTGCATGACAACAAGAAATCTGTTGTTTTGCAGAGCGCTCAAGTCAACTAAATTCTTGGATGGTGGGCCTGCGCCGCTGAAGGCTGCAGTCACGCAGCACTGCATCAGGCCAAACCGGAGCGCACGGGATAACGCGGCATCCTCATCATCATGATTACAGCCATGATACAGTCAAAAAAAAAGAGAAAAAAAACAACCTAAGTACATGGACAAACGTTCTCTTTAAAGGATGATTAAAGTTCATTACATATAGTGATGTTATCCTGTGGAACGCGGCGCGAGAAACATCTCACGACTGCTTTTGTGAGTTCTGGTCTGAATGAATATCTGAAGTGACCCTAATGTCTTTCCAGTGCGATTAAATAACCCGATGTATTTCGCCAAGAGTCTTTGAAATGGCTTTAAGGACAATATACAAAGAACATATGCTGATTAACGATTTATCTTTTAATGTCATGTGCGACAATGATTTACGAGCTACAGATTATGTCCCTCATCCACAAATGTAGCAGACTTTGAAATCTACTTAAATATAGAAGTCAGGCTGGAAATATTAGTCAATAGCCTCATAGTGTTCAAAATTTAAATCATTATGAGGTTTTGTCTGTGATGGGGTCTCCCTTTAATTTCATGATGCGAAATGTTTGCCATTTTTATCTTTTTCATTTCTCTCACCTTATGTCCCTTGTACATTGCTTTGCTTCGCTGAGTCTTTTGTTTCTTTTCAGCATCACTTCTCTTCATCTGTTCAACCTGATTTTGTCATATATAGCTTTTGTCTCATTACACCTTTTATGTCATTTTCAAGATGAAAATGACATAAAAGGTGAATGGATGGTATGAACAGCGTCGCTTCTATTAAAGTTGAAATTAGTAAAGGGAAGCAGATGAAATAAAGAGGAATTTTCAATAATAACCCCTGTGATGTATGAAACTACAGTGTTGAGAGTGTTAAATATGTAAGTAAGAACTCTAAACCAACCCCTCTGACTCCAATGGGGCACTTTACAGACTGGTTATCAGCACAACTTGGCCCTGATGATGAACCGTGGATGTGATCAGGTTTCTCAACTGGATACTAACATTTGTCTGAATTCTACATTTTATATCTAATTCATCGCCTGGTGTCCGTTACTGTGATTTCCTGTTCTGGTACATTAACCTGGAGGACACAACACATAACTTTCACTCCTCTTAAATGTCTTCAGTGCAAACATCTGAGGTTTTATCCTGAACTTAACATTGGTGCATCCTCAATGCTTTTATATCTGTTAATGAAATACAGTATTTTCCGAGTTGACCTATATGAAAAAAAAAACATATGTATCCATTCACAATAATGCTCACAGCAAACACCTGAAAAGTACACCAATTACAGTTGAGCATTTTTACTTTTCATGTCTAAAATGATTGCATTTTATGGAAGAAAGATATGCTTATAGGAAGTAATAATACACACACACACACATACATATATATACATACTGTGTCTGTGTATGTGTGTACAAGGCAAATACAGACTAACCCATCCATAATCTATTTTTAAGATACGCATTCATAAGTTTTACCAAGAATGCACTGTAAATGTAACATCATTTGTAACGTGATTTAGAAACTTCCGTTACATGGCATATTTATGTCGTTTTAAAGAAAAAAAAACCAACCCAAATTGCAGGAAATCTGTGCACAGAACTGAAACACTAAAACTAATTTGATGAAAATGGCTTCTGCGTGTAATGTCAGTATTTAATGTGACATCTGCTTGGGTTAAGCACAGCTTGAACTCTTGGATCAACTCTGGAACGGGGATATTTTACCAACATTCCTTAAGAACAGGAGATCCCCAAAGTGTTTCCCCGAGTCTTGTGCTGTCTCTTAGTGCTCATCAGTGTGCACAGCATTCCTATCACAGAGCGTCTATTTTAGTGTATTTTTTGTTGTTAATATTATTTGCTGGCCTAAAATACTTGCCTTATCAACATCATGTGCAACTATATTCAACATACAGTATGTAAACAAGATGAAAAGAACAAGTCACATTAACAACAGATTCTCTTTCATATATACAGTTTTGCTCTCAGATATTCTACACTGTTCTGTTTTTTTCTGCAGTAAATGCTGCAGTTTCCCCATGGTAAGATTTAAAACAAACAAACAAACAAACAAGCAAACAAACAAACAAAAACCAGCCATGTCTTAACCAAGCTTTTTTTCCCCGATTTTTCAAGGAAACAAAAAAACATAAACACAAATTGAGTTTTGTATTATTTAGGATAAAGGGCATTTGTTGTTAACAAATAAATCAATCAGAATACTTTATTAATCCCAAGGGAAGTTGTTTGCTTACAGGTGCTCCATGTCTGTATAAAGATAAAAATAAGAAATTAAGAAAAGGGAAAAACATTACTTGAAAAAACAATATAAATACACTTTATAACACTATATAGAATGCAATTGTTACCAATATTAAAATATATCTATACTTATATGTGTATAGAAATACATATATACTCATATATATACACACATATACAAATAAATAAATTCAAAGATGATTTCTTTCGGCTTTTTCCCTTCCGGGATAGCCACAGCAAATCCGCTTCCCAAATTTGATTTGGCAGGGGTTTTTACGTCGGATGCCCTTCCTGACACAACCCACTCAAGCCGGGAATCGAATCCGGATCCCCTATGTACCAGCCCAGTGCCTTAGCAACGGAGTTATCCGGCTGGGATAAACAAACACATTTGAAGAATTACTATTAGGGAGAATACCGACACGTCAAGAAATATGGCCTTTATAACTTTGCTAAAACAACAAACTTCACCGCCCCCCCCCCTCGAGACTTGGTGTCTGTCAGATATCATTCCCACGTGGGTCCAACATAAACTTTAATGTATCTCGGTGGCATTTTATCTGCTCAGAAATTCCCAGAATTCTCTGCGGGCCGGCGAGGTTCATTGTGTGACACTTTACGCAGCAGCATCACACTGTGGAGCGTATACGAGGATTCCTATAGTCCTTTGTCGGGAGTGCGGAACGGTCCTGGAGCTCAGGTTTCAGGCGAGTTAGGGCCTCCTCGTCCTGAATGGGGAGGTGCGGGACGACGAGGAGGAGGGGAACGGCAGGAGCCTGCAGGAATCACGCAGCTTTTTTCTTTTGTCCTCTTGTTCGGGACCCATGGGGTCAACGCAGGCTGAATGGGTTCACAGTGAAAGCTGCCACGGACGCGGACGGACACAGACGCCGATGAGGACCGCGCACTAATTAAGAAAACCTGGTCGAGCAATCAAGCGCGAGGAGAAGACGCGCGCGGCTTGGAGCGTAAAAGGTGGGTGACTTGGCACGAGGGGAGCCGTCTTATAAACTTTATAGTTTTAGGTAGACGTGTTTTGACTTGGGGGGGAAAAACATTTTATTCTGTAAAAGTTTATTTTATTACGCAAACTTAGCTTAGGTGTTTAAGCGTCCTATAGCGCGAGCCACTTTTTCCCCCTCTACCCCTTCCTTACATTTTTCTTGTTTTTGGAGTTTTTGCCGGACAGCGGTGAGTAATAACTGTTTTTTTTTTGTTTTTTTAAACCACTTTTTTTCCCCAAGTGAAGAGTGAAACTCCTGTGACATTTTTGTGAAAGACGGTGTTGGTGAGACTATAGGCTGCTCTGGGGTTAGTGGTGCCTTCACGGGCCGTTTTCATAACCTTGGACATACACAATTGCCACTGTGGTATTGACTGAACTCAAATAAACTCACGCCACAGACAATACAGAGTTTCCTTTGTTTTTTTGTTTTTTTCATTTCTATTTTTTAAAAACGAGCAATTCTCTTAACACGTAGTGGCTTTAAACTTTCCGACCCACTCCTGTCCGACTCTTAAAATGACGGCTTCATTTTCTTATTCACTGGACTTTGTTTTTTTTTTCTCTCTCTCTCCTTTCTCTTTTGTTTACCACTAAATCTTGGCAGGTCTTTATTTTCCTCTACGAATGCCACAATTTCCAAAACAGTTCAGTCTGACTCAGCAAAGTGTGTCCAAAGCCTTCAACAGTTTTGCTTGAGGATCTGCTATATCCCCTTTCATCGTGTTTAAAAAAAAAAAGAAAAGAAATGTCATGTCTGTTCATTTGTTTGTCTTTATGTCTGTGACCTGACAGAAGTGCAGTGATTGACATTTGTAGGTGCTGTGTTCTCTTGTTGCTCAGACTACATGGAGATTTCATGTGCCCTCTGTCTGCTCCATGAACCCTAAAATCCAGCTTTCTGCTTTTAGTTACGCAGGAATGTTAACTCGCCTTGCCTTTTGTCCAGATCCTTTGCCCAAAAACTCTGCCTCTCTCTCTCTCCAACCCCCCCACCCCCACCTCTTTCTGGGGCAGAGTGACTCCTGGAGCAAGAAGCTGTTGAATCAGTTGAGCTGCTTTTAACTCACATGAGCAAATAAGCTACTGTTTAAAAGTTTAAAAGGTGGTATCTTTGGTCAGCTGGTGGCTGGTTTGCGTCATAAAAATGCTGGCATGTACTTGTAACCAGAGCATAAGTTTATGCCAGTTGCATGCATTGGGGCGGTGATGTGATATAGGTCTTTTTTTGTTTGTTTTTTTTTTTTGTAATTGTAAGAAGACAAAACATTTCACAGTGGGTTGCCAAGATTTTGTCTATACAACTTCTATGTCTGCCACTGTAAATGGAGAAGAATAGATATAGGACAAGTAGGGATGTAGGAATGAATTGGATCATGACTGAAAACACTGGCGCCAAATGTTACTACTGCTGCTAAAACAGGCAGGAGCTTTAAATGGAACCCCCCCATAGGGTTAGGAGGAGTTGATTTGGAGACATGGGAGCTGTACTTTGTGTGTTAAAGAGGCTTCCAGCTAAGACGAGACTCATTGCATCTTTATTTTGCTTTGTTTCATCTGAGTTGCCAAATTCCATGAAACTGATACCACCATGCAGTGAATTTAACCATAGAGGTATGTATTGTTTTTATCACTGTGGTGTATCATGAGTTGTCATTTCCAACCAGGGGGTCCAGACCTCCTTAATGCGTCACAAGATAAATCTGTGTAGTCACAAGATGATGAAGCAAAGCATGTTAAACTTTAGCCCTCATACTTTCATCTCTCATTTGTAATCTTTCTCTCAAATATGTGGGATTTGACCTCTTTCTTTAGCATTCTTAAGCAACATTCTTTTGGCTGAGCAGAACATAACAAAAGATTATTATATTATGCATGTATAGACATTTATTGTTGGTAAATGCAAAAAGTAGAGAAAAAACATCTACGAAAATTCTTGCACTTGACATGCTTTTTGCATTTAAAAAAATCTTTAATATGTATAAAAGGAAATGGAAACACTTTTTGAGTAGATACAGATGCAGAGAACATTTAACTCACTTGACTGATCCCTAACATCTTGGATATTCCCATAAAGAGCTAAAATTGTGGTTGGTAACAGTCATAGTTGGCGTGGACTGATGAGACCATATTTTTCTTTCAGCTATGAAAAACTGACCATAGCCAAATGTCCTACCACTTTTCTGTGTTTATTTCAACCATGTTCAATATGGTACTACATAATCTATAAAGAATAAAAATGCTCAATATTCAAAGTTTAAGAAATGATTGTGTAAAGTTTTCAGACTTAATTTTAAATTTAAAAAAATGTAATTGGTATCCAGTGTTTCCTAAATGGAAGGCTGGATGTGTTCAAGATGCCACACAATATCTGTGGTGTACTAAATATCTGGATATTATATAAATGCTTCTCAAGTGGCCAGTTTACACTTTTCAAGGATGAGTCTCCATAGAGAATCAGAACTCAGGCTGGAAAGTTTTTTGATGTTTCTGTGTCTTAGATAAATCCGAATGTATAATAATCACCATGGACAGTAAACTTAGTTTATCCACTTAAAGTGTTGGTGGAAATGCACCATTCAAGATTTAATTTGGATTTGCTTGACATTAAGTGTTCCATTGGAATATTATAATACAATTCATTGCTGGACAGATGATCTTTGTATTGATTTGTTGAAAGGCTAGAGAGAAACTAATTCTTCAAACCCAGCTTGTTCTTGTTTCTTTTGTTTTTTTTTACTTTTTAGATAAAGATTTCATTGTGTACATCTGGACACGGGATAATTGGATATTTTTCATTAATTCAACTGTTGATTGTTTTTTTTCCTCCATAGATTAAGCACGGCTTTGTCAAAGGAAGAGTTGAGGTGGTATCTTTGTGGGCATGAAGAATAGTCATATCAATAAATAGCAGAAAAGATTATCCAATTACCCTGTGTCCAGAGGACACAGAGTCATTAGGCTTGCTACTCTGAATGGAGGAAAAACTATAAATTCTTCAGTGGTGCACCTAGACAACCTTTCGGGCATCCAAGCAGGAGGTGAACTCATGTATGGATCTTTAAAACCTGCAGAACAACAATAGCTACTAAAACCATCAAACCTAAACTGAGCTCTTCATGGCACCCAGCCACAGTCTGAAATTACAGTACCTTTTGGCTATTCTTCCAAGTAAAAGTAGAAAACAAAAAGACGGAAAACAAAAACGTAACTCTTCTGTTATGAAATCCATCTTACCTTCGAAAGTTGCATATTTCAATGTTCAAGTGTCAAGTTATGTTTTGTGACTTGTACTGGAATCTAGATTGTGCAATCTCAAACACATAAGTATTGTGTGGCAAGGTTAAGTAATGTCCAGTCACCATAGATATTCTGTGATATGCTGTAGAGATATGTTTGTTTTAAAGTTGTCCAAACAAGCGAACAAACAAGAGTGAGGTCAAATTTAAATGTCAGCCTCCTTCTGCAAGCTCAGCTCTGCCTGAAGTATTTTTTGATTGTAGATTTCTATTAGTGGTTAGACTTCTGTGGGTTCATAATGGTAATAGTGGGGGGTTTTTTCCATTTCTCATTGGATGCTTTTTGGTCAGCATGCAGTATTTTGCACAACGGGTCATGTCCTCAAAGCACTGTTTAAACCGGAGATGGCTGAATATCAGATCACAGACAGAGATTTGAGGGAAGAAACCAAACCTGGCAGTAAGTGGGATAAACAATTTAAAGAGGCAGTTTGTGACGTCTGTATTTTAACACTGATATTTATTTTTTTTAGCAGTAAGAAAAGTTACTTATTTTTTTTACAGTGCCTTGGGGCACACAATTCCAAACTCAACTGCTCAAAAAGCTTTGCCAATTATAGAATTTATAGGTGAGGCTTGTAATTATACAGCAGGGGTAGAACCAGATGTCACCTTGTAGCTGTTGTTCCTGCCTCAGACTTTTCTACTAGGGTCATAAGTTGTCTGTTTTTTCATTCCCACCTCATAGAGCAGGCACATGAGATGTTTTTTCATGGTAGTGTCTGTGTAGTGGTTGAATCTTGCTCATTAAGCACGCTGTAAACACTTTTTACATACTTGACAGAGAAATGCTTCAAGACTCATAATTTTCACTGTCTGGCAGCCTCCTCTACAATTTAGTTGTAGCCAAGAAAGGCCAGCTTCGAACATTTTCCCAGCTTTGGTACCACTGATTAGTCCATGGTATTTTTTGGTGGAATATTTTTGCATGGTTGGTTGATTATGTGGGGTCAGGCTTAGACAAGTCAGCCTCACCAGTTTCTTGACAATCTGAAGGTGGTGGGTTTTTTTTTTTGTAGAGGAATGAATGAGTAACTTGGAGAGCAGGAGAATCGTGCTAACATGAGGAGACAGGTCTACAGACGCTTGTACTGACCGGAGTTTTGTCCGATTGCACTGGCTCATATATTGCTGGTAATTTGATGCTGCACCCAGTTTTACGGAGAGTGTGATTCATCTAATTTTCAAATAGAGGGAAAAAGTATGAATATATAGACTTCTCAAGTATGCATACTTTTTTTGATAACTTTTTCTTTTCAAACATAACTGTGCTTTGCACTCTGAGAAAAGTCTTAATGAAGAATAAAGAAGAGTCTTAATGCATTTGACGGAAGCTGATTGTCATTTACTATCGTTATTAATTATGTTTCACACGATTGCTCATCTTCCCAACATCATGAGTGTTTTTATTGTTAATGAATAGGCAATAGCACTGAGAAAACATGTATGTTTTTGGTGCACGTCATGCAACAAATGCAATTTGACAAAATGCATATTAAAAAGGCACAAAATTAAAACATGTCAAATAAACCAAATGTAACGATGTTGCCAGACAAAAATATAAGAAATGGTTTAAGTCATAAAATCTCTGAAAAATGCAGCCTGGCTGTTTTATATGTACATATGTTTCTCCTGTTATCTATGGTGTAGGGTTTTACTCAACTCAATTAATGAATCATGTTTACCTCATGTAAACTGAAAATTGTAAATAGTCTATGATGGTTTTGGCCAAATCATCCAGCCTTGGCTGAAGTTGATGAAAAGTGCAATGAAAGTTTTTAATCACACTTAATGAAATAGTCATTCAACAGACGTTTCAGGAGAGGTGAAAACTGGTGTGAAGTTGACATTAAGGCAACGCTTAAATAAGTGTCTGTGTGTGAGTGAATGATCCTTAATGAAGTATTGTATTGCTGTGATCTTCATTGTGATAGTTGCTGGTTATTTTTATTGTTAAATCCCCAAGTTGAGCTCAGTGCTTTAGAGTCCTAATTCTTGCAATCCAGAGACTCTTTGGTTCTCCTCACAGCTAGCTGCGACTTGCCAGCCGACACTTTGATGTTTGAATAAGCAGCTGAAGCCTGGCATTGCACAGGGGGTGGGCGTAAGAATGCAGAATTGCCCAACTAGTGCGATTTTTGACCAACAGCAGTGGTTTACAGGTTGTTGTGCAGTTTCCACTTGGATACCTGTGTCTCTGAGATCTGTGTCTAATTAAAAACAAAAGAGTGTGTGTGTGTTCATATCTCGGCCATGTGGTTGCGGTTTATCAAGATTACTTGCATGCAGTATTTGCACTTGCATTCTTTAATCATTGTGTAGATGGGATGATGCATGTGTACACTTTTCTAACCAAAAAAGGATTTAAGCAACAATTTTCATTCACGAACTCCTTGTTATATCCTTTATTAGTTATTTTTATCCTGTGAATTTTTTTCAGCTAAGGTTTGCAGATAGGGCTGCCACTTAGGGCTGATGTAATGCCGATTAAACAGCCATTTATTTCCTCACTGCACAGTTTTTCCTACAGCACTTTGGATGGTAGCAAATGTGACTTATATATAAAATTAATATTGATCAATTGTGTCTATGTGGTCCATGTTGTGCAAGAATTCAATTTGTTTATCTGTTCTGCTCTGTTCTTTTTTTTCTGTTTTATGCTGCTGTTTGAAATTTCCCCTCACGGGACGACTAAAGGGATATTCAATTCAATAACTGCCGTGGTCTTTGTGGTCCAAATGTAAAGACAAAATACTCAACTTGCCAAGTAACAGATCATTTCAGAAATGTCATTGAAATATAACATTAATCAGCATTTGAAAATGATATTAATCTAAAGTTCATTAGCAATGTGAAGTATAACCATAATTTATTAAAACATTTGGTCTTGCACAAAAATTTAGATAAAACTTCTGTAAAAAAATTTTAAAAATCCTTTATCATCCATTGCTCATCTCGGTCATGAAAAGGAGACAAAGAAATATACTGCTATAATGATGATAACTACACCAATTTAACCACCTCAAAACATTTAGAATTTCAAATTATATTGCTTCAAATGGAAAGATGGTTCTATCTACTTCTACGTAAAATGTTGGTTGAAATAAAAATGTGATGGCTTTTCTGTTTGTTTTGCGGGGTAGAAGAGATACAAACACTTGCTTTTCTTTATTTTGATGATCTGGATAGTACAAGTGTGTTATCTAAAAGTGTACTGTATGTTCATTATATTTGCTTTATGTCTCATCTGTCCATCCAGAGCTGATTTAGCTCACTGGTCACATTGGCACCATGAGCTGGAGTTTCCTAACTCGTTTGCTGGATGAAATCTCCAATCACTCCACCTTTGTGGGGAAGATCTGGCTGACGGTGCTCATCATCTTCCGCATTGTGCTGACAGCCGTGGGCGGAGAAACCATCTACTATGATGAACAGAGTAAATTTATTTGCAACACCCAACAGCCTGGATGTGAGAATGTGTGCTACGACGCTTTTGCACCACTTTCACATGTCAGATTCTGGATTTTTCAGGTACTTGTGAACTTATTCTCAATAATAGCCTCAGTCAATGTGTCTTCAGTTGTCTGGGGTAAGATTGTGAAAACTGAATTTGTCTAACATGCACATTTTGTCTAGGTCATCATGATCACTACTCCCACAATTATGTACCTGGGTTTTGCTATGCACAAAATCGCCCGTATGGATGACAGTGAGTACAGGCCTGTCCGGAACCGGAAAAATGCTCGCAGGATGCCCATTGTCAATCGAGGAGCAGTTCGAGATTATGAGGAGGCAGAGGACAATGGGGAGGAAGATCCCATGATTGCTGAAGAGATTGAACCAGAGAAGCCTGACAAAGCAGACAAAAGTAGGCTGCAAGTATTACAGCTCAGTCACAGAAATAAAACATTGCATTGTCTTTCGTATGCAACTTATTTTTGAAAAAAAAAGCATAGGTTTTGTTTTCGAGTGGGTCGTGTTTAGCTATCATTTGCTATTGTTCAGTAGCCTAGAATGTATTGGGTTGTCTTCTTGTTTTCTATTGAGTAGAATCCAGTATTAAATTCTTAATACCACTTACTGTGTTATGTGGTGGACCAGAGTAATTATCCTCTTAAACAAAATCCACCTAAAAACAAAACACACACAGACCTTAACAAGGCTTTTTCACACTAGCTGGTTTTGTTAGACAAGGGAGAGATGAAGGGAGGTCATTTGGCTGCAATCGTTACTCCACTAAGTATTGGCAAGAGTTTTTAGACTGAACCTTTTAGAAATGCACTCGGTAATTTTTCTCGCACCTTTATAGACCTTTTCCAGTGTTAAGTGAATCTCGAGAAATGCTGCTGAAAAGCACCATTTGTCATGAAAATTAAAGGTGTTGCTGTAGAAACAGATGTGTGTGATATCCTTGGTTTACAAAGACACTTCTATTCTGAGACTGAGTTGAGCATTGATAAGCTGTTTAGCAATTTGTAGTCTATGATACAGTAAGATGAACATGTTCTAGATCAGATCCTAATCATTTTTTTTTTTCAAGGCTCAGAAAAAAAGCATGATGGTCGTCGACGGATTGTACGTGATGGGCTGATGAAAGTCTACGTGTGCCAGTTGGTGTGCCGCTCTGGCTTTGAGGTGGCCTTTCTTTTTGGCCAGTACATCCTATATGGCTTTGAGGTGATGGCCTCCTACGTCTGTACCAGATCACCATGCCCACACACTGTGGACTGCTTTGTGTCCCGTCCCACTGAGAAGACAATCTTCTTGATGGTGATGTATGTTGTGTCTTTCCTCTGCCTACTCCTCACCATCTTGGAAATGCTCCATTTGGGCATTGGAGGCATCCGTGAAACTTTCCGCAAACGGGCCAACCTTAACTCCCGCACCCAGCCAACGCACTCATTACGTGCCATTCCAACCGCCCCGCCAGGTTACCATGCCACCATGAAGAAGGAGAAACTTAAAGGACAGCTGAGGGACTCGCCCATGGGTGACTCTGGGCGGGAGAGTTTTGGGGATGAGGGACCCTCTTCCTCAGAGCTAGAGCGTCTGAGGAGGCACCTGAAGCTGGCCCAGCAGCACCTGGACCTGGCCTACCAGGCAGATGAAGGAAGCCCTTCAAGAAGCAGCAGCCCTGAGGTCAACACGGCTGCACAGACTGCAGCTGAGCAGAACCGCCTCAACTTTGCCCAAGAAAAGCAAGGAGAGACCAGTGAGAAAGGTAGGGAACACCCTGCAGGAATCTAGTCCTTCTATTCCGGCATTAGTCACACAGTCATTCCACACATGCATGGAATTACTTTAGCAACTGAAGACACCTGGCAAACAGAGGATTGGTTATACAAGTTAAATCGTGATTAATTTACCCATAAAGCAATGTCAATTTACTTTGAAAAAAACACCTTCAGTTTAGTCACTATCCACTGTCAACCTTTTTGTGATTCAATATCTTAATGTGGTAATATCAAATGGCATTTTCATTCAAATCTGGAAATCCTCACATGAAGAAGAGGAGACATGGGATGTTTGGCCTTTCTGTTTAATGGTTAGGTCAGCATGTTGGTAGATGAAGACTTGCTACTTTTTTGTACTACTAAGAGCAGTACAAAAAAATTACACCAAGTGAAATAAAAATAAAATGCAAAAACACTTTACGACAATGAAGTAAATGAAGTGACACGTAACAACTAAAACCCAATAGCCTTTGTGTTTGGTTTTTTTTTATTTAGCACTGAAAAAAACCCACTTTGAATTATATGAAAAAGCAGTGGTTTTGTAAATCATGTTATCGTTTGTGTTGACCTTTTTCAGCTTTTGGAAAACACTTTCTCATGATGCCTGCTAAAGTAAAACTAATGTTGTAAAGCTCAACTCAAAAAAACAAACTTGCCTGCATTCGACTCTATTCTGAACTTTCCTCAGCTCTACCTCAGATGAGTTGATTTACCACAGGGCTTGAGTCATACTTTTCTTGAAGATCCTGTACATGATGAATTCTCTTGTTTGTCTCCTTCTTAGGAATACGTGCCTGAGCGTGCCTCCTGCCTCAAACGTCTGTCCATTCCTACTGGCCTTAAACGCACGGGGGAAGCACATATGGGAATGCAGTCAGACCACTGAGGGAGACCAAAGCGTGTGTTTTGTGTGCATGTTTGCGAGTGTGTGTATGTATGAGGAGGATGGATAATAGAAACGTGCCTTTCAGTATTAGGGGTCAGGCAAAAAAAAAAAGAGACCAGTACTGACCGAGCTGTGTTGTGACAAATTGTTCATCTCCATGACTTGTAAACTTGAAAGCCTGCCACATCTCCAGTTTCCACTTACCACCTTCCAAACCTCCACTGTGCCTTCGGCTACAGACCTTGTCTACACCCTGTTCTTTTACCCACTCTGTGTTTTTGTGGCCATACAGTAATCCTCATCCGAGAGCTTGTACAGATTATCATGAGCTCTATACTCCCTAGGCAGAGTGAACTTTTTTTGTCTTCATCACAAAAGAGTCTCTTTTTGTTTAATGTCAAACGCTAACATTTCACTCTGTTTGGTGTTGGTCTCAGAAACTCTCAAGCGTTACTGCCTTGGGTTATGTCATTTCTGGAGTGCATGTAGCAGCATTTTTGTTTAGTTTTTTTTTCCTTGCAGAGAGGGCGGCTTAACCTGTAGTAGAAGAGTAATTTTTCATGTTTAATTTAAACAGATTTGATGTTTGGGGATTATATGTGTTTATCAGCCAGATGCAAGTACATTTTAGATACGTTCAACACACTTTTACGCCTGTATATTTACTCCAATCGGCCAAAATGTTTACCTGGGAAATGCTTGAATTCTTTATCGTCCAGAAATATGCCAAGAATTTTTTTTTGTTTAATTTTTAGTACAATCATATCATAATTTAAAATACAACATTTATTTTGCTACAAAGTGACCAAAGCTGTGGATTTATCTTTGTAGGACTTGTTTAGAAGGAAGCATTGGCATCGTCACTGCCATCTAATCAGACAGTTGACTATTGAGTAAATTTGAAGTACATTTCTTCCCTAATTAAGGTCGCCTGACTGATTATCAATGCTCATCATTGTAGAAAAGCTTCAAACAATTATTTTTGTTTCAAACCGGCTGGAAACATCTGTCTTCTGGGCTCCTGTCAACAAAGAAAATTCCATGCTTGTCTTTTCAAATTTACATTCTTCTTCGGTGATCCATATTTTCCATCCTTGACATACACCACCACTCCTCCTGCTTTTTCTTTGTGTGTGTGTGTGTTGAAACGCGGATGCTTTTCATGCATCCCAATGAGGGGGGAAAAAAAGACAATCGAGTGGAGGAAAGGATGACAGTTGCCTGCTGAGGACAGAGCTGACACACAGCCTGGTGCCGTGTAAACAGATGAAACCCACTTATCTATTGCTCAACGTATGGTTTTTGACTGGAAACAGAATGTTGCCAGAGAGCTGTAAGATGCTGTAGTCATATACTCATCTCATCTCCCTTTTTTGTTTAATTGTTTTTTCCCCCCTTATTTTAAGGTACGACATTCCATTTTGACTATGGTACTTGTTCTCTTTTTTTCTATTGCAAGTTTTGTAGTTTTTGTAACTGTAGAGATTATTTTGTCTTCAGAGTAAATAAATATATTTGAACATGAATATTTTTGTGTAGTCCACATTTTTCAGGGTGCCTGAGGGGAAAAAAATTAATGGCTGACCATGACAGCAGTTATTAAATACGTAAATAGTGGAAAAATGGGGAGTTTTATTTTGGGAGTCGTAAGGCATGCTTATTGATACGATTTTTTTTTTTTCCTAAGTGTCCCCAGTTGAAATCAAGTGGGTTGTTGATATGAAATGACAGAAGCCAGTGTCTCACTAGATGCTGAGGTAACAGTAAGCAGCAGAATAGAGCAACACTGCCCTCTAGAGGATCCATCGCAAACAAGTTACAATGAGATGATGTAGGTATCTGTTAAGTATTAGATTGGTGTTGGACATTTCATCCGTATTTGCATATGTTTTCTCTCTGAAATGACTTGACATCTCGTTGCAAAAAGTTTTGTTCATGTGCTGAGGTTTATTCATTTCACTCACCTGGAAATGAGTCCGAAGGAGTCCATTTGAACATTTCAGCCACATGTAAACAGGTTTTGGGACATGATCTTCAGCAAGTTCAATGTTTCAGTTGATTTTGTTTTTTATTTTCAATTCATGAATTACAATTTTAACAAAAGGACATTCTCTTTATACATGAGGAAAATAAATGCAGATTGTAGCCTTCCATCCGAATGAGGAAATAAAGAAAGGTCTGTTTTCCTATAGTACTGTGATGTGAATACTGGTTCATGAACATGAGCGTACGCTTATGTACATATGGCCAGACCGTCTGGACTGAAACACGCCGTATTTACAAACTGTACCAGCATTAATAGCAGAAAGTCTGTCACATCCGGGAGGCCAGATGTGTAACCTCTGTGCTTTTAAAGAAGCATTTAACTCCTAAACACTTCAAACATCCCCTGTTAATCAAAACCATTTACTGGTCAAAACGGT
>JAPTHA010000013.1:12715209-12737713 GCA_029814585.1 Gymnapogon annona
AGTCAGTCTCAACAAGCTAGCGAGCTATTAAACAAAGCCTGACACAGCAGAGATCAAGGCCCGATATTAGGCCTAAAACATGTATTTACAGAGGAGCACTTTACCAAAGGACAGCCAGTACTGACTAAAGCTGTACTGACTACACCAAAATATGATAATATTGTATTTTAAATACATATAGACAAAAATATTGATTGTTTTGGAAACTTCAGATAAGTGTAAGTACTTAAAACATCAATTCTGAAGTTAAATGAACTTGTTATCTTAGAGGGAACATGTACTCGAGCTTAAACACACCGCAGAGAATTTAAAGCGGATATATTATTCCATTGTCAAATCTCCACCATGTTAGACTTCTTCTTAAACTTATTGAATTTGTATCTTCTTGCACAGACCACCAGAATGCCCTATTGTCCTATGAACCTATTTGCTATTTTCTTTGCCCACAGTATGCATATTATGTGGCGCTGCTGCACAGATGACTCCACTGGACGAGAAGCTCTAATCAGACTGGGCGAGACTATGGTCAGCAGTCTCAATAAACAGCCCCCATGATCCATAATCACATTCATATTTAGATTACGTCGAATACCACGCGTCGTGCTTTATTTATTCACTCGCACCGTTTCAACTTTATTTTTAACCTGTGCGAGGCCGCCGTGTTATTTTCACCTTCACTTCCAAGGTTTATGAGCACTCAGACATCCCAAATAGACAAGCCTCACTTCCACTGGTATCCCCGTAACTGCACATTGTCCCATAACGTATATACTCTGCTTTAGAATATCATCAGCGCTGACTGCATTACAACATGTCCGCCATGTACTAGAGTTTCAAAACTCCCCCTAAGTCCAAGCAGAGTGACCCACAGAGGACAGAAAAGGTCATTCAGCTTGTGTGTAGCTGTGTGTTTAATCTCCTGCTATAACTGCTGGGGTTGGGGGGTGTGTGTATGGGTGGGGGGTAGTTCTCCCTGAAAGGGGGTGCAAAGGGAAAGTACTGTACAACTGGAGGGGTTGTACCATGCAGGGCTTGAAATAGAAGGCAGGGTTTGGCTGTCAAAGTTCGGGTGGAATACAGGAAGAGGGTGAGAAAGAACGACATGGGCTGAGAAGGAAAACGTCAAAGGAGCAGAAGCCATCTTAAGGTGGCCCAGCCTCATTTCGGGGCGCACAAGAAATCTGTTTTAAAGGCATCTTCTCAAGCAAAGATGTGACCGGTGTGACTGTTTGTTGTGGGAAGGTCCTGAAGACAAAGACAGCAGTTCTGGGAGGCATTTAGCAAGTTTTGAAAGGAACACCTTAAGGCAGACCGCAGCCATGTTTCGGAAAGAGCTGCTTGATGCACGGAAAGGGCTGAGGAACGTCAGGGAAGGTGGGAGTGGGCTGAAAAGCAAGAAGCAGAGAGGTGAGTGGGAGCTGGCAACATTCGAACAGATCTGCTCTGACAACGCTGTATAGTTTGTTTGGGATCCTATCGCTGAAGTAAAAGAATAGAAGAGAAGAGAAGTACTTTATTAATCCCAGATGGGGAAATTCACTTATAGTAGTATAAATTCACATAATAGGACTATAGATTAGATTATACTGTATATACCTTTATTTGTGCCACTCAAGGAAATTTCCGAATTTTTACATTTATTTATTTTTATTTGTAATTTTCTCCAGAAATTTCTGTAGTTTGTTAACAGTTTGTTAACAGGGAGTAATACATGTATACCGGACTCTATACTCTATTAACTGCAGCAGCTGTAATGAAAATGAAAACAGGAGAATGCACTTGTTGTCAGCTATTGTTGATTAAATGAATCCACTTTGTATCCCTGCTCTGCCTTTTATAACAAGCCAACGGTTTCCATGGATAATTCTTTCGGCACAAGGTTTATTTTTTAGGTCATTTAGACATGGTTGATCATGAACATTACAATCTATTAAAAATTTGTATGTATGTCAGACTTAACTTTACATTTATGCCCATACTCTGGATAAAATGCAACTGTGTCGGCAGTGACTTATTCTATCTCAGAACAGACAGTATCCAGAGGATCAAAAAAACACATTGTCCATTCAGTGGTGTTGTAATAAAGCAGCTGTTCATCTCATCATTTAAATATCAACAAGGGAGCAAATCCAATTTAAAACTCATCCAGACATGAAGGGGACCTCTTGTGAAGCCTGAATTGACTGACAGATGGATTATTACAGGGACTATGATCACTCTGACAACTCAACCTGAAGAAAAGGTGGAGTTTATGTCCCAACTGTGTCAGAATTTCCGCAGTAAAAGTTGTTTGATCAGGTGTAACTAAGCCGTTCTAAAATGTTCTTTTTTATTACAAATTAGCACATGTGCTCTGTTTTAAGCCTTTATGTTCACTTCACAGAAGGCTGCCATTGCAAAAACCTCAGCATTACACATGAACATTCTTTCTGAGACAGAGCTGACAAACACAAACGCTGATCTACACTGGAGACTTTATGCAATTACAGAAGAAGTTTGTAAACTGTTGTTTCTAGCGCGATTTAGCCCTCACCAATCAAATGAATTTCATAGCTTCTTAGTGGAATTCATTAGATGTCAAAAAAATGTTTTGTTAAATAAAAAAACAAAACTCCCTATGTCTGACTCAGGAGGCAAGTGAGCTACCGTATATATACATGCCAATCAAACCCGATCCGACTAAACTTTCTATTTGATTTTATTAAAGGAGTAACAGTTAACAAATTTATTGAAGTTGAGCCACCAGTAAACTTGTGAAAGAGATCATATTGGCTTTGGGGGGCAAAAAGTGCTGGTATCAGTTTGACACAGCCTTTTTCTGTTTCCACTGCTATTTGTAGTATCACCTTGACCGGGGTTAAAAGCCACACAAAATTTTGTCAAAGGGATATTAAAACATGACATAAAGTCTTACAGGTCAGATTGGTTGCAGGGTACATACAGTATCTGTGTTATCATATTATAACCGTAACAGTACATATAACATATAAATGTACTGTACTTGCAGTTGAAATGTAATATACTGAGGAACAAAATTAGCTACATTGCTGAGTATATGCCGAGCTTACACTGATACATATATATATTTTATTTTTGTTTGTCATCCACCAGCTTCTAGATGCGCCAGAAGCACTGTCATTTCAGTCCATCACATGGGCTGCTGGGAATTCACAAAATATTCTTTTATATTGTGTTGTGGACTTATTGAACTGTGAAAAAAAAAACATTTGTCTACCTTCAGGTGCTGTGTCTTGACTCTAACATCATTACATAAGGAGACTTTTATTCAACAATAGAAAAAAAACAGCCACAGCTACATGGAAATGTCAACTAGAGCACCACCAGTCCAACAGCAGTCAAAAAGACAACCTTTGGCTGATAAGGTCACTTGATCAATAAGATCAAAACATCTACAGCTGAACATCTAAATCAAAAAATTTGAATGTTTTTAATGACAATAAAGTTTGACATTTGCCTGTGGCCAAAAACTATCCCATTTCAGCTTTTATTGTTTAATTATATAAGGTATAATATACGTACCTGCAAGTAATGAAGTAAATATAATGAAGGGACATATTGCAGCTAAGACCAGCTGTGTATTGCATGGCATTCCTGCTGTCTTTATTTCTTATCAACGCCGTCCCATTGTCTGGAGAGCGACCAGCTCACAATGCCTTACTGGAATAAAGATAATCTATAGCAGCCTGATGATTTCACATTCTCTAAATGCTATGTTCAAGTGGATTAAGCATACAGTTCAATTAATTAGGTTCTCTATTCTCTCAGGGCAGCTGAGGCAGTAAGCATCTGTGTGTGCGTGCGTTTGTGTGTGTGTGAGCCAATGCTGTTTTCCTGGTGTTTGATCTGGCAAAGGGTGTGTTTGTCCCACACAGTCACTCACAGGAACCCTCCGGGATTTGGTCAGGATTAGGTGGTAGGATCAGATTGCAGTGTGACTGTCAACATTGGCCACTGTCATGTGGGCTTTCCAAACCACCTCACCGTATGAACTGAATCAACATACCAGCACATAGAGACGCATCAAGGTGTTTTTCTCCAGGGCTCAGATGCACCGATGCAGATGTATTTGCATTTGCGCACTTTGCTCCTTTTAAGTATTAGGTTGACTACATCGAGGCTTGTCTGCACTAGCAGAGTAGGGCTTCTGTCTTAGCCACTGAAACTAGATGTTCCCTTTCAAGTCAAGTCTAACAGATCCAATGTGGTCTTCTGCTACTTCTACTATGACCCCAATCAAATCAAAATCAAATCAGAGTTTATTTGTATAGCACCAAATCACAACAGCAGCCGTCTCAAAGCACTTTACATGCATAGATCAAACTAAAAAAGAAGTAGAAAGAAACCCAACAGAGTCCTCCAGGAGCAACACAGTAGTGATGATGGCGAGGAAAAACTGCCTTTCCTAGGCAGAAACCTCGAGCAGACCTGGTTGTCTGCCCAGACCAGTCAGGGTCAAAGGCCAGGGAGAAACAAGAGAAGGAGAGAGAGAGGGAAAGAACGAGTGGGTGGGGTGAGTAGGGGAGAAAGAAGCACAGGTATGTACGGACAGATCAACAGTCATAAAAACATCCACAAATGCAGAGAGTTGATGGAACAGGAGGGGGGGGGGAGTTGTGATGATGATGGGACTCGGTGGTGCTGAGCCTGGGGCGATGGTTGGGTCGTGTGGTCAAACGGTTAGACGTTAAAAGGTCTAGTATACAGAAGTTCTTGTATACAGCCAATTCATGGACATCATCCAAGTGGATTTTCTCTGTTTTGAATCTTTCTGCGTGACACAATGTGGCCTGTGCCGAGAAACAGAAACACTGTGATAGAACGGCAGCAGAATCAGTTTTCCGTTGCAGAGATTATGCCAGACTTGCTGCTGATAAAGCTGTATGCCTGCAAGACATCCATCAAGGCTGCTCCTACAGAATGCGACCCCAGTCACAAAATCAATGGGTTTCTGTGAAGTCTGCTCACTCCGTTGTTGTTTTAAGCTAATTAAAGCATGCTCCAGATTCTAACCCGTTCAAATTGTCCTGCACACTCATCCACTCTCTTTGACGTCTCAGTCTATGTTGAAATGTTAGATGCCAAACTAATTGTGAATGCGTAGGGTAGGTTCATATGTCGGTCACCAAAGTCGTGATGTTTGTGCACGCCTATTTGATACGTGTTTGTTAGCTGCAAAGAGTGGATCATAATGTGCGCAGTGCAAGTCAGTTGGGTCGAACAGAACCAAATCCAGAGGAAGACAGATGACATGCACCAAAATAAACTAGATTATCCAGCGCTTAATGGCGGATGTTGTGAGGTATCTTGGCCAGAGGCTCGTTGAAGCCAACTCCTTGTGGCTTTTAGTGTTTGTAGAAAGAATAACCTCACAAGGGATATTTCCAAGCAGCGTGAAAGGGAATCTTTGCCACCACACTTGGCCGTTTCTCTCACCGGTCATGGGATCCTGGTGTTATGATCAGTTTATCGATCCAAGGGGCGTTTGAACTGTTACTCGGGGGTGTATCCCGTATCACGCATAAAGCATTGGTATTGATTGCTGCACTTTGTACTGCCCTGAATGCCTCCTGCTGGTGATGGATGGAGGAGGAGTGCGAGGCGGGCGAGTGACGAGAGGGAGGTTTATTAAAATAACAACATGTAGTGTACTGCCTCTACATGGAAGACTCCAGCGAAAGAAGAATTCTGATTTACTTTTTTCATAGTATCATGGTGATAATCATCTGATAAGTGAAGGAATAATTGAGGTGCTAATGATTAGGATCAAAACTCACATTTCTCTGAGTATCTGTCGCACTGATTCATGGCAGGAGTAGACTGCACATATTGATTCTGTGCTTACAAGGCCATAAACACTAACATGCTTCACTTAACCATACTAAAAAGGACAGTAAAAGAGCTCTGTCGAAACATGGAGTAGTATTCTGGGCCATTAGTCGGGGGCTGAGATCTGGGGCCACTAGTAATTATTTTTAGATTCATTTGATTGAGGAGGTGTGGAGAATACAGAGTGTGTGAGACAGAACAATTAACATGCGATCAACTGAAAGATGCTGGGAGGAGCAAGTAGATGGGGAGAAACGGCTGAACATTTGTGCTTTGGTTTCCCCTAACAAATGGAGGAGAGCGTTTGATACCATTCCCTTTTGTCTGATTTGCACTGGACCATGGGTAGAATGAGTAGCAATGTCATATCAGCAAGGACAAAACAAGGAAATTATAGTGCAGCAGAGGCAATGCTTCCAGCTGCGATGGAACGGGTCGCGTGCAACATGATGGTTGTTCATCTGTTCACTGGTGATGAACAGGAATTCTCAGAACTCAAAACATTTTTGTGTCTCTTGCCTCATGTCGTATGTCGTCACATTATATCATTTTGTAATGTGTCGTGTTGTATTCTATCGTATCTCATCATGTCACGTTGTATGTTATGGTAACGTACCTCAGGGCATCATATTTTTATTCATATTATTGGTCCCATCAAGTGCTCAACTCTCATGGATTTAGGAAACCATAAAATAAAGTTACATTAGTTGTATTTCATTACATTTTATTGTCCAATCAGAACCATCAAACCAAAGAATCAACATTTAAAGAGAATACCTTTATAAAAAGAAGACAGAGAAATGTACTATCATGTGCAATTTTACCTCCCTCTTGCTACAAATGGTCTATTACATCTGAACCGTAATTTATTTGTACACAAAAGGGGGACATTTCTTCCAGAAATGTCGCAAAATATTGTTTTCTGAAATAAAATAAGGATGTCAAGTCATTCCCCCAAATCAGTGATTTTCCTGTGTCTCTGATTAGACATTTGCATCATATTCATCATCGTTGGCGAGACTTTTGACATTCAAGCCCAGTGTGTAGTTTGTGTGCTTATTATGACTTTTTGTCCAATGTTCATCTTTTTGATTGGGCTACATGACCACCAATCATTCTCTGTGTCAGAAACACTAGGGAAGCCTGAGGCTGAAACCAGATCCATTTTTTTTTGCTGTTGCTATGCAATATTAAAAAGTATTGCACACCGCCTTGTGAACTCTTACAACTCCATTTGCCACTCATGTAGTGTGACCGAAAGAAAAATATTTCAGGAATTTATCAAGAAGAAACTACAGATATCCCCTTTGTTCTGGCTTCTATTATATACATTATCTCGGACTGTTCATCTAACGAAAATATGAACATTGTAATATAATAGAATTTGACATTTTATAGATGGAACAACTAGCCATATAGAGAATAATCTTTTTTTTTTTTTTTTCAGGGCCGTATGTAGCTTGTTACTCTGGGAAATAACCAACATGCATCATGTTCTAATCCTTCCTGTGAAATGTGTTGGTCAGCCCGAGGCGGCTGCGCTAATCTTGACCCTATCAACTGGTTAAAGCTAATAGACGTGGAATACAGATAAATAATTAATGGACTTTGGATTTTGCTGAGGGCTGTTACCTGTTTTAGGATGTAGGAAAATTTTAAACAAAAAATGGCCAGAGTGAGAGGTTGGGGGTGTAAGAATTTGTTGCCCGTTTTTATGGGGTTGAGGTCGCGCATATTCATATTTATGAGGAAACCCATTTCACTCACCCGTCCTGCTCTTGTGTCTCGCCGTTTCATCCCTTTCACCCCGCGTTATCTATGCATCTCCCTAACCCCCGCGACTCCTCCCTTTCAGAGCACATCCCTCCCCTCTCCATCCTCTCACCCACTCCTCTTCTTCTTTGTCTGTTCCCCCCATCTCCCTCTCTCTCTTGTTTTCTCTCCGTCGCTCTCGTCTCTCACTCCTGCCGTCAACACGCTCTGCTGAAGCCAGTTGTTTTCATCCCCATCTTTTATTTTTTTCCTCCTGCTCTTACTCTCCACTCTCATTACTGCAATCAAGAACAGCACATCCCCTTTTCTTTTTTCTTTTTTTTTTTTTTTTCGTTCGCACATGTACAACCCCAGCCCCCCCTCACCTCTTCTTCCTCCAAGTGCGATTGAGGCAGAGCAGGCAGAAGAACAGAAGGTGGGGAGGGAGGGGGGGAGTTGGACAAACCAGCTGAGAATTGCCCCTCTAAAGGCAGCGTCTACGTCAGAAAGGGACGCTGTTCACATCAGCGGATACGCACACAGACACAAAGACACCTGGCTCGGGCTTATTTGCATCCTCCTTTTCTTTCTCTCTCTCTCTCTCTCTCTCTCTCCCTCTCTTTCTCCTTCTACTCTGTCTTACTGCCAGACTGGAGAGTAAACACACCCACGCACAAAAGGCAGCTAAATCCTGTTTTTGAATCTTGTTTTTTTTTTTCTTCTCCTGTTGTTGTTGCCGATGCCACACCCTGGGCTTTTTTCGGGTTTTCAGGATGTCTTTGTGAGCTCATGCCACAGGTAATTTCGCACACTTGACAGGAACTTGAAGATGAAGAAAATCTGGTCCAAGAAGAGGTTTCAGGTGAGCTTACTGCTTTTCTGAAAGACTGCACACGAAATCAGTCCTAATGGAGAATATGTGCCATTGTCCTAAGAGAATATTATGTACGTTTTTTTTTTGTTTTGTTTTAATTTGGAGACATCTTGCCACACCCTTTACCTGGTAAGATGCAAATACATTTGTTCGTTTTAGATTGAATTATTTTAAGACTAATTTCGTGGGGCGTATAATGATTACAACCAAGCTTCACTGTTTGATGCGCTCACTTATCTTGTAAAAAAAGTAAAAAATATGGGAGGCGAAGCTTTCTACTTTCCCTCTTTGTTATCTGATTGGTGTAATAATGACACTTCACTGCAAAACCATGTTTTATTGCATCATAAATGTCGAAAATTGTCTTTTAAAATTCAAACGGAGCATCAGTAGATGACACCCATTTTCATCACCAAGAAGTCCAAATTTTTTCCTCTTGCACCTTCTGTATCATGAAATATGTATCTTGGCTTGGCTGTGGTGACAGTTTTGTAATATAATAAGTAATTCATAGAAGAGGTTTCAGAGATTCTGAGTAGATGAAAAGTGTGTCAGTAGGCTACACTCCATGGAGACATGGGAATCGGGGCAGCCAGTCACAAGGGCTAAGGAGGGAGCCGAGCACAGCATCAGGCTCACTTCTGAGTGTGGCTTCACCTCTTCTGCATTCTATATCAATATCGAAACCCACAAAGATGTGTTTTTTTTTGCTTCCAGCAGCAGATTTGCTTTTAAAGAATGCCAGTAGGATTTGGATTGTACCCAAAGAAGTATATATATATATATATATATATATAATATTTAAAACATTTGCCAAAGCCTGCCTTTTCACAGAGATGCCTTTTGTGGCCGCTTGGTGCTGATATGATTGCCTTGAGGCCATAAAAATAGGAGATCACGACAAACGATGGAAGCTTCTAGCGGAGTCTGTCAAACAGCACTTACCACCAGGCAACAGTTAATCAAATTGCCTGACACAAAAACATTAAGCAGCGGGGGATAACACAGCAAATGTGTGTGTGTGTGTGTGGGGGGGGGGGGACTGACTATGGAATGAGTCATTTTACTTTGCACTTGTGATACTTTTTGCTTTTTCTTCAGCTGCAAAGCAGTGAGTCATTCTAAGGAGCTCTCCTTGGTGCTGATTGACAGACCGTCCAGGAAGCAGTACTGCTTTATCAGCAGGGACACTTACACATACATGGCCTGAAGAACATATTGGATCTCAGGCTTTTCAGAAATTCAACATCTTCTAAATTATAATTCAACATTAGGACGCTCTTGTGTGAATAAGTAGAAAGACGTGATCACAAAGCAAAATTCAGTCGCTCAATATGACTCATTCAATGCAAAGTGTATTAAAATACACTCGGTTTTTTAAGCAGTCTTTGCAGAATTTTATTAGCGATTAAGAAGACATAAAAGATCCATTTATATCAACTTTTTATGCTGTTTTCACACTGAACTGTTGGGGTTATGAACATGGAAATACTCAGTCATGGACATATTATAAAAATTATAAATCATATTGTAAAAAGGGTGAATATTTGAGATCATATTCCCTGTATCCTTAATAGGTACAGAGGAGTTAATTGTTGTTATATTACTTCATGTTGTAGTATATGAACATGAATAAATGTCCCTGTGAATAATGTGGTTTCGAATTCAAATATATGCCCTCGTAAATTTCAGGAGAAAACAGAACTCATGGTCCTGTCTGTTTTGTTAAAGTTAGAAATAGTTTCATTGTTCTGTTCTACTTTTGAATCCTTTAATCTTCATCTGAGCCTCCTCTTTTCACTGAAGCGTTTGAAAGCTTCAGAAAGCTGCTCAGTCAAGCACTGAATCTGGATTAGTCCCACGTCGAGATGTGTCTGTGTGTTAATATCATTGTGCATGTGGACCACATTTCTTCCACAGACACCAGACGTCTAGCTGGGGACTAACTGTAGCATCAGTGTGTGGAGCTCCAAGTAAAAGACGAGGCTACTACTCACTACTCACCCGCAACCAGTGTTTCTAGTTAGGACCCTGACAACACTTGGGCGTAAGAGGGACCTTGTGTTTATTGTAAAACACAGTCTTCACTTTTAAATAATGCATTGTACTCTGTCTTGTTTCAGAGAACTGGCCATTCCACACGGACATTTGGCAGATTTACCCATGGTGTGTTGTCAGTATGACCTTTACACCACTTTCATTGTGTTCTGTCGTCTTGACTCTTTAAAGCCTTTTCATGTTTGTTTCTACTTTTTTTTTTTTTTTTTTACTAAATTTTCTTGGTTTCAGGTTGTGTTTTAGCCTTTGACGGCATGTACTCTTTTTTGACTTATCTACCTAATAACTTTGTTATATACTGTTGGAAAACAGCTATATTGCTTTAGTGTATTCATATGCTTTTACTGCGTGACTGACTGCCTACAACAAAAGTGGGTTTTATTATTGTACATCCACCCCCACAAAGCCATATTTCTGTAATCATGCTGCTACCTCTCTGCATAAACTGCTCAAATGACTAATGTCTTGCCTTGACGGTGGCAACATTTGGCAGTATTTATGCAGCCTTTGCCAAACTGAAGGTTTACTGTACTTAACTGAAATCATATTGCAAATATACAATATGTTGCTCTGAAATATACTTTCACATAATTACATTGCTGAGTCGGTTTCCTTTGCCTGCTGTGCAAGCGATTTAATGTCCTCTGACACAGATGGGTGGATCTACATACCCACACTCAGGAAATCACACATATTGCTCGAACTGTAATGACTTAATGGTGATTGTTCATGTTACATTGGCTCTCTTATCATTAGGCAGACCTTCTGGAATTGTCTAATCAGGATCTGACTTGATGTGAGGCGCAATGAGGCGCAACCTATTTTGCGGTTGTCGTCCTCCTCCTTCATGAGCTCTCTAACCAGTAAACATTATCTGCCAGCCACCCAGCAGTTTGGCTGGTGATTTTTAGACTCTAATGGGTACGAAGAGGATTGGTCGTGTGGGTGAGAGAGATGCTGGTTTCCATAGTAACGGTGCTCTCCCGTCTGCCCTCTCTTGCTGCCACTATGGAAGCGAAGTTTTCCGCTCCTGCCGAAAGCAAAGCTATGGTAAACCTGCAAGCCTTCATGTATCTCCTCCTTGTGTTTTGTTTTTTTTTCTTTCTTTCCCTCTCCGTTTACCTCAGCCTGGCACCAACTGTTCAGTCCCTTGACATGTCATCTCAGACACCGTTTCAGCCAATTTGGTGGTTTCTGATTGCCTTTCATGATTTTTCTTGCTCTGAACATTCATTTATACATTAAGTACATTATTTGTGTTTGTCTGTGCCGCAACGGAACTCCTGCCCGGTCCTTTCTGTCCATTTTTCACTGTTCATTGTTATACTCATTACCACAGTTAAGTGTACATTGTGTTTTTCATGACTCATTTGTAATTTGAACAATACCCTCCATTTATCATGTCAATTCCGACGTGGTTGGCATTTTCTACACTGCACCACAGAAATATCAGTTTTTGTTGTTTGACTTCCACTGCTCTTTACTAAAGGTTATACAATAATGGGTAAACAGAATCTCTGTGAATGCACAGTTTATAAGATTAAAAAATGAATAATATCAAAGGAATAAAGCCACCTGAGTACAATCGGCTCACCCTGCTGTTGGCTGATGGCAGATGTAAAAATCCCCCCCCTCCATGTATCAGTCATGTATTTTTATAAGCCACCATGAGCTTCATGTCACGCTCCAGATTCAACCCATTTATTTCACTCTGGGAGCACTCCACAGGGCTTTTCAAGGACTCGTCAAACTCTGCTGCACAAACCAAATGTGAAACGTCATTTTCAACAGGGTTGTGTTGTTGTGTTGTGTTCCGCCCCCACCACCACCACTGCCTTCTCCCTTTCCCTTTACTAAGTTTCCGCCTTCCATTCTGCCTCACGTGTGATTTACATTTCTCTATTTCAGACTCTGAGACCACAGAGGATGAGACCACAGAGCCCCAAATGGAAACCAAAGAGGGGCCTGGGAGGCACCAAGACAAGACTGGCCGCAGAGGACCTTCAGGTACCCCATGTCTGATCCTTCTAGATGAGGCTGTCATCCCTTTTCACCTTTTCATTCGTAAACAGGCTATAGTTCAGGATGATCCGGTAAAAAGATTGAAATGCAGCATGCAAATGCTGCATTTCATGCTCAGTAGCTCTTTAAAACATATTTCTAATGTAATAGTCAGTATAATTTATGGCAGTGCCAACAGCTCAGCCAAAAACACACTTCTTCAAAATTGTGACTGAGTGAAGATAGATTTGACGCAGGCTTGTTATAGGCTTTGGCCCAAGATGTCTGTTGTATGAAATCTGATCTGGCAGAATACATTAATCCCTCGCGGTGTGATGCAACAGTGTGACACACTGCCCTAGTTTCCAGCAGGGAACCTGTATCAGGTCTGGATCTGTCTGTGTGGCTCCACAGGGAGCATAGTGGAAAACTGAAGCAGCGTCTTCTTGATAAATAAGGGCAAAGATATTTCACCAGATATTTCACCTTAGCGCGTACTTTGTGCTATATCATTTGAATTCAGTTAGGTTGCCATGACATTTGGAGGTGTGTTGAGCAAATACAGTTTAACCTGCAGGTCTACTCATTTAGCTTGATCTATTGGCAGCCAAACCTACAGACTATGCCACTGGAATTTGCATTATTAATGTGCAGTTTTTTTCATTGTATTTCAGTCACCTCTCTGAGAGTGTTTTTGTGCCTCAAGCTGAAATTACCAGAGCAGTTACAGTTTTTTACATTTTCATTGTTTCTTTTGTGTCCTGTCGCCTCAGTCTGTCCTTGTTATGTGATTATTACATTTATGGAGCAGCTACACATAGTGTCTTGAAATGTGGTACAAATGTTCACTTTGACTCATGGAAAAACCGCAAAGATTTTCATGGCCAGTTGTCAAAGGTCAAAATCACTGTGCTTTAAGTGATCTCATGAATGCAATATCTCGGGAACACCTTGAGGAGTTCATTCAATTTGAGCACACATATTCTCTTGGATTCAGTGTCAAGGCTGTAGTTATCATGTAGCTATGTAGTTAAGTTAAGCAAACTGCAGGAAGTGATTATCAATCCATTTTGGAAGCAACAGATGACCGTGGTTATTTTTGGTTTGATTCTTGATTTGCTCATATTTATACAGTTATTTTAGTTAGTATGATGATGATTTCTGTCGGCTTTTTCCCTTCCGGGGTCGCCACAGCAAATCCAATTCGCATATTTGATTTGGCAGGAGTTTTTACGTCGAATGCCCTTCCTGACACAACCCACTGGATTCTCATCCCGGGAATCGAACCCAGGTCCCCTATGCACCAGCCCGGTGCCTTAACAACTGATCTATCCAGCCGGTTATTTTAGTAAGTATAACTTTATAAAATGAAGATGTAACTGTGTTGACATCTTCATTTAGAGAACTTGAAATAGAAAGACATAGTAGAAAACCTGATGTCCTCATTTATTTCGGGTCTTGAACAACCATTTTAAAATGATTTGTAATGACTTGTTACCCTCTTTTAAGCCATAACACATAAATTACTTTTCACTTTTGTTCGAGTTGCATTGATTTTGAAAACTGCTGTTTATATTTTCGCTATAATGAACAACTGTTTATTACTTAGAATTTTGCTTTCAGGTTTTAGTGTAAAAGATTAAATCCTCAATAAGCACTTGGAGGCTGCATCACCAGGCAAAAAACATCCACAAAAACCTTGCAGTAAATTGTAGTTCTAAGAGGAAACTAGACTTCTGCACTTTGACTCATAGTAGAAGCTGCCTACTGGAGCTTTACTAAATGGATAATAAAAATAATAATTATTAACAACCTGAAATGAAAACATTGCTTCTTACTCTAGGAGCTTTAAAATCAAATCTCATTAGAACATATTTGAAAAGGATGCAAGACATGTAGCTCCACTGCCTCTTGATCTCTTAATACAGAAAGGTTTTTCTTTAATGTCAGCTTTTTTTTTTTTTACTAATTATAATGTAAACTAGTGAGTGTTTTCTTGTCAGGAATGCTTAAATATAATGAATTGCTAAAGGAGCTCTTGTTAATTTGCTAAAATGTTGTCGGTGCACTGGCATCACAGAACCTGTGTGCCTTCACTACCAATTCCCAACAAGGCAACAGGACGTCTCCCTGTAGATGAGAAATATCAACACCCTTCTCCTCCTTTAGTTTTGCATTCTCCTCTCGCTTGCTGTACACTGTAAATGAACTTTCCATGTCTTTGTGTTGGCGGGCTGGCTATGCCTTCATCAGATCCCTCCAGAGAGATGTGTACCACAAAACAAAAAAAAAGAGAGAGAAAGAGAATATCAAATGAGGGCGGGATGAAGTGATGCATCATTTGTTCTCTTCAAGGAAACGCACACTCCAGTTGCTTTACCTGCATACAAAATCTGGGGATACTTGTCAAAGACAAACAAACACCGCACGCCTTTCTGCAAAACATTCAACTTTTCTTACTGTCGAAGTGTTGGAGGTCAAGAACTTGTTTCCAAAAAGGAGAAAAAGTCTGCAAAAGCCAAACTTTTTAGCCGTCCCTCTTGTCAAGCACTTCTGATATGTGTTGTTTTCCTTGGTGGCTGCTCTGAAAGCAGAGGTTTCCTATTTTGGTGGTTTTATGAAGCGCTGATACCGTTTGGATTGGGCTCATGGCGCTGAGTCAGTATCAACTGTGATTGCAGTCAGAGCCTGTCCTTTTATATTCTCGACTCCATCACTGTTTCAAGGTTCCCGTCGTTAACATAAGCTGCTGACTGCCCGTTCTTTTCGCTGCCAAAGCATTCCTGTCTCCGTTGCTCATCACTAAAACGTCAATCATTACCTGATTTGCGATGGGGGAGGATCTCTTTAAGTGGTGCACGCTCCGCAACGTAGCTTTTACATTTTCTGCTTCATTTCCTGTTTTCAAGCAATCAATAGACCCTTTATCCATCTTACCATTTTTTATGCTTAATGATGTTCCTACACTCCTCTTATGTCTGTATCATTTTCTACCAGCTCAGGGTTCTTCCTTTTTTTTCTATTGCAGAGTTTAAGTTTGCTTATTAAAAAAAACCAAAAACAGTCTTTATCTAAATATAAAGCAGATGTGGAATGTTGCACAGACGTTCCAAGCAAAATATATATTGACTGATAAGTTGTCTAAAAATCACAAGTAAATAAGTAAGGAAAAAGAGACCGGTGCCACATTTTTAAAATGACTTTTGAATTCAGTAGGAAAATGCTGTTGAACTGAACTGAAAAGCACTTTTCTTTTATTGACATGGACACCCATTTCGGAGTGTTGGTCCCTTGATTGCAGCCAAGCCTGACAGACTCCCATTTCTTTAAACAGTACACACTGATGTGATTGGCAGGCAAAAGGTGATACAAAATAAACCAGAAAAATAATAAATAGTGATCTTAAAAAATATGTGCTTTTCTACTGAGTGAAATGGAACCTGTCTCCATACGGAGACAGCTGCTTGTAAGTCATCCAGCTCCTTTTTCCCAATGGTCTTACCAATCTTGATCTGAAAATCCAACAAAAGAAGCATAAAATTGCAAAACTGCAGAGCAACAGAGCGAATATTATCATTTATACGCAGGCTTTTTACTGGAAAAAAATTGACTCAGAAGCAGGACTCAGAAATAACTGCGCACACATTGGCATGACTGGAAAATGCCACATTGGGCTACATTGAGACACTCCCTTAATTAGATACATAGTTTTCTCAGTAGCTAATGATGAAACTGGTGAAGGAGAGAGCTATCCCACTTATCTGTCAGAGATGCTCACGGGAAGGACAAAGTAGGCATTCATGACAAAGTAGAAATAGGTAACAATACTCATGAACTGATGCCACACCAAACAATTAGATAAATTTGGAAAAAAAAAATAAATTAAAAACAGCCCAAATTGCCGAATGTTTGGCACTAAAGCAGATGATACAGATTAGATCTTTAAAGGCACCTTAACTCGACACCCCCCCAAGAAAAAAATGCAGACAACTAAAAGTAAAGAGAAAGGAAATTCATGAAACCATTCTGCACCATTTACAATAATTTTAATCATTAACTGTGTTTTCATTTAACAATTCCCCAGTATTTGATGTAATATGACACCAGTAATGTAATTAGTTTTCCCCATCAATGACAGAGAAATGCATAATAACAATTTGAATGGATTTTAAATAAGGTCAGAAGTTTGGAAGTGTCCCGAGGCATTGAGGCCATTCATGCTTTAATTTAACTACTGCTTTAAGTCACAGATAATGACTTTTTTTTATTTTATAGTTTGACTCTGCTTTTGGTGCTGAAACACATCTGTGATCCCGATATACATCTTCATTACCCAGAATTCTAATCTGTTTGAGTTGAGCTGCCACCCTTTGATGCTCACTAAACTGAAATGTTGAGTCTCTGTGTGTGTCTGTGTGTGCAGGGGACGAAAGTCGGATGATGGACTACAACCCAGATGCTTCTGACCGCAGGGCCACCCTGCCTGGGAATTATGACCCTGTTGTGGAGCGAGAGCTTCGCGCTTTGGGCTCACGTCCCCCGGGGCCCCACTTGGACCCCTCAAACTTGGCCAGGCAAGCCCTCAGTGGGGGACCTGTTGAAGGGGCCCCCCCTGTCCGTCACCTGGGTGTGGAACCGCTGATCCGGGCATCTCACGCTAACCTGGCCCGGCCTGTTCAGGGCTCAGAGGAAAGTGTATCTGTAGGCAGCGACTACTATGGGAGCATGTTCAGCCTCTACAGAGGGAGGACATTTTCAATGCCCTTATAGCACAAAGCTTTGATTTCACAAAGTTCTCTGGAAAAGAAAATCAGACCGACACAAACCACAATCTGCTAAGACACACATGAGACATTTTATTTTTCATAGACCCAACTCGCAAAAATAGCGTTTTCAAGTTCTGTCGCAGAAGTTGTTCCTTATTTCATTTGTTTATAGTTGTGACCTCCCATTTTCTTCCAATGTCACACTTTCCTTTGACTCTGTGAGTTTTTCTTGCTGTGAGTGTGGTTTGATTCAATCTAACAATAAGTCCTATTATTATTTCTGATACAGAACATGAGTAATTCAACAACGTAACTCAACAGCTAATATGTATTGATCAGCTCTTATGGAAACTGTGATTCCACTTTTTACCCACTGCATGTTTTCTGGAGCAGCCTCTCATGTTTGGATTAACACCATATCTTTATAGATTTGCTGCGACATGCATGGGTTGCTGGCTTTGGGCCCAGCTAATATTAGCATGAAGGTTATCACAGCTAATGGTCATATGATAATTTTTTTTAGGCATGAAGTTTTTGTATTTGAAGTTGGAGCGAAGATACCTTTGCTTACATTTTGTAAGAATTGCCATTGTTGATTCACTTTGTTGCCCCACCACACGTACCCTTTTTTTTTATTCATTTTATAATTAAGTATTTTGTACTTCACCAGTGTTAGAGTGATTTCTTGAACAAAATGTAGATGTGAGGGACTTCTTTTTTATTATTTTGCATTAATTTCTCTACATTTGACACTGTATTTTGCTCTCTGAGAATACAATGTAACACAGACACAAGGAACTCTCTTCAAACTGGAAACATGAACAGACCGTCTGACACAAATGGATGCTTATGTGCTTCTGTATTAATCTTTCCAAACCTGCATCAGCAGCTTTAACTTCACACCTCCATTTCCCCTCAACCCTTACCCCTTTAGGGCCCAAACTGCTGATGAGCCGTCCCCCAATTCACAGAAAAACAGCAGCCCAAACCAGGATCCCCAAACATCTACGTCAGGCCAGGCTGCTAATGCTAACAGTGTTGTCATGACGCCCAAAATGGTTCGAGCAGGCCCTAAGATATTTGACAAGGTCCGGGCTTTTGAGGAGCGGAGGGCGAGCGCGGACCTTCCGGAAGGATCCATTTCAGGGTTGAGACGGGTGCCATCCTGCGACTCAGACGACAGTGGGAAGAAGACACGAGGCCCGAGCAAAGAGGAGGAGAAGATGCTACAGGACGCTGCCCACAAGCGAGCAGCATTCAAGCAGCGGGCCTCCTCTCTAGAGGACAAGACAAGCTACTCTCAGAAGGTCCAGAGCTACCAGAGCAAGTTTGCCGAGGAGCTCCAGAGGATCAAAAAGCTTGTTGGGAAACCAAGCTTGAAGAAGGCGTATTCCACAGAGCAGCTGTCTGGGAAGGAGAAGGTGACCGCTGGCAAACTGGAACCCATCCCTCCCCAGGTGATTCAAAAGCTGGAGGCCAGAGAGCGAGCCCTGGAGCAAAGGAACACAAAGGAGAAAGACGGGACGGGCCACCGGGGTCACTCTGAAAAGAAGATGACACAGCTGGACTCGCAGGGGAAGCCAGTGGATAGCTCATCACGAGGAAGCACAGGGAAAATCTCTGTTACCATGGAGACAGCACCAGTTCACCAGTTACCAGGGCAACCACTGCCAACAGGCAAGAGGACAAGCCTCACAAGGTTTGCAGATCACTTGAATCGCTGATGAATCTATCTATTTGAAACATTTTAACTGTGCATTTGTGTGTGTTTTCTGTAAAGCACTCTAGTAGATCAAGAAAAAAGTGGAAACAATGGGATATTACCTCAGTCATATGTAAATGACGATTTCACACTTGTCTGTGTTATGTAACCATGCTCTTGTCTTCATACACAGGGAAACTGTACAGAGCTCTGGCACAGGCACACTTGTTGCCACCCCCCAAAAACCATTATCTCTGTCCAGAGACACAATGATGGACGCCAAAGCAGAGCACAGATCACCCAGCCCGGCTGGCAAAAGAGCATCTCCCATCACCCTTAGAGAGAGCCATCAGTCCAACCTCCCCAGGCTCACCCCGTCACCCACCCCTCAAACCAGCCCTCTCATGAAAAGGAGAAAGGCCGAGGTAGGAGGAACGTCTCCTGGCCTGAAGATGACCATCCCCACCATCCTGGTGGAGGATGAACCCATGGAGGTAGAGTGTGACGCAGACAGACACACGACCACAAGGAAAGAGAGGAAACACAAGAGAGGTCACTCTGCCAAGCCACGTTCTCCAGAAGAAGGTAGGAAACACACTTCCACAACCTCCAATAGTTTATCCATATTTACATCCCATGGCTACACTTTTTAACCTACCATATACTTTATACTTAAGTGAAAGTGGCGTCAGTAGGAGGTGCTTTTAGTTGTATGTCTGGTGTATTGTTGTACATGCTGTGCCTCGTGTTCTTTAAGTCAAACAAACTGGCCAAATACAGGGACTCATAGTGGCTCAGTCATTATACTTATAGTCACATCATGTCGCCATATCAGTTGATATATTGTCAATTATTTACATTTTTAAAGGCTGATTTTTGTCCGCAAGTCAAACTTGAGAAATTGGTAAATTAGTGATTATTTGTCTAATATGACTTTGTCATGTGATTTTACTTTTCTTTTGCTTGTTAAATGAAAAACACCAGAACATTTCTGTAATCTGTGACCATGATATAATAATGAAATTTTATGCTTTTGGATTTCACACGCCGCTACTACATATTTTGTGTTTTCTCACAAAACTTTCAACGTTACAAAAAAAAATCCTCCTTCACATGATCTCCTTTGTGCCAGGTCATGGAGTGTTGTCATTATGACTCATATGTAAAATTAGGCTGCCACCCGGTGTCTCCTTCATACATGAGGATGAGTCATGGGTATTATTTAAGTCCAAAGGGGAAAAAAAATGCGCCAAACAAAACACCATTTGTCATTTTTTCAGGCCGGAGACACTAAATGGAACACTCACTTGACTCGGCTTGACTTTCCCTCTCACCTTATGTAACAACGCTTTTTATTGAGCATATTCTCTGGGGCTGTAAAGTGTCCTATTTGTTACAGTAATGAACCGTGTCAGTCTCTGTGTTGCTGAAAGACCCACAACAAACACCAGCTGCTGCTTTACACCTGTTCTTTATTATAGCCTTTACTTAACCTGCTGAACGTTTCTTGTTTTCTGTCTGAACTCCGGGCACAAACCCAGAATACAATATTTTTTCCAGGGCAGATGAAATAGATTTTTTTGGCTCCAATTCGTATTAATCATAACTGAAGCTAAATCAAGTGTCGTTTGTGGTCAGAAATGACAAATACCACAGATAAACAAGTGGGAAAAGCATCAGTTCTCCAATCACACTCGAAGAAGAGACAGGCTTAGAACTCCTACCCACAGAATGACACAATAGGGCGCAATAGCACAACAATAGCAGTTATTTCTCTAGAAAGTGATAACGTTAAATATTGTGATACACATTTTTAGTTTTAATTTTGTCTACACTTGTTGTTATTTTAAGCTGAAACATGAAGTGTTGCACTTTGTGGTTTTAATTTGATTTATATTTAGATTTTGAACATTATATGATAGTTTTTCATCCGTACCTTTTGTCTTATTCTTGTTTTGTTTCATTGATATTTTCTTTTGTTGCTTGTGGTGTGTGTTGATTTTTGCGTTGCTTCTTTTTTAATAACCTGTTGTTGAATTTGCACATAGTTTTGTTCAGCCGTGTCTTTAATATAATTTTGAAATTCTTTTGGTTGCATTTATCTTGTATAATCTTCCCATTTTCATGCCTTTTACATCATTTTCATTAGATGCATCATTTATCCTATTTCACATTTCACTCTGGTTTGCTCTTGCTTCGGCGTCTGTGCATCCACGGACGCGTTCCACTTTCTTCCATCTTTCACAGATCATTAAAAACAACCCCCCAGTTTCTTCAGCTAAGACTCAAGACCATAAATCAAGTGTTAAATCTTAAGAATATAACTATCATTATTGATGCTGACTGATATGAGAACTTTTCTTTTATCATGATTGCATTTGTGCTCCATCAGAGTTACACAAAAGTACATCCACTCTTTGTGAAAGTCACAAAGTACACAAACTCTTTCGGTCTAAACTTAGCTTCAACAAAAAAGTCAGACATTTATCTTCAGTGTTGTCTGCCATGGAAAAATGAATCCAACACACACCACTGCCTCAGGGCCTGGTCTCATTGATAGGTCTTTGTAGGATGTCGTACCAGAATGGAAACTAGTCCATGGCCTCCTTTTTGGTCCTGACCTATTTACAAAAGCTGGTAACCGAGTACAAGCAGCTCCATATAAACGTGACCTGTCACCTCTAGGGGGCTCATCCGATGACTCCTACATGTCTGCTGACGAGGAGCAAGCCGAGGGCCCCTGCTTTCAGAAGCCTCTCGAGGACGTAACGGCGCCCGGCGGCTCCAAGGTCACACTGAAGTGCATCATTTCTGGCTGCCCGCCGCCTACAGGTAACAGCTGAGACCTGAGGCGCCACTGTAGACTGCACCAGCATCTAGTGTTTTACAGAAAAATAAAAGTCGGATCACATTGAAATGCATGTGGGTAATATTGTGAAGTTATAATTTCTACATTGTTATGTTTTCATTGAATAGAATACAATAGAATAGAATAGACTTTATTGCCATTTGTACGTGTTCATCAAGGTTTAAAAAACACAGGTACATTGGAATTTTTGGTCCGTGTCCCTGAGTCAGGTAGCTTAGCTAAAATAAATTACACGAGTAGATTGTACATATAAATAGCAAGAATAAACTGCACATTATAAACATAAATAAACATAAATAAACTGCACCTTGTAAGTAGACCCAATGAGATAAAGTATAGCGTTAAGCAGTAAAGCATTGACTTTTACATTTATATTATATCAAATATCTTCAGCAATTCGGCCAAATAAATAAATCACTAAATAATAAATGATATAATACAAATTATATAATACAATAAATTGTACAATAAATACATTGGTCATAAAGGTCTACTGACATTAATGTCCACAGGATGAAATGTCAAAATGCATCATACACCTTTACACACAGTTGAATTGAGCTAGATAGATAGATAGATAGATAGATAGATAGATAGATAGATAGATAGATAGATAGATAGATAGATAGATAGAT
>JAPTHA010000013.1:12752165-12762169 GCA_029814585.1 Gymnapogon annona
TTATTTAAGGAAAACACCAGTCATCTTGGACAAACCTGACATTGTGTATGTGGTTGAGAACCAGCCTGCGAGCATCACTATCACACTGAACCATGTGCATGCAGCTGTCACCTGGAAAAGGTTTGTTACATCCCACTATGTACAGTGTCTGCATATAGACTGTGCTGAGCAAGTGAAAGAAAATGACTTCAGACAGAGGCGGAAAAAAGTATGATGCTGGTTTTCCTTCTAGTTGTTTTAGCCACTTATTTGACTTAATGCATATCCGCATGTCGTATACTATAGCAAGCTACTATTAATCTGTACATCCAGAGAAGCAGCGATAGAAATATGTATTTTTTATATTTTTATTTCCATTATGTTTCCATTAAATCCAGCATTTTGACATTCATGTATAATCTTTTCTTAAAGTATTTCAGTTGTGGAGTTCTGGTCTGGATGTCTGTTGTACAGTGCTTCTGTTTCTTGTGTCCTCCTCAGGCGGGGCGTGGTTTTGGTCAACAGGCCAGGGATGTACGAGCTCAGCATGCCAGATGACGACCACCACATGCTGAAGCTTCAGCGGGTTCGGAGCACAGACATTGGCCAGCTGGTGGTCACGGCCAGTAACCAGTTTGGCAGCGACCTCTGCACCCTTCAGCTGGCCATGGCAGGTCAGTGCATGTATGATAAATTTAGCCTTTTAGTTTGAATCCAAGCAGCTCGCAATTTACTACTTGCACTCCTATAGTAATCATAGTAAATTCCATTACAGATGAGCTACTCCTAATTAAAATTTAGCCCCAGCTATTTTTGAAGTAATCCTTATTAGCCTATCTAAAATGAGCTATTTTGAAATGAGTATATTCTGTAAGTTGTACTATGAAGAATCAAAATATAGCTTTGGCAGCACCATCAAGGATAAAACTGAAAATTTATTTTTGTCTTATTTTAGTACCACCTAAATTTGAAAGCATCATGGAGGATGTGGATGTGAACGTGGGGGAGACGTCTCGCCTGGCTGTTGTCGTTGAAGGGAAACCAGACCCAGATATTATGTGGTATAAGGTATAAACTTTGCTACAAAATCATTGCTTTTTTTCTGCACCTTTCAAGATTCTAATGTACTTATTGTGGTTGTTTGATTCTTTCTCATTTTATTATCTACTGTATACGTTAATTGTATATGGTGTCTAGTTGTTAATGCGTATGTATGTTTTATGTCTTCATCTTGATTATCATCATGTTTTTAATATTACTCTACACAGGTTTTGTGGCTGCAACTCACACCCTATGTGTTTTCACTTGTGATGTGCTATGTAGAATTTGGCTATGTTTGGGGATAAATTGTTACAATCTGTTAAACTGCTTAGTCTATTTAAAATCAAGTGTGAAGGTTTGTTCTTATGTAATGGTCCCCAAAGAGCAGGGTTACAAAATGTAGAATTTAAATAAACAACAAATCATGCTATTTAACAATAATTACACTCACATTGAACTGTTGTTTTGTAGGATGATGCGCTTCTGTCTGAGAGCTGCCACTTCACATTTGTATATGATGACCCTGAGTACTCCCTTGTGGTCCTCAACGCCCAGAAAGAACACTCTGGTGTATACACCTGCACCGCAAAGAACCTGGCCGGGTTGAACTCCTGCAAAGCTGAATTCACAGTTCACACAGGTGCGTTGTCCTAATTATATCTGTAAAACCAAAAACATGTTGAATGTAGACTGGCTTAGGTTTGTTAATCGGAAGGATAAACTTTTCATTCCTCCACAAATTCAGTTGTATTTACATGAATTCATGAAACAAGGGTTCTGTATTAGCTGCTAATATTCTTGGTTCAGTTTGCCTGTTTATTACCTGCCACTGTAAGCTTGTGTTGTTTGAAAATTGCAGCTCTAAATCTGCACCATATGGACAGGACCACGAGGTGTTTGCAACAACAATATGACACCATCTGTCACTATGGTGGCGCACATGTACAGGCGTACACACACAGAAAATGAAAAAAAAACCTATGTTGGTTCTTCCTGCAGAACGAAAAGAAGTAGTAGAGCCGATGGAAGATGAGGGAACCATTCTGAGGAAGATGAGACGCTTGACGGATTACTATGACATCCACAAAGAGATAGGGAGGTGAGTGTGACCCAGTAGTCCAACTGTCTGTTGGAGCTCTGAGCGTTGGGTTGAAGAATGGGGAGACGGATTCACACCTGTGTAATAGCAGCAGACAGATGTGAGACATGAGTCACCAGTCTGAGAACAGGGAATATGTCAACCAACACATGATTTATTTTAAGTCTGCCCTGGTGGAGACAGGTTTTTTACTGTGTATGACCGATCAATCACAAAAGAGGCAAAACCAAGAGGCAGACACATTTTAGAGTATTTCTCCATGGAAGCAGAGACAGTTCAGTTTAATTTAAAATGCTCAAAATATTGAGAAAATATTAATGGCACAAGACGAATAGCTTTGTATGAAACAATTACATATGGGTCATTGACGTGTGGACACTTTCTGATATCATCTGGGGCGACCGCCCTAAAACTGTGAAAAATTAGTTTTTTTCTGCAAATCTGTATTTTCATGATAAATTTGAAAGTGACACGTCCTAAAAAGGACATGTCACTGTCAATGTATTTATTTTTTCACAGTTTTAGGCCGGTCACCCCAGATGATATCCGAAAGTGTCCACACGACAATGACCCATATAACAACAAGTAGTTGTTATATTTAGAGCACCAGGGAGCTATTGTTTGATTTATTTAACAAAGTTTTTCCAAAATGCACTTTTGATCATTGATCTGATTGTGTTTTACTGACAAATTTATGTGTCCCATCAATAACACTGTTTGAGAATAAGGTCAGCTGTATAAATAAAACTAGCTGTAACTTGTAACTGTAAATTTTCACTTAAGCTCAGGCAGAAATTACGAGTAGAAATGACTCATTTAAGAGTAACAGGCTTTACAGAAATGCCAATCTGACTGGGGTAAGAGTTCAGTCAAACATCAGGTTCAGTTTAACCTAATTGGACCACACAGGCTGACACCCACGCTATTTTCCATACATGCAGTACAATACATTTTTTCACCTCAACTTTTAGGGTCAAGTGTAGTCAGTGTTTTTACACCACTCCACCATCTAATCCCCCCCGCGCCACTTGGTGAATAGTGAGCTACAAAACCACGTCAAGAAATAATGCCCCTAAGAATGTTAAGTGTTGCGTGTTTTACCCCTCAGCCAACATCAGGCTGAAGGCGCGTTGTAATCCAAATCTGCACAAAGACAACTGATTATGACATTTTGTTGCCAGATTCACTGTGTATGTGTCTGTTTGATGACAATAAAGGAAGTCTATGTCTAATTGATGTAAATTTTCGGGCAGTGCCATCCAACAGAATCTTAAACTGCATTTGGCTGAGGAGTATTAGAAGGGCGCCACATGCTATGTTTTCAATCTGTGATTATCAGCCATTTCAGGCTTTTAATTGTTTTCCCACCCTAATAACCTTTGATTTTTTTTTTTAGAGGATGCACCACGTTGCGATTTATTGCATGCTTTAAATTCTTTCTGCACTCCTGTTGTTGCAGGGGGAGTTTCTCCTACGTGAAGAGGGTGACTCAGAAAAAAAGTAAAGATGCTCTTTCTGCAAAGTTCATTTGTGCACGGGGTAAGAGGAAAGCCTTGGCGCTCAGAGAGATGGACCTGCTGTCTGAGCTGGACAATGAGAGGATTCTTTATTTCCATGATGCCTTTGAGAAGAAGAACGTGGTGGTGATCATCACAGAGCTGTATCCTTTCAGTGCAGTGCCATGTAAATGTGCTGTTGATTTTTGTTTTGTTTATTTATTCCTGTTTGTCTTACTTGGCCTGAACAGAAATGCAAGCATTTATTAAGCAAAAAAAAAAATTTTAAAAGCGCCACCCTTTCTGCAGTCATATTTCAAATATTAGTTTGCTGTGCACCAAAAAGTGCACTCAAATACATCTTATGGAAAGTGAAGATCTAAGACATTAATCCTAATGTCTCCTGCAGTCCCCTGGAGGCATGAATGAAGCACAGGACAGCTTTTTCCCTCTGACTCATCACCGATGAGTGGAATTAGCAAGAGATAGGATGTGTGGGAGTTTTGCTCATTTATAATTCATCTCTCATGCACCTACTGCTTGGATTATGTAGTCAAGTCACAGCTCTTTTTTTTTCCTCAACCATTGTGTGAAGATGTCACGAGGAGCTTCTGGAAAGAATGGCCAAAAAAACTACAGTCATGGAAGTGGAGGTTTGTGTGCGTCTGCTTCAACTGCACTGCGCTATCATTATATAACATGACTTTTAAGCTCATTGCTTTGTGTTTCTCTACAGATACGCTGTAGTGTTCAGCAGGTTTTGGAGGGCCTTCGTTATCTTCACCAGAAAAACATTGCCCACCTTGACATAAAGGTACATCACCTATATATAAACCTAAAACTTTTCACTTGGATCGAATTTCTTTGTTTGCAGTTGGTGTTAAAATTGTTTTCCCTACCACTGTTTTTGTGTGTATCTTCTTGTAGCCTGAAAACATTTTGATGTCCAGTGCAAGCAGTGACCAGATCCGCATATGTGACTTTGGAAATGCTATAAAACTGGAGACATCAGAGGAGCACTACTGCAAGTACGGCACGCCAGAATATGTTGCACCAGAGATTGTTAACCAAACTCCTGTCTCCACGGCAACCGACATATGGTGAGCCACCTGTTCTGCAAAGAAGTGATTATGCACTGCAGCCTCCACACACTTATCTGCAACCAAATAAACTGTTGTTTCTTGAAATGTGCATCTAACTCATCTGCTCTACTCCCACACAGGCCTGTAGGTGTCATCACTTACCTCTGGTATGGTACATCGACTTCAGATAAAGTTTGGCGCGCCAGTTTGAGTTTAAAGTTAATTTATTGGTAAAACTTTTGTTGGGCTTTTATTTTTTTTAGCCTGACTGGTGTGTCCCCCTTTGCTGGAGAGAATGACAGAGCTACTGCTTTAAACATCCGGAACTACAATGTAGCATTTGAGGAGAGCATGTTCTCTGGTTTCTGCAAAGAAGCAAAGGGATTTGTCATAAAGCTTTTAGTGGTGGACAGACTGTAAGTATACAATGGACTTAATCTTGCTCTGAGTGAAATTTCACATATTGTATATTTATAAATAAACGTGTACATGTCTGGCCCACTTAGGAGACCCAGTGCCATCGATTGTCTTCGCCATCCTTGGTTCAAGGTAAGGTGTTGTTGAGAAAATAGATTTCTATATGCTTTCATTCTTATTAGATGTGTAGTTAAGTCTCAGCCATCTTAAAAATAACTCCACTTTATTTTGTTTTGCAGTCATCCACAAACAAAAGCATCAACACAACTATGTTGAAGCAAGTTTTGTCCAGAAGACGATGGCAGGTAAAAATTAAAGCACATGCACTAACAGGAGGATATTAGGATTTTTATCAAAAGAACTTCCCCTAGATGGATATGCTCTTTTTTGGACCATTCACTGTAAACCCAAGAGATGTTAAATCACTTTCTTGGTTTAATAGATATGGGCAAAGATAATTAATTTAGTCGGAGCAGTTGTTTACCTGCTTGCCTAGTTTCAGCTACTTCATCAGAATCATCATGTGATGTTGCCGTGACTAGTCTGAGTGGCTTCTCAGGAACGTCCCCTGTTGTCTGGAAAATCCTCCTGAGTAGTCTATTAGACTTGTTTTCCTGATTTATGCAAAGAAGTGGTTTATGCCTTAATTATTTATGGTAACTCACACCATATTTATATATTTAGAAACAAAAAAACTTGTTAAGTGTAATTTTAGACTTAAATGATCCTTCACCCACTGCAGACTTTACATAATATCTTTAATATAAATGAAACAAAAAAAACAATCCCAAGGAATTTACTTCAAAAACTGTCTCCAATGGTGTCATGTCTTGGTTTTTCTTCAGCGTTCCCTTATCAGCTACAAATCCAAGATGGTGATGCGCTCCATCCCAGAGCTTCTGAATGACTCATCAAGTCATGTTTCCATTGCTGTGGCCCGGCATCTTAAAGAAGGCTCTCCACCACCTTCCTCTTCCTCTGACTCCGATGCAGATGTGGACGAGCTCCCCTTCATTCCGATGCCACTGTCCATGGTGTTTTCTGGTTCCAGAGTCTCCCTTAATGAGATTCCAGGGGAAGAAGATACCCCTGTGTGCCCCAGTGTTCCGGCTGATGCAAAAAGTCGAAAGGAAAACATGGAGGGAGCAAGTACAAAGATAGGAGTTACTAAGAAGATAAAAGAGGAAGAGGAAACTCCTAATGTAGAGAACACGGAAAAGACGAGGCGAGCTCCTCTTAAAAAAGGCTCAAGTGTGGAGTCTGATGAATCGCAGACGAAAGCCAGACGGGCCACCATGAGAAGAGGCAGCTCTGCTGATTCTGCTTTGCTTCTCCACATTGACCCAGAGGAGGGAAATGCTAAGGAAGACATAGAAACAGGTAGCAAGAGCCTGAAAAAAGCTGTTTCTATGGAGCTACCCAACCGTAGCCCTAGCCCTGGGCCAGCTAAACTAAGTCAGGAGGATTATGCCCTGAAACTGGAACTGATGAGGCAGCGGCTACTCAGGGGAGGAAGCATGGACAAGAAAATGAGTGGTCTACGAGGGCCTCTGTTTGAAACATTAGGCATGGACGATGAGAAGAGAACTGGGTCACTCGATCGGAACTTGAGGAGATCCAGAGCAGGACCATCAACACTCACCAGAGCAGCATCCTCAGAGAATCCCACAGAGGATACTCCAAAGACCAAAGTATTCAGAAAAAGTGCTTCCTTCACCCAGGAAGATTCTGAACCTATGCCCCTGCATCGCAGATTTGGGGCCCCCCTAGAGATTCCGTCAGCAGGCCACGGTAACATGGAAGGGAAAAAGCTTAAAGAGGCAACCTCGATGTCTGCACTTACAGAACAAACAATAATAGATCCTGCATGTGTCACACCCACAATAATAGAGCCTGCATGTGTCACACCCACAGAGAAAACTTTTGGAAGAGTGGACCAACAGAACAGTCTGAATGAACTACAGAATCTACAAGCTATGAATGACAAGAACGTGGATCATATAGTTGAGGGCAGGACCAAAACGCAGTCAAGTAAAGAATCAGAATCTAGATCACCCTCGGTAAATTCTCCTCGAATTGTTATTGAAGAGGACAATATACAATGGAAGAAAGAAAGTCAGGACTTGCATGTGAACAAAAACGAAGTAAATGGAGATTCTGCAGGAGTTGCGCCACAAATTAGTGAACACTCAAAATCCGATCAGTCCAAGCGCCCTGCTGCCAGTTTCACCAGTAGTGGTCCAAAACCCACTGACACCTCTGCATCACCTGAACATCCGGCTGTATATGCCAAAATAGCAGCTGGCGACCGGTCTCCTCCTGGATCTTCATCATCCAACCCTGAGCTTCCTGCTATCCGTCAGCCTGTGCTCAGAACAGACATTAAAGACATTGACTCAGAGGAGATCTTTGAAGCTAGGTTTAAAAAACGGGAATCTTCTTTGACACGCGGCCTCCGAAAACTGACTAGGAACAAATCTGAGGAGAAGTCACCTGTGTTAAACAGGAAAGTGACTGAGGGAGGAGAAGAGGTTTACAGGCCAGGGGAAAGAGGAGCACCTCTCGAGATGGTACCCCAAGGGCTACGAGAAAAGTCCAAATCCGTTCAAGACTTGAGGGAAGTAGATAAAGAAACAGGCCTTGGTCTTATTGGGAGGTTGTCTTTGCGGGCAAAGAGATCAACTTCCACTGACAAAAAGGGCGAGAAAGTGAAGGATGAAAAGCATCTGGAGGTACAGGAAACAGCTACAAGCAAACGTGTTTCATGGGCCATTGGTCGCAGTAAATCCCTAGATACGGGGGCGCAAAAAAAACAAGAGGAGAAAAAAGCTGAGGAGTCTTCAGTTTCTGCAATGAGGCGCAAGTTTGAGTCCAAAGTGGCTGGAATCTCTGCCAAAATACGGACCCAGTCAGAAGAGAGGAAGGAGAAAGATGCTAAAGGAAGTCAGAAGGAGCTGGCACAAAAAGATTCAAAGAAGGTCCCAGATTCTCCGGTCCTTGCAATGTGTCAGAAATTTGAGACCAAAGTTTCGGGAATATCCCAAAAAATCCGCAGTCAGTCTGAGGAGAGAAAAGGGGAGGCAGAAGGGAAGAGAACCCCGCTGTTCACCCGCCATCGTCATTCTCAGTCTGAAGGCCGAGGCCTGAAAGGAATGGGCATCCCAGAGAACCAACTAGCAAAACAGACTGGTGGCGGCGCATCCAAGGACTCCATTGAATCCACTTCCAGTGTTCATTCCGAAAAAGTGCCTGAGAGTGACAGGAGATCACGGTGGGACCGGTGGGGGTTGACGAGGAGCAAGAAAGAACGAACCTCCTCCCAATCTGACGTACCTTCACCGTTACCGAAAGAGGAGGGCTTGTCGCACTCCCAGCAGTTCATTCGCTCTGCTTCAGATTTCGCTCCTGTGTTCCACATCAAGCTGAAAGACCACATTTTACTGGAGGGGGACCCTGTCACTCTGAGCTGTCTTCCAGCTGGCAGTCCTCACCCAGAAATCACATGGATTAAAGGTATCCAAGACTCACGTAGAATTGTCTCCTATGATCTAGTTCCATCCAAAAATAAATCACACTGTTGGTTAATTTTTGTGTATTCCAGATCGGAAACCATTGGAGCTGGATGACAGAATGAACTTGATATCCCACCCAGACGGCAGGCAGCTTCTTACTATCATGAAATCAAGCCGGAAAGACGCTGGAGTTTTTGAATGTGTGGCTACCAATGCAATAGCTACCATCACCACCTCTTGCACGTTATCAATAGCTTGTAAGTACCAAGGTGTTCCAGGATCTGTCTGCCATTATCAGCCTGTCATTTAAGGGTGCAGTGTGTAGGATTTAATGGCATCCAGAGCTGAGGTTGCAGATTTCAACCAGCTGAATTGTCCTCAGCCTCTACTTCTATGTGTGTAGGACGTTAGTTCCTAAACTTTTTTAGCCTGAGATCCTAAGGATGAAATTTTCCTCCTCTCCCAAGGCCACACATTTACACAAATGTCACATGAATTGCCATAATGTTTGTGTGGAATATACACTTATCAATAGTCTTATAGCAACACATCCTCAACTACTAACAACTACTAACAACTGTACACAAAAAACACAAATGACAAATGTCTATTGTGTAATTTTTGTTTGTTCTTGCGATTTTCATTGTGTCAATGCTATTGTTCTGCTCCACTTTTTATGTCATTTTGGAGATCTTACATATTATACCATTTATTTTTTTAATCTCTTATTCTTGTTTATCTTTTACACCTTTTTTGTCGTTTAAGTCTTGTGTTTTACGTTGTCTTCATCTTTCTGTGTAGTGTTCTTCTCATCGCATTTTATATTGATTTGTGTAATTCTTTACAATGACACATATTGTAGAGAACACTTCGATTTTAATTATAAAAGTAAATTCACACATTATTATTGTTCTTTTTTATTCCTGCCAAATGGCAGCCCAACAAAGACAACTCTCCAGCTCATTTTGGGCATACACCCTAAGTTTGTGGGTGTAGTTAGAGTACTGTCACTAAGAACTTGAAAGAGGACTTTGTTGTTCTGTACTGTAGAAATATAGCCGTCAAACTTCAGATATGAACAGCTCATTCTGATTCCTTTTTTCGGTTGATTATACACTGATAATATGTTAACTATATATGTATCTATGTATGTGTGTGTGCGTGTGTGTAAGTGTGTGTGTATATATATATATATATATATACACACACACACAGTACAGGCCAAATGTTTGGACACACCTTCTCATTCAATGCGTTTTCTTTATTTTTCATGACTATTTACATTGTAGATTCTCACTGATGGCATCAAAATAATAAATCTATAATAATAATAAAATAATCTGAATGTGAACAGTTGTCCAATAGGGCTGTGGGCTGT
>JAPTHA010000013.1:12775726-12786005 GCA_029814585.1 Gymnapogon annona
GATAGATAGATAGATAGATAGATAGATAGATAGATAGATAGATAGATAGATAGATAGATAGATAGATAGATAGATCCATCCATCCATCCATCCCTCGGGCAGGTTCCTCTGCGAAATTAGAGTTCCAGCAGCAGTACAGTACCGTATAATACACAATAAACACAGAATAAAACAAAATTAAAAAAATACAACACCGAATAAAAAAATAATAATGGAATTGAGCCAAATACAGTCAGGAAGCATAAATTGACAACATTATATTACACTATAAATGGAAAATGGATTGCACTTACATAGCACTTTTCTACACATGTATTGTGCCCAAAGCGCTTTACATTGGCCTCATATTCACCCATTCACACACACATTCACACAACAGTGGGTGACTGCTGCCATGCAAGGCGCTGCCAGACTCCAGTGTCTTGCTCAGGGACACTTCGACATGTGGAGAGTCAGAGCCAGGATTCAAACCACCGACCCTTCAGCCATTGGACGACCCACTCTACCAACTGAGCCACAGCCGCCCTCATATATAATATGAAAAGTAATAGAATATGAAATATGTGCAATGTTCACTTTGTTCACTTTTGACAATGCACGTTTCTCTGCTGCGCCCCCAGGCTCAGTGGTCATCTTCCCTTTGAAGACAGAGACCCTCAAAAGGTGGAATCCAAAATCTTGGTTGCAAAGTTCGACCCGACCAAACTATACCCTAATGTGTCCCAAAGTGCCTCCACCTTTCTCAAGAAGATGCTGAGCAGTTACCCTTGGTAAGAGTCGACACCAGCTCCTTTACAGAAGAGTTGGATCAGTTTTATCAGCTTTTTGTTTGTGTTGCTGCTTTGTATTTAGTCCATTTCAATTCAGGTAGTTTTACTCGGGAGTTTTATTTTTTAATGACTTTCACTTTCGGTTTCAGTGTTTGAATTTTCCAGGTTTTCTGAGAAAAGCCTTGGAAAAAAAAATCTTTAAAAAGGACGATGATGATGATTACAGAGAATGAACCCACATGTGTAAAGGCATTTTAACCTTGTATATTTTTTTGTCGATAAGTTCTGTGATTTTGATTAGTTTTGAATAATTCATTGTAGTTTTTGGTCTTTTTTTTTCTCCAAATGAAAAATGGCCAAGACATACAAACGTATACCAAAAAACACACTGCACAAGTATGAACTGATCAAACTCATAGCACATAGAACATACAATGTCATCAGCAAATAAAATACATTCAAATACATTGAAAATACATTGAGGTGACAAATAAATACTGTGCTTATATCATGGCTTACATATTCTCTTTTCATAACAGATCAAACACCCAGGACATTGAACATTAAAGTGAATAAAAAGTACTTATGCTGCAGCTCTTCTGTTATATAATCAACGTGGTTAGTGTCTGTGGATTAAAAATGCTCATTCATCCCCATATGTTTTCCAGGGCGCGTCCGACTACACGAGACTGTTTCACGCATGCTTGGCTGCAGGACTCGTACCTGATGAAGCTGCGGCGGCAGACCCTCACCTTCACCACCAGCCGACTCAAGGAGTTCCTGGTGGAACAGCAATGCCGCCGCACAGAGGGCGCCACCAAGCACAAGGTGTTGCTCCGCACCTATCAGGGCTCACCCTCGTCCTCTGCTTCTGGGACGGCGCAGCCTGTTCCAAACCCAAAGTGAGATAAAAAAAAAAAAAAAAAGAAGTATGAAGCTTGTGTCTGACATTAAACTGCAGCGCTTGACGTCAGTCCGGACAACGGTAATCTGCCCAGGTTGAAGACAGCCTGTCTTAAAGGAGGCTGTCTGTCGACCAGCCTGACCAGTGAGGCCCAGGTACCTGCACAGACGACGGGCACAGAGCTGCAGTACGGCATCCAAAGATCACAGAGGAGTTCATGCGCTCATTTGGGAGAATTCAACACTGCTGCGAATGTGAAATGAACCAAGAACGCCACAGAAACCGTGGACTCACTGGAAGGACATGGGATGTTCTTTGGTTTTTCTTGACTGATTGCACAGATACCTTTTTACTTTGGTCACATCGTGAATTCTGAAATTGCACATAAATATTTGGTTTTTCAAAGCACTGGTCTCCACCCTGCACCATCAGCCTGGAACATGTGTATCATCTTTAGCATTTCTACAATACAACCTTGTTCATGTCACAACTCATGTGAATGTAACATTGTGTAAGCTGCTATTTTTTGTCTTTTTTTTCTTTGGCATTTTCTGACACATTTTGAAACTCAAAACCAAAAATATTCTTTTCTTGAAATTGTTTACTTTTTTCCATGTTAATTTATTTGCATGTGTGTGTACGCAAGGATTTTTGATCCACTTTTCAAATTAGTAATGAGGTAAAAAAAAAACAAAACAAAAAAACAACAACCTAGGGGAGTATCTTTGTCATCAATGTTAGAACTCAGTGAAATGGACTGCTTTAGGGTGACCTAGGAATTTGTGGTACAACTTATTGTTCTGTGCTTGAATCTTAATTTAACTAGAATACAGGTATGAGAAACAGTCTGTAGTGTAGATACCGTTTTACCTGCAGAAGTCCTACACACTGGTCAAATTGCTGTGGTTTCTCAGTATTAACCATCGGTGGGTCAAAGTGATCACCCAGTCAGTGCCTAAAACCCATTAGTGTCCAAAAATCTTTCGTATAAGGCTGTTTGCTGATTCATATTCACTTCTAATAAATTATCTGAACAAGACAAATATTTGTGATATTTGGGGTTCACAACATCTTCTACGTGCACACATTTCTACACACATACAGTACAAAAACGGTCCTTGTAATAATAGAATGTCTTGTGTATTGCTCTAACAGTGTTCCTTTTTTGTATGAATTTGGACGGTTGAAGATTTGTAAATGTACCAATTTGCGGTGTTTATATGTGGAAAATGGTTCAAGATGTTTTTATGAGATAGTATGTAATAAACTATTGATACAATTGGAAAAATGAACTCGCTTCTCTGTTTAAGAGGCCGCTTTGCGATAACTACTGAACTCATGTACAGAGAGGAGGTCTAGACTTTTTTAGGTGTTGGAAGGTGCTGTAGAATAGTAGCATATAATGTAAAAAATAAATTTAAAAAAATGAGTGCTCTTTTCCCAGAGTGGGACTAATAAAATGAATCTATTCACTGTCATATTTTTTATCTTCATTTCCATTTGTCAATTAAAAATGTCCTGATAACTCAGGGAAAAAAATAAATCAGTCATAAATAGTGGGGCAACAATAACAAATTATTTTGAAAATATTCGAGTTATTCATTTTTGTTGTATTGAGAAAATAACAATCAGTGTCCAGTCGCAGTAAACTGGTACTATTTCTGTATTACGCTCCGGATGTCAAGTGTCACTTGTGCGACGCTCCCTAACTGTGGTCGGTTTCAAGGGACCCCAACTGGGCGTTCCTTCACTGTAGAGCCGACGAAAAAGAAAAAAGTTTTAAGTCTTGAGGAAGTTTTTTTTTTTTGCACAACTTATACAGCAGTACAGCCTTGAATATACATAAACCTGCTGATGTAGAAGAAAGCTGGGTATGGTGTCCTGGTCAGTCAAGCTGTGTTTTTCCTGTAGTAAGAATAAGTGTTGTCGCTAGCTTAACTTAATGGTGTGTTATTTGTAGCCCGTGGATGAAAAACACGGAAGGTTATCGCTTATTTCTGCATTAAATTCTTTTGTTGAGCGGGCGAAACATTACAAAGGGGGTTAAAGAAGAAATACGCGTCGTTAGGAGTCTGAACTGCGCCATAAGTTTAATTGTTCGTTTGTTTTTCTACACTTAAAGGAAATAAATCTGATGTAGCTTTCTTGGTAGCTTAGCTTAAGTTTTTGGTTAACTTTGTTTCAAGCTACTTTAAGGGACCGTCTTCCAACTTGTAGACGCCAGCAGAAGGAGCGTGAAACATGGCGGTTCCCTTCACTGCGCCACTTTAAGTGAAAGGGGAAGCCTTGAAACCTCCATGTTTGTATCTTGAAATTGCGAGGGGAGTTGAGCACCATATTGAATCAAAGTTGCCAACTCTTTGACAAATGTTTTATAAGTTTTCTAACTTTGACTCGTAGCGAATAATCAGAGCGGACAAACTCCAAGCCGACGTGGAATGGACACGCGCTGTAGGCGACTTTAGTGCGATGTGGCCCCGTGCGCTCCAGCCTTGTTTTCCTACATGTTGAGTTGCTTTAATGCGGCACCGAGTCAGCGAATAAACTCTGAACTTTTTCAAGTGTGAGGTCAGCACTCTGGACCAGACCTGGATGTGATGGACAATCCGTCCTCAGTAATCACCCAAGTAAGCCGGGATGAAGAGGGAAACAAAGCCGCGGGAGAAAGGGGTAAGTGTTGGTGTTTTTCTGGTTCAGAAAACTTTTTGCAGCTCCGTGTTGGAACTCCCCAGTCAGAGCTCACCGTCCTCCGCTCACAACCCGCACTGTAAACAGCCTTATCCCCACAACAACACACACACGGCTTCACTGCTGCAGCTGGATCAGTGTGACGCTCCGAAAAAGTGGACGTGAAATAAGTGTAGGTACTAAAAGTGTCAGGCTCGTGCATAGCTTATGGCTGCGGCCCTTTGGCCCGTGATGAAAGGAAATGACGTCCTCGGACTGGTTTAAGAAAGCTATGATCTAAATAAACGGAGAGAGGGGGCATCATAATACAATTGTTTTCTTAAAACGACTTATTAGTTGTGTGAAGAGCTGCTGCTGTTCACATACAACACACGCAGATGGAAGGAGGCCGCAGTGAAAAACACATGTGTAAGGATCGTTTTAAAAGCTACATTCTGAGCGTATATTTTCCATTATGACAGGTTCAAAACTCATCCAATGGCTGTATCTTCTGCTTAATTATCCCACTGTGTTGCTTATTTCCTCCCAGGCCTGTCGAGTTCAACTTTCTTCAATATTGCACTCCGTTTATCAGTTGTGACTCGAGGAGCATGGATTTCTGTCACAGCAGATTTACACAAACCAATGAGATACCGCAGAGTGGAAACTACAGGTTACTGAGTAAACATATGACCCATCAGTCACTCATCATCCCTGAGATATATCCTAGTCAGTTCTTAATGTCTAACCAGTACACTGTGCATACACGGTGCCATTTAAATACACAGTGTCTGTAAACACCGCCAGGCACAGCTCATGTTTTGGCATTACAGGATAAAATGAGATGTGAGCTGCTGATTAGAGTCTGAAAGGCAACACAGAAGACGGCTCTTGAAAACGTGTAGTACTTTAATCTATTGCAAAACCTTGTCACACTTTGTGAAACTGTTTATTCACTGCTGACACACATCTGCTGTCTCAAACACAATATGTTTGCCATTCTCGGCCTACAGAGACGCCTCGTATTATGACAACCTTTGTCCATTAGCCTCATTAGATGAGGATCACTCCAGTTTTTTGGTGTTTGAAGGACGTTTAGAGTGTGATCTGGTTTGTGCCTGCAAAATTCAGATATATGAGTCGCAACATAAAAACAACTTTAAGTGTTTTTATAAGATTAGATTAAACTGTATAGTAGTTGTTTCATTTTTCAGATTCAGTGTGGTAATATGGCCAAAAATTATATCAGCAATTAATGTCTGGACCTGAGTGTGAGTTATTTTTTACTGTTAGAACCTGAAATCTGCAGGAAAAGTTCCAAACAGAATGATAAAACTGCATGAACAAGAAACTAAAGTCTAACTTAAGTAACTAAAATATTTTCCAAAGGGTTTTAGCTAACAGCATAAATTAAATAACCCAAAAGACAGTTCTGTGGCGATGACAAAAGCCTATCATGTCTTGAATTTCACCGTTTAAAATTGGTGTCAAAGTACTGAAAACAAAAGCAAGCGAGGGCTGCGACAATGATTCGATGACTGTATGGAGTTCTGAACACTTGTTTACTATTTCACAAATAATAAATGACCTCCACATTATTCTTTTTTGTTTGTCCTACATAAATGATGTATGAATGTGCCTAATCCTGTAATGATCAAACTCCTTATAATGTTGGGAAAACCATGGACTTTGGAGGGGAATTAGCTTGTTTAATCTACTCTGGACATTTGGCCAACTTTGTCATGTTCCTTTTGACATTGCACATCCTGCGCTGTAACTGTGGTTCATGTGCATTGTCATGACAATGTGGAAACCATATATCACGCAGCCCTTGAACTTCAGTATGTTCGTCTGACACCTTCGATTGTACTTTGGTTAGATTCAGCTTTTACTTGTGCCAGAGCTGAAAACCATTAAAATGTGGATGAGCCTCATTCTCTTAAATATTTACTCCTGTTCTATAGTTCTTTGAATACTCAAAAGGAAAAAGGTCATTAGCTTGAAGGTCAGCATCAAATTGAATTGGATAATGTGCTTAAATCATTATTTACCAGCACACATAGACGCCCGACTTAGTAGCATTTGGAGTCAATTTGTTTGAATTGTGATAATAGCAAAGCTAGTATCACAGCATAATGCACTGGACTTGTTGTTTTTTCTGTTTTAGTGAAAAGAGTTGTCTTACTATTGGTATTTTCACAAATGTGTTGGTGTTTTATTATTAAACCTTTCACTTTTTCACTTTGCTAATCCGTTGTTGTTCATTTTAATTTCACTTTCAATTTGATAAATTGACTAGTTTTAGTCTATAGTCATAATTTGAGTCATGTTTCCGGATATTGTCATAGTTTTAGACCCTGAGAAACTAAGAGGAGCATAGTTTGAGGAGGACAGATATATACGTACATGTATTTTTGTGGTCGAAGTCCTAATGACAGGGCGGTTAAAGGCTTGTCATTTTCCCGCCTGTCTATCTATTCATAGGTTAGAACAAAGGTCATCGCTCTCAGATCAAGTCATCTACTAATTATTGCTTTTGTACACAGGCCTCGAATGGTGCTGGCAGCCTCATAAGGGCCTCTTATTTTTATGTATCAGATAAACTCACAGACATTGTGAAGGTCCATTGAAAACACAGACACGGTCTTTAGATACACAAGTGGTTAATAGTCGTTTTTCTTCTTTAGAAGGTCAGGGTGTTTTTATTGTCACATGAAAGTCTCAAGCTTTTTGAGAGGCTGCTCCACTGCATATCTGATATCCTTAACAATTATAAATTATTTACAGTTAAAACACGGCAGAATTAATAAACCTGCAATGGCACATCCACAGGTGGCGTTCCAGATGTTTGTGATTGTAGCAGCCATAGATAATAACACATTTACATAGTGACTAAACTCAGTCATCGGGGAGGCAGGAGTGTCAGTCCAGAAGTGTCTTATCTTATCTCGGTGTCAGTAATTCCACACAGATGTCAGTCAGTGATTTAAAAACACCATCTGAACCAATCCATAAGTTATTGGATGGGAGATAACACGCCAGGGTGTGAGCATTTTCTGCATACTTCCCATGTGATGCTCCTGCTGCAGTTATTCATTCTTTCACTCTGTGCTCATTTTCATATGATCTTTTGAATTTGTTTGTGTTTTTTTTTAAAAAAAAATTGTGACCAAGTTAGTGTCATATGAAGAACGCTCAAATACGTGCGTTAGTCTGCCCAAGAAAGCTGTACAGTGCTTTAATTGCATTAAAAACCACACACATGCCAACAATTTTCTCTATTGCACCGGCTCGCGGCAGCTTTTTTAAAAGCCGTGCCACTTTGGTCACTGATACTTAGAATGTGCCACCTCTCTTAATACAATTTACAGAGTTTCAGCAAATGGAACTGTATGAAGTCAACTAAGGGAGTGTAGTTTTATGGCAAACTGTAGTAAAAAAGTATTCAGCTGATTGGATGTAAATGTTTTAAAATGACAAAGGATAATGTGACCTCGTGACATGTTTTGTGTTTGATAAGCCTGAATTCTGATTTTAGACGACAAATTCTTGTTCTTAACTGCCCTTTAATCTGAATATTGATAATGCAGTACTTAGAAATCCACTGCAGTCGCTGTTAAGAGTGACAATACCAGTAAGATCCGTGATTCAGTGTCCCATCAACAGTATCTGAAGGATGCACATTTGGCTACTAGTGTGTAGCTTCAGGATTTATCCATAAATTGTTCATTTTTCATTCCAGTTTTCTCTTTTTTTGTCTTGTAGTGTTCTTTCTTTAATGTCTTTAGGTTCGTGTTTCAGTGATCTTTACAATGTAAACTTGTGCTTCACCATAAAATCACTGGTAAAAATGTCTAAACTTGTACATTCTGTCTGCACTGACACTGATGTGGTTTGCTTCTCAACTGTTAAATTTCAAAGACGGTTTTGGATACACTGTTGTATCAAACACATTTATTTGGTGCCATAAATGTTGAAATTCATCACCCACCCTTGAATGAAAAGGTAAATTTTTCCCAGCTGTTTTGAAAATATGTTCTCCTAAACTCAACCAAAATACGTCTTAAAATGTAATCTTTAAAACAGCTTGAGTAATAAAGTAAATTCACTGATCAGGTCCACGGTTGCGTTTTTCATTTGGCTCATAAAGTCATAATCAGACCTCTATGAAATAAATGGATGATCCACGCAAATAAATGTTTCCTTTTTGCCATTGTGTTTTATATTATGATTAAAATGAAAATACTAGTGTGGACCACTGCACATCAACGTATCAGGATGCCAGAGACTGAAATCTACTCTGCTGCAGTAAATAATTCTCTCCTTGTCTTAATGTTACATCTTACATAAGTACAATTACTGCATGCTGTATATTTTTACAGGCAGCGCCCAGTCAGTCAGCTGGTCGGTTGTTTTTCCTGGAGTTTGAAGTGAATTAAGACTCGAGGGAGTTCACACTGGGAAAGATAAGGGCATTATGGTGTGAATGAGGGCGCAAGGGAGTGAAAGAGGAAACAAGAGCTCAATGAATGACACAGGAGAGGAAATAATGGCACGGTGAACTGATCAAGAGCATGAAATCATGATTCCTCTGGGCACCTCATGAAATATCAGAACCACACAAATTATATTCCAGTTTAACCTTAAGAAGCTCAAGGCACTTAACCGCCACATTGAAACAGACGAGAACACTGACATCCACGACTAAAGACGGTGTCAGTTGGAGCAGTATGGATAACGGCATGTTGGCCGATGCTGGAACATGAGGGCAGGTTGCTTCCTCCACTGATCCCCTTCTGTTTCCTCTTCCTGTTTTGGCCTGAGCACGGTGCATGCCAGCCGAGGGTCAGACGGGGTTTGAATCCCAAAAACGGAGGCGGTGGGAGAGAATGAAAGAGGCATGAGAGATGGATAACAGAAGGGATGTGTGTTGGTAATGCAGTCACGTCTGGTGGGGAAGGGGTGGGTGGGTCGGGGGGGTAGTGGAGGAGTTTGGTGCAGAAAAGGAGTCTAACAGGAGAGAAGCCTGCTGTCATGACCGCCATTAATGTTGTGTCTGGCATCTAAGGCAAAATTTTTGTGCTTAACCCTCAGTCTGAAGTCGCAAAGACAAAGTTAAGCCTTCAAAATGATCAGACATGGGTTTTTTTTCAGCCTGAGACGATGACTTTGTTACTACTTCGGCAAAGTAGACTTTGGTTTAACTTTGACTAATACAGCGCAGGAAATTTCCAGACCCTGCAGTTGTGAAACTGTGCCATGTAAATATCTATGTAAATATTCTGCACTCTCTAATGAATGAAGTGGTTATTTTGCTTCTAAAATGCCGGGAAATGGTGGACATATTGATCTGAACCAAAAGGTGTGGTCCTCCGACTATAGTATAGATTACATTAGATACCTTTATTAGTCCCACACGGGGAAATTTCAGAGCTATGTATAGCTATCGGAGAAGAAAGAAACTAGAAGAGACATGAGTTTAGGAGGCTGTGACCAGAGAATTAATGCTCAAAATACAGTGAGTGTCAAAAGAGTGTCAGATGAATTTAAAATCACTGACTTATTGCATTTTTATTCAAGTATGATTGAGTGAACCGTGGTCCCTTGATTGGCCATTCAGAATCAGTTTTATTGCCAAGTAGGTTTACTCTTACATGGAATTTGCTTTGGATGTTTGTTGCATAAAATAAACATCATAGAAAAATTAACAATAACATTGAACCAAATACTTCCCGTCAAGAAGCATAAATTGACAATATATTATATTGGGCTATAATATAAAAAGAAATAGAAATATGAAGTACAGTCAAACCTCAGTTCTCGATCATAATTAGTTCTGGAAGCTTGGTCGAGTACCGAAATAATTTTCCCTGTTTGAAATAATAGAAATAGAATTTAATTCGTTCTTGAGTGTGAAATTGCTTCCCATTTTATAATC
>JAPTHA010000013.1:12903298-12916184 GCA_029814585.1 Gymnapogon annona
CAGCTCCTTTTCTTGAAACTTCAGGAACTGGACCAGGACAGCTCAGTGTTGGTTTGGTTTACCCCGGGCCAGCGTGCGGTGAGCTCGTTCCAGTTTAACTGTAAGTTGAGGCAGCTCCAGCCAGGTCGGCAGCGTGTCCTGTATGAAGTTGAGAAGTGGCCGTGTTCCCTCTGTATTTTCACATATTCCAAATATTCTGATTCTTTCTTCTTCCACGGTTCTCTAGGTCATGTTTTTTCCTCTAACAGAACGATTCGTTTGATGGCAGATTTCAAAGCCGTTTCGGTCTCTTCTTGTACAGTTTCGGTGCTGTCAATGCGGGCTTCGGCTTGTTCAATGCGTGATGTATTATCCACAACCTCTTGTTTCATCTCAGTAACTATTCCCTCTAGTGTCGTAAGAGTATCAGTTACACCGGTGAGCTTCTGGTCTATGCCTTCAAGCTTTGTACCAAAGTCTTTTCATAGTGTCTTGAGTTCGCACACAAGTTCTTCGATGATATTTTTAGCTTCAGCCATACTAGCACTCACATTGTCCATAGGGTCCGGTGGATCTGTTTTGGTGGGAGTCTTCCGGTTACGAGTAAAAATATCGTACTCCTTCACAGCTGGGGGTTTTGGCATGTCAGCACCGGATAGTTTCTGGAAAGTGTTGGCAGTTTGCAAGGGTTTTTTTTCTCAAAAATATGACACACGGTCTCGGAGCCTCTGTTCTATGCTGCCATCTTGGTCAGGTGGGGGAATTTTAATGTGGGCTCCTCTCATGAGTGCTGCTGATGTTGAAAGACGCTGAATAGGTGAGCAGAAAGTACCAAGCATGGCCGCGAGACAAAACAAATGCAATATTTCATCTTTCTTCTGGTCCTACCTCTGACATAGATTTGTAATGCCACTGGAAGTAGTAACAGAGCAATGAAAAGGGTGGAATCATGATTCTGGAATGCTATGTATATGTAAAAGGAACACCTTTCATTCCACAACCAAGATGTGATGTTTTGATGACAGATTACGTCTGCGACCTCCAGGGGATTTAAAAATAATTATAGGCTGTGCACAGTAAACAAAGATATCAACACAACCAAAAACATGTCCAACAGGGGACACACCAAGATCCACAAGTTCTTGTCACTGTTGTTAATTAGGACTCTATCCAGGCTAACATTTGTAGAACGGTGAAACACTCTGTAGAGAACCAACACCACTATACTCAGGGAATTTCCAACACACAAGTTCTACATCATATTAAGCGCTGCGTCACCACATTTATGTTTCTGGAACACAGATCTGCTTTGTAAAGGTCCAGCCTGTCTCACCTCTGTAACTCTTTTGCCTTGGCTGTGAAAATCGGTCAGCGGTGGCAAAAAGCAATAACCATCTCACCTTTTTCTGAGATCTGTGTGAAAGTGACTAAAGTAATATGAGGAGAAAAGTGAAAGAAAAAGACTGAAACCACGATGAAAGGAATTACCTTGACAATGCACTGTGTAGCAGGGTGAAATGTTAGAGGGTAACAGGCTTTTGTCCCTGCAGCCACATTGAAAACCATTGGTCCAGAGAAATCTTCACCACATAATTCAGCTTGCATTTTCCAATCAAGGTTGGTCTCATTGTTCTACAAGGGACACATGCATTCATCATTTACCTGAACCCATCAACTTGAAACGTGACACAAAAACAAATTATATCAAATCTTTTGAGTCATCAGTCACCAATCATTTTCAGCACACAGATGGAACTATATAATACACCTACTTACCAGTAGTATGTCTTGTGTGACTGAGTGGCGAGCAGGTGAGCTGATGTCTAAGTGCACAGATGTTCGCTGTAGGCACAAATAATTTTACTAATAGCAAAATGTGATATTGTAATGTGATAGTACAACAGTTCAATATTCTACTTGTATGTACTTAATAAAATTACCATATTCTAGACACTGGACTGGACCACATGGGCAAAAAAATCGTATCTCAGAATACACTCTTGCCCAAGTTGGAATGAAACATTGTAACATTCCATTCCATCATCTACCGCTCACTGGGTCACAGGGGCAGCAGTCTAAGCAGTGATGCCCAGATGTCCCACTCCCCAGACACTTCCTCCAGTTCTTCCGGAGGGACCCCAAGGTATTCCCTGGCCAGTCGAGGGACTATGACTATGTCCCTCGACTGGCTCCTCTAGCTGACTCCTCTAGATGTGTAGTATAGGCTCTACGCTGAGCTCCTCCCTAGTGACCAACTTCCTCACCTTGTCTCTATAAGGGTGCCCCCCCCCCGGCCATTGTAATATCTTCTCATGAAATTATTTCTACATTGTGATTTAGTCTCGATAGATAAAGTGTAACTGAGACTGTGTATGTAATCACTGCACTAAACAAAGGTAATTACTTATATGTATAAATATGAAAAAGAGGAATGTGCCTGAAAACTAAATTATTCCACCTTTAATGGTAACAGTGTACATTTTACCTGAATGATACCATACAATATTTAGTTCAATAATTTTTCTGACTCTACAGGAAAAGAAACAGAAGTTCCACATATTCCTTCATGTCAGAATTGACAAAAGTACTAAGAACCACTATAAATAGACTTTAATAAACACCCTAACTTTTCTAACCTAAGCATCATCAATGTTACAAGCACGCTCAAAACAGAAGTGAAATGCCACAGCAAGCCATACACTGCCACCTTCACAAAATTATGCTCTATGCTGCAATTAAATAAGATTGCTTCATCAAAGGAAATGAAGATAAAACTCTGGGGATAAAATTACTCATCAGGAACTCAACTCAATCACTCATCATGTATTATTTACCTCAGAGGTAACATTGGCCTCCAACATGTAGACTCTAGTATCACACCAAGACCTCAGAACCACTTGACATGTGAAGTGTCCCACTGACTGTGCCAGGAAATGTACTGGGATTTCCACACACCCACAGTCTAGGGAACATTGGGGAGGCAAAGCAGGGAGGGAAGAGGTGGAAAATCAAACAAGTCCAGATAAGAATATGAAAGAGTATGTAAAAACAGTGTATCATATTGAGTGACTTCTCAAATGACGTGGAAAAAGTGACAGCTGCTTGATCTATAACAGTTAAAGTCACTTTTGTAGAAGGAATGTGACCTAGTCAGTTTGGAAATAATGGGATTTATGTGCATCAACAATACCTGAAGGATTCTGCCATGGTACTTTGATGGTTTCTTCTATGGGTATAGTGACTACATTAGGTAAAGTGAAGTACTGTGGCAAAGACACCTCCACACTGTACTCTATTCTTTTATTGTAGTCATCATGTTTCATCAGATTTTCCTAGCAGCCGTAATGAGACAAAGGAGATTCAAAGTGAGTAACAGTATCTCAATATCAAACTCATATTTGAACAAATTAATAAGCTGCGTACCTGTTGTTTGCCAAGTTTATGTGCTGCTGTGATTGCTCTCACACTGCTGCTATGCAATGTATGTGTCAGCAATCGTCTTCGATACTCCTCGGCACTCATGCTGTATTGACCCCAGATAGCCAGAGCTTGCTCCCAGGCCATATTAATTACTGGTACACAGATGACTTCCTGACACACCTGTCCCACCTTGCAGTTAAGCCGTATTGCTGATACACACACATCTGTTTAAAAAGGTTTTGGTGTTAGTTTTGGTATGACTCCAAATACACAAAAGTCTGTGTGGGGTATCTTACCTGAGCTCATGAGACTCTGGTCTATGTTAGAACTGGGTTTAGCAGTGAGTGGAAAAGGCAGGGGCAACTCTGCTGTGGCCTTGACCAGATACACCATGTCTCCCACCTCAAGTGTCACATAAACAAAGGTATAGCTGATAATTATATGTCCAAATTAATTATTTAACTTAACATTAGTAGTGTTTAAGAACCTCATTTTTTGTCAAATTTGAATTAACATAATAACACTTTATGCATTTGTTTTAAGATCATTTTACATAACTTTTTTAGCTTCTTATAATGAACTAATTCCACAAATGAAAATTTCTGGGAAATACTTCTACTTCCACTTCTAAATTTCTCAAATATAACAAATGCACTTCCTATAATATTATTTTGTCCTGATTAGGGAACAGATTTTTTATAACATTCTGCGTGGTTGGAATGAAAATGGTATTTTGGTATGTATATAAACCAACTTCTATATTAGCCTGACAACATAAGTCATGTTATTGGCAAAATAGTAATATCATTGTAACTTTACTCTCCTAACATTGCTGCTTCATTTTTATATCACATATCACTATTTGGCCAATTATGTTATGAGGCTAACAATATGTTTCCAAGTTACCAACACGGGACAACTTCACAGCAAATTAAACAGGACTGTAAATGGTAAATGGACTGCCCTTATATAGCTTTTCTACATGTTATGGTTGTCTAAGCGCTTTACACTGACTCACATCTATCCATTCACACACCAGTGGGCGGCTGCTACACCATACCAGGACCCACTGGGAGCAATTTAGGGTTCAGGACACTTTGACACGTGGACAGTAAGAGCCAGGATTCAAACCACCGACCTGCACTACCCCTGTATGGCTGATTCACTCTACAATCAGACACATTTGACATTTCACCTGATGAAGTGTCTTCCATATTTACGTTAATAGTCTGGTTAAAAAGACACACGCCAGAAGACAGACCCAGATGAACAGACTGACTTGTGGACAAACTAGAAGCACAGAGCAGTATTTGATCCCTGGGCAGAAGGGCAGGTAGTGGAGCTTCAGAGTATCTGTGTGGCCTGATTTCAGCAAAATACTCTTCACTGCACATGAGAAATCACTGTCCTCTCCATCTGAATACACAAAAAGAATACAACCAAGCAGACATGAAGAAACCTACAGTAGTTGCATAAAATCCTAAGTAGCCTTTGAAAAGTGTTTAGCATATGTATGTTGTTTAGTTTATACTTACTCAGATCTAAGCCCATTCCTCCTGTCTCTTCCTCATAGCTCTTGTCAGTCATTGTTTCCACTGAGGCACTTCTATAGATAGGAGACAGTGAAAAGTATATTATCCTAATTATTAAAAGTATTGGATTACACTAAGGCCATGAGAACCAGCTACAACTCCAATTCATTATCATTGTCTTCTGATTGTCATGACTTCAATTTTAGTCAAGCTGTGTTTTGTTGTTCCGTTTATTTTATTTTATCCATTTCCATTTTGATCCTGTGTGTCTTCCCTCATGTGCGTTAGTTTTACTCCCAGTCTCCTTGCCCACCTGTGTCTCATCTGCCACTGTCTCCAATGTGTGTCACCTGCCTGATTTCCTTCCCTATATATGTCAGTGTGTGTGCATTTGTCTTTTGTCAGTCTGTCGCATGTCTTGCCTTGCTTGGATTGTCGATCCTGTCCTGCCTTGTCCAGTCGTTTCTAGAACCTTTAGTAAGTATTGATTAGTTTAGATGATATTGTATTTCTAGTCTTCCCTTGTTTGAATCTTTATTTTTCCAAATTGATAGATTAAACCTCTTTAGAGCGATTATTATTTCCACTGGTCATTCTATTGTTTGAGTTTTCAATATTGCAATTTTTCCTCTTACAATGATTTTGATTTATAGTTTGTAATCTATTGTTTTCCTGTTGCGGGGATTTTTTGTTAACAATTATAGATAATAGTATTCCTGTGTTTTTTCTCTGCGCTTTTTGTTATTTCCAATATTACTACTAAGAGAATCTGTTATGTTTAAATCTTGCATTTTCAAACCTGAACTTTAAAATAAAAATTTATTTTGAAAATTCAGTCAACCCGCATCAGTCTTATGTGTGAACGTCCTTACACTGATGTTGAAGAAGACACTGCAGTGTTTTGACTTTGAAGTTAGAGATGCACAGTAACCACACATCTTTAATAACAACCAGGTTCTGAAATTTCCCTGAGTTGGACGAATAAAGCTATATCTAATCACACATGGTTGCATGTACCAAACTTATATATATAATATCTAGGAATATCTATTTATGACAGACAAGCCTTTTGGATACTGTACACAGATCTTGTAATTTGTCAATAAATTATAGGTGACTTCCAAGTTTTTAAGGTAAATTAAAAGTTTTTCTGCACACCATAATTTCATTGAGACCTTTTGCTGATTTCATATTAATGCTATATAATAAATTATGCATGTTGGTCTTAGTGCATCTGTATGCATGTAATGCAGACAGTCCATAGTTACTGTTCTCATTGTTCTTACACTATGAGCACTATTAACAGTGCATGTTACTTGTATGTTTTGGAGGCGGCCAGTTGAATTAGGTCTTTTTTCTTCTCAGGCTCCAGTGGGTTGGACACAGAATCCATTAGCACCACCCTAAACACAACACATATACTTGAGGAGATTGTACATACTGTTGGGGTTACTGCCACACACACACATGCTTTACATGATCATAAAGTTAGTATGAAACCTGGTAAGTGTCAGTAGTTACATATTTGTAATAGGGGCAAATCTGAAAATATTTTGCGTATGCATGCTCACACGGTACACACATTCACTTGCCTGAATTTGCCTTCCTTTGTGAATGGATTAGTGATTGGCAAATGGATTTCCTTCAGCTTGTAGCATGGAGAACTGCACTTGACAGTCTTGTGAGGAGAGATGGTGTAAGATAACTTATTTACAGATTCACTTATTGTATCATCATAAAACAATTGCAGGAATCCAGACTGTTACAGACTGCAAGCAGAAATGTTCTAATTGAGATCCTACTCACTTTAGGTCTGATGTGGCTAACTTGAGTCTTCAAATTAAAGGCCAGTGTGGTGACAAAAGCTGAGTCAGAGATGAGCAGTAGAGTAGCCTTTGAGGATTGCAGAAACGAGCATCTATACTGGACTGTCAGTTCAGTGCTTGTCCTGTAAAATTTGGTAGATTCTCATTTTATTTGGCCGCCTGGTTGTAAATGCAACCTTTGAAATGTTTACACTGATCAAAAACCAAATTTATTAAGTTTTTTTTTTGTTAGCTAATTTAGGATCATTTTAATGTGCTGAATCCAAAAATCACATTGGTTTTACTCAGTCCCTTCAACTTTCTGAGCAAAGCCACGTTTTTTGACATTTGTTTACATATACAGGTATTTTCACATCATATGATGCAAAATTCTTTTATATTTTATGCAATAAACAAGTTTTGAAGATTTTGCATGTGATTATGTGATATGACTAATAGTTTGTTGTATATTACAAGTGAATAAAATGACTACGACTAGATCTTGCAACATCGTTGGTGAATACACCATTGTTCCTAACAGGAATCAAGTCACAAGTTTCATAAACACAAGAATCCATTCCCATGGCTTCTTGGTTCCCAACAAGCCAGTCACTAACTGTTACTTCTGTGCTATTGACTGAGATCAATGATGAAAATTGTTTTGACATTCCAGTAGATGAAGATAACTGGTCTTAACGATGATGATCCACATCCTTACAGAACTAAATGATGTAGTACTCTTAGGGAAAAAAAATTCTCCTAAAACCTTTTTGGGATGACGAATATTTACAAAAATCAACAGATAATGTCACAAAAATAATCAGTTTAGTCAGAACGTCAGATTTTTCTAAATCAAGTTAGCATAAAACCTGCCCTGATTGAGAAAAATGCATGCAATTTCTAGATTCAGCAGTGTCAAATGGTCCTAATTCAGTTGAAGAAACAACTTACAAAACAATGTTTTGCAACCCAGTGTTATTATAGCAGTTTTATAAGTCATGTGATCTTTATTGTACTACCTCTATTGTACTATCTCTATTGTATTACTCCCTGGAAGGGAAAAAGCAGAAAGAAATCATAATGTCAAGGATAAAAGTGTCTTTTCACCTTGGGACAAAATGCCTGCACGTTTGAGTACCTGATTATAATAATAGGGTAAAAAAAACTTTATACACACATTCATCACCCCAAAACTAACGGAGCATGAAAGGACAGTTAAATCAAGGTCAGTCTTTAAGAGCAGCTTTCAGAGAAAAATACATGTGCACTATACTTACAGTAGGAGCTTGTCTAATACTCCTGCTATGTTTAGCATAATGAAAAGGCATTTTAATTTAACCAGAGTTTTTTTTTTTTTATGAAGAAGACGAAAGTCACTTTGTTATGTGTGTTAGTATACTGATATAAGTTGGGTTTCATTTAATTACACAATAAAACATACTTTGCAGGAACAGTGACTGTGCATCCTTTGGGAAGCATGAATAGATGACCGTGCTCTCCTAAAAAGAAGGCGTCATATTTGATTGGCTTAGATGTCGGGTTCCTTAGACACACCTGCAGGACAGAGAAAGACATGTAATTTGCTACATTTTGTACTTATAAAGGGAGACACATAAGAACACTGACAAATGATGCTGACAGAAAATTTCTAACAATGACATCTTGGCTTAGGTTAAGATGACTAATGATCTAATGAACTGATCTTGTTCTGCTAGCCTTGTAATGTGGCTTAACACGTGCATTATTAACCAAATGTAAATGTATTTGTCTGTGTTTACAATCCTATTAGGGTATGTGTGGGTGTGTCTATAATCCTATTAATGTATGTGGGTATCTATAATCCTGTTAATGACTGTGTGTGATACCAGCTGCAGTATTTCAATGTGCATATACGAGTCATTATTATTTGTGCAGGTTATTTTTCAAGCCATGTGCAGTCTAGCCAATGCTCATGAAATAGATTAACAAAGACAGTTAGTTTGAAACATGCTTTGAGTATGTGTGTGTCACCTGTTTGCTAAAAGTGCTGTGTAATTCTCCTGATAGAGTAATGGTCTCAAGTGGAAGGTACTGAGGAAGCCTCTCAAAGAGGTGAACACACAACATTAACATCTGCACCGGGTTAGGATCCGACAAGTCTGTGGGCTGAACACACAATGCACAATGCATACACTCAGATGAAGGCCAAATCTTAGACATTACAACTACATGTAGATATACCTTGTGTAACCTTACAAATGTGATATATTAACCTCTGCTAGAGCTTTTTAGCAAGAGTAATTCATGCAAAATGAGCTAATATTTCTAAATGTCAGATCATTCGAAACTCATAAAACTTGTTACCCTTATTAACTCAAAATCTATTTAAAAAAACAATTTCTCATTCAATACAGGTGTGAAAAAGAAATTAATGTCTTAATCAAATGGAGTTAGCATATCTACTTACATGTAAATCTATGTTGAGACAAAGTGAAGTTAAGGCCTGCACCACAATGATATTGTTGTGCAGGATCTGCTCCAAGCTGCTTGTTCGAGTGTACATCCGTTTGAAGTGGCTACTGATCTGTTAAAAAGAGCAAAGCAGATACATGTGATGAAATCCATTATTTGTAGGATGTAGTTATTAGATCTTCCTATACCATCTGTTTGCCTTAGTTTAAAATTTACTACGTTTTGCATTTCCAACTTGTAGTATCATCTTGATTCATACTCAGATCAAATTAAGTCAGAGTTCTTGCAAAAAGGTTTGAAATATTTCAAAATATGTAAACATTTCACATTTTACTCGCCAAACAAGTGAAGGCCAACACATTTACTGATATCCATGAGTGGGACTAATAAAGGAATATCTTATCTGATTTGTTCTAAGTGAGTTGGATCCTCAAACACACACATTTTCAAACATTACATACAAAATGGTACTTGGTAATATTGGACTAACGTAATCTTGTTCCTTGTTCGAGACTAATTGTGTCCTCATTACATCCATCACAGTGTCACTTGGAGATATTAACTGCCATCCTTCACTGACTCACATCACACTGAAAAGGGTCCACACAAAATGAACACTAACACTCACGATACCTGTACACAAAAACACTGACCAGGTAGGGACAGTAGGCAGCAAGCAGAGCAGCCAGCACAAGTCCATCTGTCAAGTCTAGGTCAAAATTTACAATCCAGCGAGCTGATGGAACATCACCTATAAAACATTTCCATGGGAGACTTCAACTCAGTATTACAAATAAGGGCTTTCACTTATCTCTCTTATACGTATGTTAGGGAAAAAATTATTCCAGAGAAGTTTCCAAAACATTTTGAATTGACAAAAGTCAGCTTTCAATGAGAAGGAGGGAGCCTCAGAGACAATGGCAAACACAAAGTGCTGAAAACTTGAGCAGACAGCAGTTATCCTTAATCATTCTATCCTTAATCATTATGCTTAACCTTAATCAGTCAGCCTATAAGTCAAATCACACAGGACCACATATTGGGCTGCTTCACTGCACTGACGCCGTGTTTCTTACCTTTACCCCAGACAGTCTTCCTCACACTTTCATAGTGCTTGTTAAGCCATGAAAGCAACTGGAGCTCCCAGGGAGAGTAGACATTACTGGCCAGGGGTTGTGAATACACAGGGATAAGCTCATCTGAATTTTTCTGTGCAAGAGGTGCATGTTGACCTCCTACTGACACACGGCACAACACAAATACCTGCAAGCATTGTATTCACAGAGATAAACACATAAATAAGCTTTTGCCACGACCAAACATTTTCTTCTTTTCATCTATTTTGACCTAAAAATCTATTGTACATATATATTGTTCATATTCATGAATTATATCTGATGATGCATGTCTGGAAGAGTTAGGGATTGAAAAAAAGAAATCACAAATCCTTTCTATCAATTTCACAATTTAAACACTTTTTTCAAAATCCAAAAATTACTGTATTTCAAAGAGGAGCAATTTAACAGAAGGGAACATTTGCAGTTAATATCTAAACCTTTCAACAAGGTCATGCCACACCTTAACACATAACAATGTCTACAAATATACACATACTGCACTAATTCAACACAAATGATGGCTCAGCATAGTGATAAAGAGCCACAAAGAAATTTTCACCTTGTATATTTGTAGCAGTACATCTGTCCATGACCGTTTGCTCAGGGATTCATAGTTGATGTTGCTGTAGTCAACATCATACTCTGTCTTTTTTGCCTGAACACACACAAGCAAATGACACATATATTGCAAGTACACCTACAAAAAAATTCTAACATAACACTAGAATTAGTTTATTATTGTTGAAAAGAATCATCACTGCAGAGAAATAAATGATAAAGTTGATGTGGTTTGAGTAAACGGTGTGTGAATATATGTATATATAGTACCTGCAGGGAACACCAGTGATTGAATTCCTGTTTGTCCATTAAGTATTCTGGTTTGATATGGCACAGACAGGCTCCCTGCACACTGACAACACAATTAGTTTAGAAAAATATTTTAATAAAGTCTCAAACCAATAAGGCACTGTATTTATTGTAAGTGTTTACCTGAGAAAAGTAAGCATAGCCTCATAATGGTTTAACAGTTCATTAGTGCGCTGGTTTAAGTCCTTTGAAAATGACTGGATGTGAGGAATACCAGGAATCTGCATGCCAGTTAGATGAATTAGCATGTCCACTGCAGTCCTAGACACCAAAAAATATAGCTTTTATATAGCCCATGATAAAACTGCAAAGTCTGAAGGTTGACTGGCAAAGAATTCATTCTGACAAGGACATTTTCCTTTTAATAATTCTTCTATAGACTTAAAATCTGTGGTATCTTTGGTTAAATATTTAATTTGACACCTGAGTACAAACAGACACATCTTTCTATGTCAACAAATGTTCCAATACACCTCTTTCTAACTATTTATGTTAGGAAATTACCAAATAATAAATTGCCAGTGGGTAGAAAAAGCCAGAATGTATATCTAATCTAGTCTAATCTAATTTATTTTTACGAATTCTGAAATCCATATTAAAGACAGTAATATCTTTTATTTTTTTGTATATTAATCCACACCTACGAATTATTAAACTGGAAGTTCATCAGATATACTGATGTTTGCGTGGTGAAAATACCAGACATACCTGGAGACTTTATTCTGAGTGATACGATATGCTCGTCCACAATTGCTTGTGGATATAATTCTAAAAAGACAAACAAATATAGGATAAATGCATTGCATTAAAAATTTTCAGTAAAAGCTTTTTTTCTTTTTCTTTCCCAGAGACCCACCTTCTGAGTGTGTGCGGTACAGAGACAGGGTGTGGTCCACTCGGCCAACCAAAGAAACTAAACCATCTCTCAACAGCCAGTAACACGCTCTGATAATACAGGGCTTCTGCTGAGCTGGAGGAAGGGAACTCTGGAACACCCTGATTAATTGGGGTGTCTCTGATTGAAGAGAAGTGCTCATCCCCACTGGTCTGACCACTATCACTGTCTGGTAAGGAGTCTAAAGGGGAAAGAAATGCACATACAAATATTCACAAAATCACAAAAAAGGAATGTCTAGAAAAAGAATGCTTCTTCAACTTGAATTTTTTGCAGGGAACAAGGCAGAAATGTCTGTCTGGTTGAAAGATGAGAGGGAGATGAATTATTGGAGGCGATTTTTTTTTTCTGATTGTGTCACTGTTTTTCATCAGTTATCGGATAAAAATAACATACGTTTTCTAGTCAATGAAGACAGATGTATCTGTTTCACAGTAACTCGTGGTCTCAAATAAACTTCAGCCTACCTCATCTGAGTGGTCATAAGTAACCACTGAAATAAAGACGGTTTATTTCTGTGCAAAAACCATGAAGAAATCTAACTGAAATGTACTGTGTTAATTTGATAGTCAGCTTCAATGGTCTACAACGGTGGTTTTCAAAGTGGGGGCCGCCAGGGGACGCTAAGGGGGCCTCAGAAAATTGGAGGGAAGGAAAAAATATAATACTACACAATATAATATATTAAAGAGAAAGAGAAAAAGAGCAAACTTTGATTTATTTTGTCCTGTTCTTATATGGCGAAAATATGTTGAAAATGTGTTGAAAAGTTATTATTCACTGGGGTTTTACAGTGTTATACACACACAGACAGAAACA
>JAPTHA010000013.1:12920452-12931313 GCA_029814585.1 Gymnapogon annona
GGCACTGAATTTATATTTGTTAGCTATTTTCTATGCTTACAAATAAGAAATATTGAAAACTGAATAAAAAGTAATGAAATAAACTAAAAGTTGATATTTCTTTTAGAAGCATTTGCTGTGTTTTGCAAAGGAGATCCCCGGCCAAGGGCCAAAGGTGTTTGGGGGGAAAAGTTTGGGAACCCCTGGTCTACAAAGTTCTGTGTTGAGGTTGTTTTCAATAGTGAATTTCATTTGTACAACAAATTAACCATATAGGTTAATTCTTAATACAATCATGATGCACATGCAAGTTAATTGTCTAACCTGTGCCCGAGGTCTTGTTTGTTGAGCTGTTGTGGTCAAATGTAGAAGAGGATGAATTTGGACAAGAGGAAAAACTTGGTATGTGACAGTGCTGAAGAACTGCCTCAACAGCTGTGGCCCCTTTTTAACACAAACATACACTTTCATGTTTCATTACAACGCAATCAAACATTTAATTTCATGTGTGTATGGACATTGTCTAGTACCAGATTTGAGCACAATGTGTTGGTCAGAGCAGTGTGAAGACATGTAGGGCCAGACAGTCAAAACACAGTTGTCAGCAACAGCGCATATCTTAACCTTAAACCTAGAAGGGAGACAAAGAAATGGAAAGATAAACACAGGCTCACAGACTTTAGATGCAATTACTTTCAGAGCTCTACTTACATATATTTATATATATATATTTTGTGACCATGTAAGAGATTTAGCTTGCAAAGTCAAACACCTTTTGTTTAGAAACAAATTGTAACCATGGTTACAACTAGGTTATAGTCGGTAGCGTGATTACAACTAATATTATTACTAATTGTAAGAGAATAAATATTTTCCTTCAGTCTTCATTTTTACACAACAAATAGTAGCAGATGATTTATCTATATATTACATTTTCTGCCTTTTGTAAAATCAGATTTGTTCTTTGCACTCTCCAGTTTGTATAAACCTAGCATGAAAATTAAGAACTAAACTGCAGGTATATCGAAGGAAAGACAACGGAGGACCTGTTTTGAAGGTGATCCGTGAAGATGACGTCTGTACAGATGGTCAAAGGGATGGCACAGCTAAAGGACACACAGCAGATGAGAGAGGCCACACTGGTATCCTGCTTGTTCGCACCCTTCGACTGCAGATAAGAGTGACAAATAGTGTTGTTTTTGGCCATGTGTCTGAATTTTAGTTCTACTCTGGTGTTGGTGTCTAACTCTCATTTTAGACTATACTCATTTTAGACATGTTCATAGTTTTTTCATTTCGTCTATTTTCAGTTGACTAAGCTTCTGAGCATTTTAGTGTTGTTTAAGTCAATGAAAATTGTATTGGTCTCTTTTTTAGTAGTGCAATTTTATCCCATCTAACCCGGTCAATATAGTCTAGACAAAACCAATATTTTGTTTTAGGCAAACCCATTTTAGTTAAAACAAGGTTATCTTATTATCCACATTGACCCAGGAATATATTTGATTTCTTTCTTTTGGCTTTGTCCATTCCCGGGTCGTCACAGCAAATCCAATTCGAATATTTGATTTGACAGGAGTTTTTACATCAGATGGCCTTCCTGACACAACGCCAGTGGATATTCATACCCAGGATTGAACCCGGGTCCCCTATGCGCCAGCCCGGTACCTTACCAACCGAGCTATCCAGCCAGGTGACTCAGGAATATATTCATGCTGTCAATTTCTATATGACTATTCATGAGGGCAAGTCCAGTTAGCTTTGCTGAGTCACTTGTACAGCGCAAATGGCCAGTGTCTTGGGACAGCTTGGTGGGGGGTGCTATAGAGCCCAGCTCGGTCTGCATGTATCTGGCTAAACCTAACATAGTTGCATCCTAACATGCTCATCGGACTTGGTCCAAACAAAGCCCAACTCTTCTGGCTTGGTTCGGACTGCAGCACTCATCAGTGCGGACTGTGCATTCCTCACAATTCCACTACAGGCATGCTTATATCTTAGAAGAGCAACTAGAAATTATAACATCAATTAGTCTCGACTCAGTAACAAAAATTAGACATTTTATCTGTTTTTGTTTTGTAAACTACATTTAATTTTTTTATTAGTCAACATTATTGCATTATACATTTACTTCTATGCTTGTGAAGGCTCTCAGTCGTACAGGAAAAATCCATCGTAGTAAGGGTTTCTTCTGTCGTCATCTGTACTTGTAGAAAAAGGTAGGACGTTTCTCTCAAAGACTAGGAATAATACTTTGAGGCTTATCCCAGTTCTAAAACCATAGTAGGTTGTAGGGGTAGTGGTTATTTTGTGGGTGGGACCAACCATCCTGTCCCACTTCTCAGTCCTTAAATAGGGTGCTCTCAGCAATTTAGCTTTCTGCCTTGAAAATAACAACTGAAAAATCCAGAAAAAAAACAATAACCCCCTTGTTTGTCATTACTGGTTTGACCTGGTCTGACGCTGACCCGCATCGTACTATTACCGCCTTGATACTATTACCGTCAAGAGGAGGTGGAAAAGAGGAGCGGTACAGAGGTATGTCATCTTTTGTAACATTCAAAATGCTAGCTAGCGAGCTAAGAGTAAACTAGCAGTGCTCCTTAAGGCGGCTGGATAGGCGGCTGGTGCATGGGGGACCCGGGTTCAAGTCCCAGGATGGGCGTCCAGTGTGGGTCCTCACACTGCTGCTACAACTATAGCCTCAGTGTGCCGGTCCCAAGGGTTGTGTCAGCATCCGAACATGGAGACCCCGGAAAGGAAAAAAAGCCGAAAGAACTCATCATCATAACTAGTGTAGCCACTGGAACTATAACATTTTTGTAATGCATAATCACAACAATATAATTTGTTATGTCAAACCATCAAGTAGTCTGCTGTAGTTCCATCTGTACGGTGATAGACAAATTTACTTTTGTTTCCTGTGTTCTGTAATCGATAAATGTACTATGTTTCATCTGTTCTGTAATAGGTCAATCTACTGTACACGTGTACATTAATAGATGTACTGTGTTTGTGTATTGTACTGTAATAGGTAAATCTACTCTGTTTTTTACGTCTGTACAAAAACACTGACAAAATCCTTTTGGAGGCCTCTGAAAGCTGCAGCGGAACCTTTATCTTCACTCACTGAAGAATATTTTCTGTCAGTGGGACTGACTTCGAGCTCTGCGACCTTGTCTGTTGTGTTTTTATATTCTACTGCCATGTTTTTTGTGTCGTTTGAACACCTTATTGTGGATGCTCTTAGAACTTTCTAAATATTTACACTAAATCTGAACAGTAACCCTGTTTTATTGATGTTATTTAATTGAATTAAAATTGTATTGTTCGTATTTTGCAGTGTGTGCTAGTTGTGTGTTCAATCAATGTATGATGTGGCTCTTCATAGTAACACAGTCAAATATGTGGCTCTTAGCGTCTGACTAGTTGGCCACCCCTGTGATATATTCTAAATCTTTGTATAAGACACCAAAACTACGCTGAGACATAGGGCACATCACATTTCAGTGACTTATGGGGCTAAACTACAGGGTTCATACCTGATTCGTGTCTTGAGCAGGAATATAGTTCCCATGAGGAAAAATAATAGAAACGGGCTGTATCTTAGTCCCATTCTCCAGTTCGACGTCACACAGTTCAGCTGATACCTGGGTTCCACTGCATTAGTTTAGACAAATCAGGGATGTTTGAAATTGTACAATTTCATGGTGAAAACCTTAACTCAAGTACCAGAACACTAGACTCGGTAGCTCCTCAGTTCAGTCACAGGGATATGTATCAGAAAATGTTGCCAGTAGCATCAAAGTGCAGCCAGATTGTTGTCCAACCAGAAGAACAATGCAAACAACCTAGGAGTGTGCATTAGCTTGCTGGCTTAAAATGCAGGCCAAAACCAAAATGAGCACTGACCGAACCGTTTGTGAATCCTGGCAAGAATCATAAAATCTTGGTGTGGATGGTTTATGTATATGGAAGTGTTCTTACTGTATTTGTTTGGCCCCAGCGGCTCAGCATAAATGTGAAAATGTTAAAAGCTAAGAAATGTAAATGCAAAACAAATATCTGTTATTGTTATTGAAACTTCAAACTTTGTTTTTTAGAGGTAATGATTAAATAATAAGCCAGGCTGCTGCTGATGAACTAGCTCATGAGAGTAGACTTGCTCTATGTCATCAGCCTCACAATCAAAAACACATGCATTAAATGAATATCCTTCCATGATGGTTCTTGGACTAGGCTGCCTTGACATGAACCTTCACACAACTCTGTATGAGAATATGCACAGCCATACATATATGTACACCGACCTTGGATATCCCGATGCCAAAAGAGTTAGTGTGGCACTCGAGTTGCTTCCTAGAGGTACAGGGGTAAGGAGGACTCGAGGAGGATGGATTGTTATACTGGGACGGTGATGGATAGTGATAGACAGCTCTCTATAAGGGTGAAGTCCCTTCACTCTTTGGTCACCAAGGTAAACAGGGATGGTCAGTTTTATCACTGTGCCAGGTACTAGAAAAAGAAATTCAAAATTTGCAGTTTATGTTTCCAAAGTGACTCAAGTCAGTCTTTTAAGTGTTGTTTAAACAGACATAGTTTATGCTCATGCTCCCAATTCGCAACAAAATCCCTCTCATTAAAACTGAACAAACACTACAAAGAACCACTGACCACTAAGGTGGCTTTCTGCTTGATAAAATGATTTAAATTGATTTATGGATGATCACTAAAGATTAATAGTCCCCAATGATTTAATGGTCTAATCTGCATGACTATTTTTTATTTGGTCTTGGATTCTGCTTTATTTTACCTTAGTATTTGCCTGTATGAAATTTTGTTGGGAGACATCTTACGCTCAATTGCAATGAGACATATTTGTTATTTCCTAATGAGCTCAAGTGCGTAGCATGTAAGCACATGTTTTTTTGCCTTTTTCTCACCTGCTCTGGTGGCCTCAGGCCTAAGGCTGACCGTCAAGCAGATGGACTGGCCAGGGCCCAGACTCCCTGATGATGGAGAAACTATACATATCTCGTCCCGTCTGTCAGCTGTTAAAGCTGCTGTCGTGCTGCAGTCCACCCACCAGCATACAGTTGGTTGAACTTCATCACCCCAACATACATGCCCTTTCGTCTCTGCTTTTAGTTTAACAGTCTGCAGAAGCCAATAAAACCAGAGTAACAGAAAGGATTAGACAGACAAGACTAATGAATAATAAAGGATGATCGCTATAAAGGAAACTACTAGTATGCGAAAAGAAAAGATGATATTTCAGACAGAAACATTTCAGGGAAAATCAAACAGAAAACAAAAAAAAAGTATTCGGTGAGAATCCAAACCTCTACCAAGGCAACTCAGTTCCCTAAAATCCTATGATTTCTACCACCTTTTTCAGTTGAATAAAGTCTCGGCTGATGTTATTTGTTTCTACACATTTGTTTCTCTTGCTACCAAATCAAGGGTATTGGGCCACTTTATAGCTCTTACTAATGGCGGACATATCGCAAAAAAACCAAATCACCCCCAAAATCTAATCACTTGTTACTGGTCCAATTTTGGACATTCCCTGTTAAAATCATCCATAATTTTCCTGTTATGTTGCTAACTAACAAAAAAAACAAATACTAGGGAATACATAACATCCTTGGCAAAGGTAACAATGATTATTTGACAGAAAGTGTAAAAAGAAATAAATAAAAATAACATTAATGGCAATTACAAAGACACATCAACTGTCCTTATTGTTAGCAGTTATAAACATAATGTTCTGTCCACTAAGAACCTCGTCCATAATGAAGTTATTTTCAATAAACTTTTATGCTCCATGCCTATTCAATTACTTTCTTGTCAAATTCCACTGGTATTTTCAGTTGAAGTACTTCTCAGCTGGTATATCTCTTTGTACATGTGACATTTGACACCTGAGCCAAGTGGCCCTATTGTTTATCTTGCTAGGTCACCCACTTCAAGGGTACTATGTTGTTACTGAAAAGGTTGCCATTTGACATTGTAAATTTAACTCTGTTTCACCTCTTTTAAATAGGCTTCTGCTCCATGCCGAGATGCATCTACAGTATAAATCTGGTGCAGATGTCAATGCATTCATTCTTCAGGTAATGTCATTACATCATTCAATGGACAAACAGAGGACCAAACAATTAAAATGCCCCTCGGTCGAGGGTTAACAAGTAAAAAGAGATCAGTGGAAGCAGATAAGAAAGCGGGAACAATAAAGCTGATAGCAGGGGAGTGGGAAGGGATGGTACAATCACATTGAAATATGTTCAGTACCTTGTTGTAATCATCAGCCTGTGTGTCCAAAGGTTTCACATAAAAAATCAGAGTAGAGGGGGACATTTCTACTGGGGCTATAAGTACTAAAAACATAAAAATGACATGGAAAACATTACATTTAGCAACAAAACAAAGCATTTCTTCTGCATTCATTTCCATTTCACACAGAACCATCTTCACATCCGTGACCCCACCTGTGGCCTGTATGCGTCGTGAACTAGTTGCCATGGGGACAGGTTGAGGGATGACTTTGACGGTCATTTTCTCACTGCTTTCTGTCGAGGAGCAGGAGGTGAAAGACGAAGAGGAAGTGGGGAGAGAGGATGGAGAAGAAGGGTGGAAGCTCAATCCATTGACCATCATTGGCAGGTCAAAATCATAACTGGCCACCTGCAAGAAAACATCTCAAATTCAGCTTTTCATATTTGGTGTCTTTTATAGTAGATTAAAGCATAGGTTTGAATAACCCATGCTTTGGTTGAACTATATCACCTCAACACACATAGCCTTTAGTCTGTTTTTAGTTTAACAGTCTGCAGAAGCCAATCAAATCAGAGTTACAGAAAGGATTAAACAGACAAGACTAAACTTAGACTTAGACTTCCTTTATTGTCATTACACAGACACACACAATGAATCTGGTAATGAAATGATAAAAAAAAATAAAGGACAATCATAATAAATCATAAAGGATGATCGGTAAAAAGGAAACCACAAGTATGAGAAAAGAAAAGCTTCAGGCAGATTACAGAAAGAAACACTTCTGGGTGTTGGTATGCGCATTTCCTTTCTGTTAGAGTTTTCAAACAGAAAGGAAATGTGGATACCAACATTTAGTATGTGCATTCAGAGAGATATGCTGAAAATCTCACCTGGGTGGGGAAGAAGACAAGGGAGCAACTGACTTCTTGAGAGCCCGGGATTTCCACAACACTCACACCGGCTTCTTGTTCTTATTAAAAATAACAGCACACAGAAACCATAAGGGACATGAAATTGAATTAGATGTGAATGTTCCACTTCAGTAGCAGTCCACTGACACACACTGATACAACAAAGTGAGTTCCCCAGTGTTTCTTAAAAATAAAACCAGTTTCTGATTAGGACTTAGCACCATCGATCACTTATCAGCTCTGAACAGCTGTGTAATACTTTACATGTAAAATGTGTGCATAGGATGAGAATGCGTACCTGTCAACAGGTCTGGGAGTTGGACTACAAAGTCTGTATATTTTGTCAAGTCAAAAGTAACTCTGGCTGCCGCTGATGAGTAGTTTGTTAGAGTAAAAGGTGCACTTCGCCGGGAACCAATATAGACCCCATAGAGCTGGAAATCGGACTGAACAACAAAGGAGAACAGTAAATGAATGAAACACAGGAGTCTAAAACGAAGATAGCCACCACCACCCAAAAACAAAAACACTCAGTAAGTGCATAGTTTATTATTAGTTCGAAAACATTTTGCGTAGTACACCAGGATGATGAAAACAACCTAATTAAACTATTAAATTACATTCCAGTTCAACAAAGTCATCAAGACTTGAGTTGCAATTATTAGGTCATTCTTATTTTCTCTTACCCTAGTCTGTATGCACTCATCTGCTAGCTTATTACTGTGATGTATAATACAAGTCTGTATTAAAAATATTTAACTTGACACACTTGTCCTTACATCAGAATAGGATCAAGGATTAAAACCGTATCACTTTGTAAATTGAAACTGTGTCACTTTAAATTGGTGTCAACAACTCCAGGTTTCCAACATACTTTCCTAAATTTTAACATCAGTGTACCTTAATATGTTATTGTCATGGTCAATACAGCATATTGTATCTAATCTAATCATAGTCAAATTGAAGTGAATTTCCAGTTGGAACTGCATGTTAAGTATGGAGGCCTGCTCTACTATAATTAAAAATATATAGACATCTAAAAATTGGTATATTTCTAATCGTTTTATATTAATTTTGTTAAAAAAAAACCTGTTATTTACTTTAACATTTCCATTTCTGTACCAATTATTTTGTCCTTATTTAAATAGTTCCTTCTTTAATGTTTGTACCTGCACAGTTTACATTTATAGCAGTTCCTTTTATATTTGATAGATGCCTTTAATTGACCCACTTGGGGAAATTTCAGATTACAGCAACTAAATCCAAAGAGTAGAAAAACAGAGTAGACAGATATATATCAATTGAATTCTTGTACAACATAGACAGTATACATGACTGAAGTCCCAGAAATGATAATGAGGGACTGCGAATGTGCCACCTGGAGCTGACAGACAGTTGTGTGAATGTCCTCACAGGCCACCGTAGTGTAGCATAGTGTAACGTAGCATAGCGTAATGTAGCATAGTGTAACGTGGCATAGCGTAACGTGGCATAGCGTAACGTGGCATAGCGTAATGTAGCATAGCGTAACGTAGCGTAGCGTCGGCCAGTAACAGTTGAACGTTTTCGGTCCAGCGCTCCTTCACAGATGACTGTTTCGCAATCTCTCAGTAACATCACCACGTCCCACCCTCTCCTCCACCACTCTCCCTCGTGGTTCGGTCTGCTCTCACCAGTTAAAAACCAACCAAAAAACGACCGAGCCTGATGTGTTGCCCGTGAGCCAAAGTGTCTGTTCACAGCAGTATGCTGCTGCTGCTCTGCAAGGACTCCTGTGCAGTCTGGTCAGCACCGTAAGCTCTTCCATTTGGTGCCTCGCTCCAGCCCTGCATCCTCTATTCCGACGCAGTTTATTCCTTCAGAATCAGAGGTCGCTCTCCGGGAGTACGCCACTGTTGCAACTCCAACAGCTGATCCCACTGTAAAAAATGGAGCGGCTCACAAGATCGTCCGTTGTGGCAGTGAAGAGGTCCATAAGAGTAGCAAACAGGCCACTACCCTCACAAAAACTTCAAAAATTACATCTGTCCATGTTGTACAAGAGTCCAATTTAACACAACCACAAGAGTCAAGGCAGAAAAAATTAAAGTAGGAAAAAGAGTTAGAAGCTGCTGCAAGTGGCTGCCTACCGTGGCGCCATCTTGGAAGAGAATTTTTAATTTATGACTAGCCCTTTTTATATTTATACATGCTCTTTTTAGATTTATGCCTGTTCCTTTTATATTTACGCCTGTTTCTTTTACATTTATGCCTGCTCCTCTTATATTTATACCTTCCCGATATACGCCTCTCCTTTTCACACTTGTTATGCATTTCTGCCTCATTGGGCAAATGAGGGGTGGTTAGTCAAGAGGCGTGGCCAGACGTGGTCCAGACAGTCAGCAATATTGGTGGGCAGCCATTTCCTAAATCACTAAAATGCAGTGAAATGATCGCAATGTGGAACTGTAAGATGGCTATTTTACATTAAATAACAGGGCCAAACAATTATTTTTGTCAGTCAGTAGTAATCACCCTTTTATGCATAAAATCACAATTATGAATGAATGCTGGTGGAGTTCAAGGCATGGTCCAAGCCACAGCTTTGATGCATTGTGGAGCCGGGCTGGAAATAACACTCAAGGCACCAAGCCAGGAAAACAGCACTTGCATATGAATGTGTCTAAACCTCACCTATTCATAGTCATGGAGTTTTGAGACCCTGAAAATTGAGGACCGTGAAAAATATTTTTAAGTCCAGTACAGTTAATGCACAATTTTTTTTTTACATCCATTGAATTAAAACTCATGGTCAGCACTTACATTTCCACTGTGGTGGTGTATTAGCGGCAAAATAAGAAAAAATCAAAATACCTACAAACCTGACCATATAGAATTGTTTTAGAAGAAAAACAAACGTGAAAGCATTGAAAAATATTTCCTTCTATCATAAAACTGCCACTTCAAACTAAATGTGTACATGCAAGGCCAGTCCAAAAGATGAACGTCTGTTTGTAGAGAACTGGATTCAAAAGGTAGAAAATACTATAAATTATACTCATGTGACATAGGGCATTGTGTGAATGTCCTTCATAGTTCTGAACGCTCTGATAAACATATTTTTCTTCACTTTCTTTTGTGCCAAGTTGACTCAAAGTTACAATAATTGTACTCAAAAATTCAGCTGAATTGCTTCACTAAGACACAACCATAAAGGGGAAAACAGGAATCTTCACTACTCTAGAGATTATGTATTTGATCCACTAATGTCAGGTTTCTGGTTTGTCAAGTTATGTTTTGTATTTCTGGGTTTTATTTTGGGGTATTTCCTGTCTGATCGTGCGTGCTCACCTCTCGTGCCTTCAGCTTCACTCGCAGTGCCCGCACCCACCTGTGTCTCGTTAATAAACATCCCCTATGTATCTCACCTCTGTGATTTCCTTGTGTATTTAAGTCTGGTCGTGCTTCTCTGTCTTTGTCAGATTGTGGAAGATCTTGCCACGTGACTGCACTCTTGTCCTGCCTAGTCTTGATTCCATGTGTCCATTTGTTAGTTTAGTCTAGTGTTGGTATAGTCTAGTCCTGAGTTTCATCTTCCATCTTCCAGACCCGCTGAATCCATTGCGGGGTCACAGAGGTCACTGGAGCCTATCCCAGCTACTCAGGGCGAAGGCAGGGGGGGACCCTGGACAAGTCGCCAGTTCATCGCAGGG
>JAPTHA010000013.1:12953361-12964536 GCA_029814585.1 Gymnapogon annona
TAGTCATGTCGGTCTACTTACCGTACGGACTAGTTCCGTACATTCCACGGCCCGAATGGACTCCGGACCCCGCTGCTGACCCGTGATACCAGCCGGAGTCCCAGCTGGGCTCTGACGGCGTCTCGCTCCAACTCCACATGCTAGGTTGGAAGCCGCCGGAGCGGGGCTGCTGCTTCAGGGGATGAAACGAATTAGGCAGCGGACAGCTGAAGTCCGGAGGAGGGTACTGCTGTGTTTCGTCCATGTTGCGCAGACCAAGTGTTGTTTTGTCGCTTTTTTTTACACCGACCGTGAAGTAAATCTGAAATGAGTGTAAGGGTCGCCACGCAGCTTTCACGTGTGCTTGTTTTTTTTTTTGCGCAAGTTTCGTCACTTCCGCAAATCAGGAACTCGCGATATAATAGTAATTCAAAGTATTTAATATGTATGTCATTGAGTTGCTTTAAATATTTCTACGTTCTACATCTATTTTTTAAAATCAATACCCAAGACAATTTGGTCTTGATAATGTAAGAAAAAACACGTTTTACCAAGCGTATAAGTTACTCTCGTCTCTCGCGATAATTTAGAGCACATTTAGGGTTGCCATGTTGTGTGCAAAATGTATTATCTTAATTTCACATTAATGTAACAACACCACCGTATGAATTTCTGCACTTAGAAAACAAACCACTACAATATAAATTCGCCAAAAAAACTAGTTTCAGTTTTTGTTAAATGTGTTACCGCTTTGGTTTAAATTTACTATGGAAGAAACAAGTCAATTACTCCATTAAAATAGTTTTACGATATTGCCATCAGTGTGTATTTCCCGTTTGTTTAAAGTTATAACTTGTTAAAAATGTCGATATATGGACTTCATTGTCAAATTGTTTCTGATATTGTGTGATTTCTCATTGGCGAACATGGCAACCCAGCAGTTTCCTGTTGCTCCCTCACCGCGTGTGTCTTCACAGTGGAGGGAGGTTGCAGCGTGGTGTCAGTCAGGGAAAAGCGTACTCTCCATTGAGAGAGCAGACTACACTCATCAAGACTCTTAAGTTGTCGTCAAGATGTTGGTTTTATTTGAAACCGCCGCTGGATATGCAATATTTAAAGTATGTACTATATTTTGGATTATGTCCATTAATCTTTATTACGCATTCGCAACCGGGTTAGCAAAGTTAGCCACATAGCTAGTTAAGACTTCACATACAAAGTTATACGACACGTTTGTATTGGGGGGCACGTTTTAGATTTCGAGTACGTGTAAGATTGACATTTGCAAGCTTTCATTCAATCCAATGTTTTTCTGATATCATTTTGGCCTACTTAATCCTAAAGTAACCTAGTCGGTGTAGGCCGAGAAGCGTGAACCACGTGTGCACATTGTGGCTAACTTATCGAACGCTCCCCGGTTTCAACATTAATATTGAAATGTTAACAGTATAGGTGTTACATTTACAAATACGAATCCAACATGTAAGAGACAGTGTTAACTGACAAATTGCTTTTTGTCCGAGTAATTACTTCTCTTCAGAACGATGTTTAACTGTTTTCTATGCAGGTCTTGGATGAATCCAAACTCCAACAAGTCGACAGTCTGTACAAGGACTTTGAGACTCCCGAAAAGGCAAATAAAGTGTAAGTTTTCTGTTCGACATAGATGATTAGCTGCATTCACATGGTTTTCCTTGAGAGTTCACGTAATTTGTGGCAACTGTTCTTTTTCCAGTGTTAAATTGAAGCACTTTGAGAAATTTCAGGACACAACAGAGGCCTTAGCAGGTAATAACACACTTTACTTTCATATTATCTTATAGTTGCAATTAATCTGGTTTGTGGTGCATTCGTGTCAGGTTAATATTAAAAATTTCACATTATTTCGTCGTTTCCACTGTAGCTGCGACAGCTCACATCCCTTGTTTTAGGAATCAAGTTGTTACATTTCAGCCCATATATAATAAACATTAGTGTTTTAACTAAATTTTTTATACTCTTTCTGCTTAGCTGCTACTGCTATTGTTGAGGGGAAAATTGGCAAGACTTTGAAAAAAGTCCTTAAGAAGGTTGTTGTCAAGGAAGCTCATGAGCAGCTGGCAATCAGTGATGCAAAACTCGGTGGAGTCATCAAAGTAAGTAGTCAAACACCGTTAGTGTTTGTGTAAATGAAGATTACACCCTATCTGTAGCTGTTGACTGCACAATCAAGTTTCAAATGAGCTCTGGTTTACAGGAGAAGCTTGAGGTGAGCTGTGTTCACAGCCCTGCAGTGGCTGAACTGATGAGATGCATCAGGAGTCAGATGGAAAGCCTCATCACAGGACTTCCTCCCAGGGAAATCAGTGCCATGTCACTGGGGTTGGCTCACAGGTGAAAAAAAAAATGTCTAGGTGTCATTTGAGTAATGTGATTCTGCCTATGATTACACTTGCTGTCTGAAAATTCTTGTAGATTTTTGTCAGCCTTCGTCACTACCACTGAGGCAGCAGTCTTTACGAAAGTAAGAATAGAAGAAACAAGTTCAGTATAAGTTTTGCTAACGTCTGCTTCCTTTTTCCAGTTTATCCCGCTACAAGCTCAAGTTCAGCCCAGACAAAGTGGACACTATGATTGTGCAGGCCATTTGTAAGTTTTCTAATTCACGTTGCAAGGAAAGTAAAAATGTGTTTTAACCTGTTGTCTGACATACTGTTTCTTCCCTCAGCTCTTCTAGATGACCTGGATAAAGAACTTAACAACTATATCATGCGCTGCAGAGAGTGGTATGGCTGGCATTTCCCTGAGCTGGGAAAAGTAATCACAGACAACCTGGCCTATTGCAAAACAGTTCGCAAAATAGGTAGTTAATTCCTTGTCACAAAAACATTTGTCTGGGTCCTTGAAGACTTTTCCAGTCAAGCATTAATCACAATCTTTTCAGGTGATCGAACAAATGTGGCAGGCTCAGATCTGTCAGACATTCTACCAGAGGAAATTGAAGCTGAGGTAAAACTAGCAGCAGAAATATCAATGGGAACGGAAGTGTCAGAGCAAGACATCGGCAACATTTCTCATCTTTGTGATCAGGTACAACAAAAAATTGCTTATTATTTCTTATGTCTTTGTCAAGTTATAATAGTTATAATGGTTCAATTCAAAATGTAATCACTTTAATAAAACCCATAATTCTCTATTTTTCTGGTCCACCTCAAATCTTCAATAGCATCTGAAGTAAAATATAAATTTGATGGTTAGTAGAATAAATTAATCTTTATAAATGCGGCAAGCCAACACAGACTTCTATTAGAGATGCTATGTACCTAATTATGCAACATTAAGCCTATAACTAAAGTAAACATGGTGATGACAATTGTCATGATCCTGAAAAGTCTTTATGGGGTTTGAGCCACTACCTCATCTGAACAGTCACATGGCGTTAATTCTTAAATACTTGGAACTGTTTTAGTGGCTAACAATGTATCATCTACATTGTTTTTTTAAATTTATTTACATGTTTTAAGGTCATTGAGATCACAGAATACCGTGCCCAGCTGTATGACTACCTGAAGAACCGAATGATGGCAATTGCCCCAAATCTGACAGTAATGGTGGGCGAGCTGGTTGGTGCTCGTCTCATCTCACATGCAGGTAAGCTAAACATAAAGCTGGTATGAAAATCAGTTAAGCTATGATGATGACGACATCATGTCATAATCCTGAAAATGGCTGATGGTTTTAAGTCACTACCTCATCTGAGCTTTCAAAGTGAGTTTGAAGAAGTGGAAGGTACTGGTGTGAACAGTGTGTTCACTTGTGCATCTTGTCGCTGTGTTGGTCAGGTTCCCTCTTGAATCTGGCAAAGCACCCTGCTTCTACTGTGCAAATCCTTGGAGCGGAGAAGGCTCTGTTTAGAGCCTTGAAGACTCGTAAAGACACCCCCAAGTATGGTCTCATCTACCATGCCTCTCTAGTGGGCCAGACCACCCCCAAGAACAAGGGCAAGGTGAGTCAAGGACAGGGACTATTGAGACCAGGGAGTGACTTGTAAACACAGTGAGCATTCAGAATTCAAAATCAAGTTTTTGTCTTAACATTTACCCAGATATCCAGAATGCTGGCAGCTAAAGCAGCACTGGCTATCCGATACGATGCACTAGGAGAAGACACAAATGCAGAGATGGGAGCAGAAAACCGTGCCAAGTTGGAGGCCAGATTGCGCCAGCTGGAGGAGAGAGGAGTAAGTGCAACACAATTGCTCTTACTCTACTTTTTTTATTGTATATGTTGCACTGTTTAGTCACAACTGGGGCTATACATCAATGTTCTTTTTACTCTGTGATGTTTCAAATATACTTTTCTAGCACATTGCTTGTTGCCTTTTTTCCCCTCTTCATTTCACATTAATTGAATTTGTTCCATTCTTCCATTTTTCTCCGTAGTTTTCTTTTTCCTTCAACCTCACATCAAAAGTTACTAGGCAGAAAACCAAGTTAACCGTTTTCTCACCTGTGTCTATGAGTAAAGTGTTGTCTGGGTTTATAGTCATTGTCATATTTCTTGACAGATAAGAAGAATCAGTGGAACTGGCAAAGCAATGGCAAAAGCAGACAAATATCAACACAAGAGGTGAATAATCACTAACTTCTCTTCCGCAAAAGTGATGTATTTCTAATTGTAAACATGAACTAAAATTTTAACAATGCCTGTCTTTTTACTGAACAGTGAAGTAAGAATGTACGACCCGTCCGGTGATTCTACAATCCCCTCTACCTCAAAGAAAAGAAAGTTTGAGGAGGTAGAGGAAGAGGAGGAGGCAGCTGAAGAGCCTGTAACACCAGTGGTCAAAGCTAAAAAGCTGAAGATGGCGCCAGGAACAGAAGGTGGGGAACTTGAGAGCTAATAAAGGCACAAGTCTTAGTCGACACGAGAGAGGATGAAGTGAACTTCAATAAGACATGCATCCCTGTATTTTGTAGAAGCAGAAGAAACATCAGCTGCTGCAGAAGAAACTCCAAAGAAAAAGAAGAAGAAAAAGAAGGACAAGAAGGCAGAGGATGTTCCCGAAGAACCAAAAGAGGAAGAGGAGGAGTTGGCGGTAACAGAGGTAGGGCTTGGAAACTCAAAGCCAAAGTATCTGTTTTTCCATTTTGGTTGCATTATTTTAGAATAACATTTTTCCTCTCTCCCTTCAGTCATCAGAAAAGAAGAAAAAGAAGAAGAAAAAGAAGATGAAGACAGAAGAAGAAGAAGAAGACTAAAGTGTTAGTGTATATACAATATATATTTTTGTTTTAGGTTTTATGCCGTTATTTTTTTATCATTTGTGTATATATAAAAAGGGCAGTGATGAGTCCCTGTTTGTAGACACAAAGTCCAAATCAAATGATAATTTTAATTAAATGATATCCCTTGGGATTAATAAAGTCTCCTGATCATTTACTCTTTATAACCGTTTCCTGTCAACAAGAGTGAATGTGTACAATCTACTCTTTCTGTTGGAAGTCAAGCCTGGTCAAACTGTTTTTGTGTTGTGTATGAAATTGAGGGACAATTCTCTGCATTTCTGACATTTTCATCTGAGCTGCAACTTAAGTTGCTTTGGTGTAATAAATATTTTTGTTGTACTGTATGTGTTTTGGCTGATTTTATATCCATTTTAGACTTCCTTTATTTGTCGTTATACAGATACTGTGTTGTACAACAAAGTCGGTGCACAGAAAGATGTAAGTTTCATATATTTGACATTTAAAAAAAAATGGGACAGTGAAATATCACATATTACACCCAAATACAACATAAGGCTTCAAACTGGCTAAAATTATAAAGATAAAATTAGATTTTCAGTAATTACAGTGCTAACAATGATTTGTACATGTGTAATGTAAGAGCAAGTTCTTTTTTATTCTAGATTAGCGCCTGGCAGTTTGAATGGCCAGGCATTCAATGTGGCCAACTGCTTATCAGTGAGAATAAATAAAATTGACAATTTAAACAAGAGTACCGTTTTTCTCTCCGTTTACAACACAAACGCACTTTACGGCAGTTCAACCGTAAGCCCCACGGAACAATCTTCACAAGAGCAAAAAAATGTTGAACTGCGTAGACGTAGGTATGTGTCATCGATTCGCGATCTGTGCTCTGTTGCAATGCCTGGCCGTTATACCGCATGGCCTCACTGCACGAGTTTTACTAGTTGAGGGCGAGTTAGGTCGTTTCAGTAAGCTAGTTGCCTGTAAATTGGATAAACCAACATGTCGCAACTACAAGCCAGGTTCTTTACAGAAAACAAAAGGTAAGCCGCGAACTCACAAGTGATAGAATAAGAAAATATGTTGTTAGCTTAGTAGGCTAACTTGTGAACACATGGAATAATACATAAACGGTACAGTTGAAGTACCCCTTTTATTGAAACGTACCATTCGTATATAGTCGAATACTGTTGTATTTGGAAAAAAATCCTACAAATGTAATGGTTTCGCGCTGATTTTGTAAGCTGTTGGCAAAATTACATATGTATGTTAGGTATAGGGCAGGGGTTTTCAGTCTTGGTCCTCGGGGACCGATGTCCTGCATGTTAGATGTTTCCCTTTTCCATCCCGCCTGGCTTAATTATTCAAATATCAGCTCATCACTAGCTCAAATCAAACATACCAATTGGAATATAATATGCGAATTGGAAGGGGAAACGGCATAGAAATCACCATCATCACTAAGCTCTGCAGAAGCCTGTTAATGATGCCTAAGTGTGACGGAAGAGGGAAATACCTAAAGCATGCCGGACACCGGACTTCGAGGACCAGGGTTGAAAATACATGGTATAGGAGTGAAAAAATGGTCCATTAGCATGGGCTGAAATATGTTCTCTAACTCAAATATCACACATATATAAATTTAAGGTATTTAAGCATATGGTTGTACTAATCTCAGATATATATTTAACATCTCCCAGCGGTTGTTTGACATCTGTGGTTGTCAGTTCCTGTTTAGGTCTGTAGAATAGAATAGAATAGAATAGAATAGAACTTTATTTAGCCCCATGGGGGAAAATCCAAGTCGTCTAGCAGCTCTCAACGTAAATAGAAATATACATAAATGCTCATCCGAGCTCAAGAGAAAAATATATACCTATATTCTTCAGGTACAACAAGGTAAAGAGCACTAAACAACAACTAGCAAATTAGTCTTTAGCACAGATTAAGATACACAAGAATATAATTTTAACCAGCTGTTATCAATTGCTACATCAGTAATTATAGTCTTGTAATGAATGTATTGTGTGATACACTTTTACTTTTTATTACTGTACCAATACCACTGTGGTATTATAGCTTAGATCAATTCTGTTTGTGTGTTTACAGATATGTTGTCGACGACGTCCCATTCTCCATTCCAGGGGGTTCTGAAGTGCAGGACCTCAGCAATGTCATCAACAAGTTATTGGAGGCCAAACATGGTAAACAGCTACCATTTCAAACAAACTATTCTGGATGTTTTAGATTTTTTACCTATAAAAAACTCCTCACTACAACAGAAGTACAAAATAAAGGGACAAGAAGTACAATGTGTATTATGATCTTGTGTCTGCAGCATCTCACAGCAAAGTGGAGTTCGACTTCCTGGTCAGGGGTCAGTTCTTAAGAACGGCACTGTCCACTCACATGGAAACAGAAGGCATCTCAACGGTATGAGTAACTTATTTTGTTAACCATAAAGAGCTCTGGAGAAAATACCAAAAGTCTGATGTTGTTGAAGAAAATATTTTCCATAGCCAACTGGATGACGTTTTAGTTTTTCCTTGCAGAAAAGGGGGGTCAAAGAATGGGGAATAACCAGGACATTGATACATGACATGTATATATGTGTTTTTTTATTAATTCAACAACTAATGTAAAGCCTCATGAAGTGACTTTGTTGTGATATTGGGCTCTATAAATAAACTTTAATTGACTACTGTGGGTTGATGAGAGGTCTCAAGAACATCCTTCAAAGGTGTTTAAAGGAATAGAAGTCAGTAAATCTGATGTAGCTCATATTGAAATTCCTTGAACCAACCTTTCAGTCACATAGATCAGGGTATTTGCAGTAAAGTTGTGTTTGAGTGGTGTTCATTGCCTCTGAGTAGGCATTATGTGTTATGTGTACTATGCATTTGTGTTCGTAATAGGAAGAGGTGGTCGAGATAGAATATGTGGAGCGAATTACAGCTCCTGAGCCTGAGGAATGTATGATGCACGACGATTGGATCAGCGCTGTACATGCGGATGCAGAATGGTGAGACTTAAATTGGCAGAAAGAAGCTCCCATTTTGCCTACTCAAAATAGGCTTTGTGTGTCCAAGATGTTCAGTCGGCTTAATTGTAGTACAGTACATCATGAACCTGAGTTTGGATGTCATGCTTTTCATAGGATCCTCACAGGGTCGTATGATAAGACGGCAAGAATCTGGTCTGTGGAAGGTAAACCGGTGATGACAGTAGCAGGACACACCGAGGTGGTTAAAGATGTAACGTGGGTCAAAAGAGGTGAGTGGGAAAATTACATAGTAATTACTCCATAGAAAATACTGCCATCCCTTCTCAACTCCTGTGTGGATGTAATTGTGCAGACGGTCTCACCTCTCTGCTCCTGACGGCCTCTCTGGACCAGACTATTCTTCTGTGGGAGTGGAACTCTGAGAGGAATAAGGTGAAAGCCAGACACTGCTGTCGAGGACACACTGGGAGTGTTGACACTGTTTCCACAAACCCCACTGGCACAAAGGTAAATATTAATGTAGAATATAGTTTAACTGGTTGATTGTAGGTGATGAGCAATTTTGTGCCTATTATTTAATCAAAAAATAGATTTGCTAGAAAAAAAGAGATTTGAGGGCAACAGACATTAAGTGGCTATAAAAAAATTGTTTCAAGAGCATGTTTGTTCAACTTATGTTCATAAATCGCTTATCTTTGCTTGCATATTCAAAAGTTTTCTCCCAAGTTGTAAAGTTTTGCTTGCGAGTTTCCCTGCACTTGGTGTGGTTGGATGTGAGAAGATTGTTGGGCTTGGCCTGGTTACACAAAGGGCTACAACTTCTGTGTTTACAGCCACTTCTCCCTTGTGCTATGCTACTGGTCGGGATTTATGAAGCTATTGCTCTTTGAAATTGAAATGTTTGCACCGTAACCACAGTGCCAAAATGTTACAATTCCTACCATACCAAAAAATCTACACATTAGTCAGACTGCGGCTTACTAAAGTTCCCTGGACGCAGTAGTAGTTTCCAGTGTAGTGAGCTATTGCTACTCCTCCAGGCTTCTGTTGTCACTATATACTGTTCTGATGTCAACAAACACACACGGCCAAAGATTTAACAAGTCCTGCACTTATTTCTAATCAGCCACTGTTACTGGTCCATTCAGGAGCACTGTGTCAGAGAGTCTGACTTAAATGACACATTAGGAGCAATGATGCTGTTATTCAGACTGATGTTATAAAACACACGTGCTGCTGTAGCATCCAGGGGTACTTGAGTAATCCATGGTCCGACTGCTGTGTACTGTAGGCTGTCTTGTATAATAGAAACTGTGATATTTTGGCACACCATGCAAATATTTAAATTTTTGAAAGAGCAATAGCATCATACCTCTCAAACAGCAGCACAACACAACACAAGGGATAAGTAGTTCCTGTTGCAGCCAGGCCAAGTCTACCAACAGAAACTCTTCTCTCATCCAACTGCCAATTAAGTGCAGTGAAATTCACAAGCAGAACATTTGAACTTACAAGCAAAGATGAGTGATTAATTTTTACAAAAGCTGGAAAAAAAAGGCTCTTGAAAATTTTTTTTTATTGCCACTTAATGTCTTTAGCTCTCAAATCTCTGTTTTTTGCTTCAAATGTATTCTTTTTAGACTTCCTTTATTGTCATTACACAGACACACACAATGAATCTGGTAACGAAATGTCATGTTTTTGATGAAATACTAAAGTATTGTGTAAAAACCTAGGACCATTGGACTTGAATTTCCTTTACTCATTTTCTTCATACGAGTATTGTTGCAGTTGGAAAAAAATGTGCTAAACTGATTCTCAAAGACAACCTGTTCTGAATAAATGGTCCAAAAAGGAAGACCCATAGAAAAAGGACAATTGAGGAAGGTTGTCACATTTAATATATACATGGATACATGCATGAAGCCGTGTCTTCCATACACATTCTACATGCTTTCATTTATCAGTCAAAACATTTATGTTGCTGTCTTACAGTTCTGTAGTGGCTCCTGGGACAAGATGTTAAAGGTCTGGTCAGCAGGTATGTTAAACACAGTGATTGACTGACACCTAAGAATCAGAATGAATTGGTATATTTGATGTCTTATAGCAATGTCTTATAGCAACGTCATATTTTGTCTACTGTATGTATCAATGCAGACATGCTCTTCTCAGTGAGGTAGTTCTAAAGTATTACCAATACGCTTGAAATTGTTGTTTGCAATGAAACTATTTTGTTTGAATGAGGGGTGCAACGGTACACGTCATACCATTTGATACACCCCTCACGGTTCGATATGAGCATATCCACGTTGTTCATGGACGTATGGGAAATTGCGGACGTATAGAGGAATTTAAAGACACACCGGCAACATTTAAGTCTGCGGTGAAAAACACTTTGGACTTAACTCTAACATATGCCAGTGATGGAAAAAGAACAGCCAAACGTACCACGGTGTGTGATGACACATTTATGTCACCATCATCCGACAACACTGACTGCTCGAACAATTTCCAGTACACATAGAACTTGGCCAACTATGACTGCTTTCAACAATTCCAATAAATATAAATGAATTACAAAAGCAATGTGTGCATTCATCATTAAAGATATGCAGCCATTCTCCGTTGAAACTGACTGCGGATTTCATCTTTTAATGAAGACCATTGAGCCAGGTTACTATATCCCCACCCCCCTTCCGCAGTCACTTAATCAAAACGGTAATTCCCAATATGTACAGTACAATTATGTCAGAAAGAGATGGAATTGGCTTATAAGGTTCTCCCCACTGCAATTTGGACATCAAGAGCTACTGAACGCTAACACTGACTGTTCACTTTGTGCATGAATGAAAGATGAAAAGACACCTTCTACCTCCCCTGTACGGGAGTTTTCACCTAGTATTATTTTATGCCATGTGTGTTATTTCGTTTGCAACTACATTCTGAAAAAAAAAGGAC
>JAPTHA010000013.1:12979777-12997416 GCA_029814585.1 Gymnapogon annona
TTTCTTATAGTTCTAGGATCAATTGGACTTGACCCTCATCCAAGAGACTTCTTCAGTTCTGAAGACTCCTTCAGGTTGGCACATCGCCTGAACATATTCAGTTCAAGGCCAAGTACAATTGAATCTAGAAGTATTACCAAGGACTATGATGAGATGGGGAGAAATTGCACAAACATAGTGGTGATGTTGTTTTTTTCAATGATCTACCATAAGAGTGTTACAGCTTTGACTTTTGTCGGTGTGGTCAGGTCCAAGCCCAGGTCAGAGGGACAAAGAGCCAGTTTGAGAAGCTGAAGAATGATGTGTGTCAGAAGGTCGACATGCTGGGAGCCAGCCGCTGCAACATGCTGTCACATTCTCTCTGCACATATCAGGTACTGGATCTGTCATAATCTAATAAAACAGGGATGATATTGTATAATTTAGCTTTCATCCACCCCTAGTGTTCCAAACTCATTCGAAAGGTGAACATAATCTGTTTAAGATTCTTCTCACGTTATCAAAATCCTGACTTAGTACCCTGACCATCCAAATGCCCAAATTTAGAACAGGGACATGGCCTAATGAAATATCTTAAGAAATAACTCCATTTCCAGTGTTTCACATTCTGCTATAATAATAATGATAATAACGTATTGAATTCATTAAGCACTTTTCACTCACATTTTCAAGTACATTAGTGAATAGGAGAGCTAACTCTTAACTGCTCCAGCTGTTTACAGCAATACACTGTTGAGACAAATAAAACTTGATGTTCTTCTTGCGCTGCACATTGTGATCAGCCACATTGTCTTGTTAAGAATGACCTCCCAGCAGTTTTTTTTTGTTTTTAAATATTTTTCTATGATGCAGAATATGGCCAATTAGGTCCACTTCACTTGACCCTGTCGCTTGACCGTCCATTAGAAACCACTTAGCATAAAAGACAAGTGTTTGGTTCTGCTTTTTGACTCATTTCTTTGGAGCCTTTTTATGATTTCAACCTCCCATGTATTTTTATTCGGTTTATCTTCTAGTTGAATTTCCAACACGCAATTTGCTTTAGGGAAAAAATTTAAATGAGTAGCTGTTTAACTTTTATGATGGTGTCTTTTCTTTGTCATGACAGACAACTCTGCTCCAGTTCTGGGAGAAGACAGCACATGCCATGTCAGAAATCCACGAGGCCTTTCAAGGACATGTAACATACCAGTTCACAACACTCAAGGTACAGTAGACACATGCCCTCTGAATCTGGTTATCAAAGACCCCCCTCTGTTATATAAACTGATTTCTTCTTAAGTCGATTATTTATGTGTTGTAGTGTTATGTCTTTCTGATGTTTTTTTCTATTTCTATTATTGTTGATCATTCCTTATAAGAAAGTGTAAATGATGGGGAAAACCAGCCTTTTTAACTGTTGTGATTACAGCCTTAACCTGCCAAAAATAAATCTAGGTTATTTCTACAGGAATTGAGAGACCCATTGGACCAGATTACAGAGATACAGAAACAAGAAGACAAGAAGGAGAGTCTTCAGAGCAACACAGACAAGTGAGAGCACAGATCACATCACTTAAAATGTAGCCAACTTGCTGATCTTCAGTGACATCCTGTTACAGCGTCTGTGTTTTCATGCCTCTCCTCAGTTTCCATTATTTTCTTTTAAAGGTAAAATTACTTTTAAAATTTCTCATTTAAAAAAAAAAAAATTTTACTTTGGCCTTTCTACATTTTTTCGCACAAACACCTCAGATATGTCCTCATTCAACTTGAGGCCAATGCTGTGTCCATGTTAACTAACAATTGGGTTTCTGCAGTTGGTTTATCTGCTGTGATCTCAGTTTTAGAGCAGCAAACCTGAGCTTCCTAACTGCATTCTAAATCCACGCTGCTATAAATGGCAAAAACCGTGTCTTGCCAATTAGATAAAGCACATTCTAATTTTTTCTCCTCCTCCCTTATTTTTTCCTTCTCAGTCTGGTGTCCTTGGATGACGACAAGCCACTAGGAAGTGCCTCAGATGCAGGTATGCACCACCCCCTGTTGGCTTAATGATTGATAGCTGTTGGAAGGCTGAAGAAAAAGGGGTCTAAATGTCTTGTCTTTTACAGAGCCCACCCTCAGTGGGGACAGACTAAGCCAGCTAAGTGACAATGGTAAGTGTGTGCATGCAGGTCAAGTGTGAAGGTGTAAATAGTTGGAACGTGTACTTTGGGCTTGTCATTGCTCACTGTGGTTAGCATGCTTGTTGACTTTAGACTCCTTCCGTTCCACCACACCCACACCAGCTCTCCATGAAATAAGCGGGCCGCCAGCAGATGACGACGTGATGCTCATTGCCTGTGATCCGCCACACTCTCAGCCTCCCATTCCTGTACATGCCCCCCTCCAGGCTCGGCTCCTGCCTGCTCCCCAGGGTGCACACCTAGAGCAGCCCTGGTGGGACTTTGAATCAGCCCAGGCCAGCCAATCACAGCTGCCTGCTGCCACTGGTAAACCGGCTGGCTGTGTGCATTAATTCTCAACTAACAACCTATCAGAGGCTTCTTTATTTACTCTCAACTTTCCTCACTCCCAACTTTCCTGACTGACACTTTATGACAGAGATTCCCCTCTTCTGGGATTAATATAACTACCTTTGCATTCTTTTCTTCACTGGTTGTCACTTTGTTGATGTTCTCAGTATTTTCCACAGGTGGTAAATAAAGTAGGCTGCTTAAAACATGGCCAAAAATAACACACATGTTGATTTTTGGCCAAAATCAGGGTCGTTGGTGAAGAAAAAATATTTGTGTGTAATAAACCATAACACGCAATATCTCTATTTATTTGTACCCATACACAGCAAAATATAAATGGAGTAATGGCTTTTTAAAAAATGTATTCACACAATGGGACAAATCAGACCAAACAGCAAGTGTGGTTTATGATATTGCCATCAGTGTTATCACACATTAATGATTTCTCTCATGTAGTTCAATCATAGGATGACTCATGTTTTATATGATTATCATACATTTATTTGATAAAACTAATTAGAATCTGACAGAAGTTAATGCCATTCAATGATAGGCATTCAACCGACAGATCGATATGTGATTTCTTAATCGAACTTGTATAGTGTTAATACCTACTTAACTGTCTGCTTCTTACTCACCCTTCTGTGTCCTTTTCCAGTGTTAAATTTCAGATCTACTAACTGCATCTTCCTTTCAATCTGTAGTCAAATGACTCTCTGATGCTTGTTGTGTTTTGTCAACTACATCAACAGCCCTGTTCTTTGCTCCTACTTAGATTTGTCTCACCCAGCGGGGTTAGGGCTGAGACAGGAGGAGGACGACAGGGAGAAAGGGGACATGGCTTTCCTCAAAGACCTCCTCAGCCCTGGTCCAGGGGCCTTCGATGAATTCAGCAGAGAGTGGCAAAATGCGTTTGGGCTAACTGAACCCCTCAGTGGTCCTACTTCGACCTCAGGTGTAGCAAGTGGCGGTGACCCAGCGGTGGCAGCCCACCAACTTTCTGACCCCCCGAGCCCCACAGGTTTCCTGCCTTCCCAGCTGCTGGATCACAGTCTGAGCTCTACAGGTATGACATGCTGCTCCCTGCTGGTTGGATAGGCTCACTGCAACAGTCTGCATTTAGTATGTGTGTTTTAAACATTTCCGATTTTGTCATAGGGCAACAATGCAGCTATTCATTCATTCATTCATCTTCCAAACCCGCTTTATATACTTACAAAACAAGACCACCTCACCGACTCCCAACAATCAGGCCATAGCAAACAGACAGACATCCAGACAGACAGATAGAAAAAAAAAGCAGATAAATACACTGACAGAGAGAGTCCAAAAAACAGACATACGAACAGTAATAGAGACATTTGGTGACCTCACAACTCCTAGGTCTGCTGTGCAGGTAGATTTTCCATATAGTTTAAAAATGGTTGCCAAATCTAGTGTGTATTTTTTTTTTACCCCAGTGTCATGGTTTCCTTTGCTTTATTTTGACTAATTATATTAAAGTTTCTATACTTGATAATTTTCTTATACAGGGTAAAAATTCCATCATTGCCCTTCGACACTTGGTATTGTTCCTTCAATACCATTTATAGAATCACATTTAATTTGCTTTTCTACATTTTTACATCTATGACACATTTCAACTTTGTCTTCCAGGCTGGGCAACCCCCCCTATGTTCCAGGCTCCAGCAATGCAGCCTCCTGCTTCACGGCAGAACCAATCAGTTCAGCCACATTCAACTGCAGCAAGTAACTCTAACCTATGAAGAGCTCTTCCTCATGTTTTCCTACTCATAAATGTTATCATACACCTAATCACATGTTACCTGTGTGTGCAGCTGCCCCGGGTGGATCCAGAGACATGTCGGTCTGGTTCAACCTGTTTGCAGATTTGGACCCCCTGTCCAACCCAGATGCTATTGGCCGCTCTGCAGATGAATTACTCAATGCCTGAAGCTCTGACTGTGTGTGTGTGTGTGTGCGCGTGCGCGTGCGTGCGTACACGTACAGCAGGAAAGAAATAGCTTTTCGTCCAGTAAAAACATATTAACACCAAGCAATGTAATTACTGATGCAGTCGCTCATGCAGTAGGGGATATGTGAATATATCTGCAAATATAGAAGACCTCATGTAACAGGAAAGATGAGCTGATAGAAACACTAAATTAAGAGTCATTAAACACTCGCTCTAAACTAAAATGACTGTTAATTCTACAGATGAAGCCACTGCATTGTATGCACACAGCAGGCCTGATCAGGTTTGTGTTGGGAGAGAATGCTTATTTTGGACAGTGTTGTGTGCTTTCCTGTTTTTATTCTTGTTTGCATTATTTGGGTGCGTTTGTTTGTTCGTTTTGTATGCACAATGCAAACAGGCAATGGGGGTTAACATTCCCAATGTATTCCTTAATGTTGTTAATAGCACATAACTGTCACTGAAGGAAGAGTGTTATAATGTATTAAAAATGGCGTGACTGCAGCTTGATCGGACTGTCGCTGGGCCTGTACTTGCTACGGCTGCCCAGGGAAACAGTCGTATTATAAAAATTATGTTAATGATAATAATCATAATACATTTTAATCCTTTCTTTTCCATTATAAGACAGTTTAAGGTGCATTCAGAGGCCAGCATTGAACCCTGAAGTGATCAATTTTGCAGTTTTATGGTCACAATATCAGGTCCAGTTTGTTTTCATCAGTCTACCTTTATTTCCGGTTCTTGTAAAATTTGGATGAGCTCTTCAATTCCATTAGCTTCTTAGAAGTTTAAAGAAAAGTACTGTATGTGAAGGATAATAAAGACCAAGGCTTTTGATTATTATAGTGGATGTTATTTAAATCCCACAAATCAATGGTAAAAGCTGCATTTAAGTCTATTTATTTTGTGGTTTTTGTTCCAGAGAGATGCTGTAAAACACTTTTTGACACTGTCGGGTATCTTCTTAATATATTATTTTAAGGCAAGAATGTCAAAACTGGAGAAATGTTACCTGACACAGGTGTGGGTTTAATAATTGTTATATTTAGTAGGAAAAATACTGTATCATGGTTATCTGTGAATGTTTACTCATTTCTTGTTCTTTAGATCAGATGCATTTTTTCCAACTTTGACATGGGTCACATCTGTGTGCCTGTCAACTACAAGTCATTTAACTCTTTTGATACAAGCTACACATTCGTAGCTCTGTAATGATCTTATTTTATTTGTCTACTGTTAGAACATGAATGAATTACACTACTGCCGCCCGCCGTTGCATTTTCTTTGTCACATCATCAAACACCGAATAAAAGAATGTATTTCTCAAGTCAATCACAAACACTTTATTTAATTCAACTATGCCTTTTATTTCACTCAAGGGATTTAACAGATGAAAACTTGGCAGTTCTGTTTCCAATAAACTGGGCAAGCAAACAAAGAGCCACTGCATGTTTTGAGCCTCATTCCAAAAAAATGTTTTTATCCATATAAATGCTGCTAATGTATCAATCAGTTCTCTCAGGCCTAAAAATGACAGAACAAAAACCCGTTGTTGCACATTTGATTGTTTTTCAGCCAGCGGATACCTCATTTTGGAACAAATCTGATCTTGGGTTACTCCAGATCAGTTCTGTGAAATAAGGACATCCACAGTTCTACTCTGCTACAGGGTTAAATCTTGTCTCTTGTGAGCCTACATACATAGCAGCTGTTGGTTTATCTTACAGTAGTATGTTAGTGTGTGCTGAAAAGTTAGTATATCTCAATATGTACCACTACAACCTGAGATGGACAATGTCATCTAGTTTTGAATAGTTTAAAATTCTCTGAAGACCCAATACACTCCTGAAATCTGATAAATAATAAATACATTGTTATTCACAATAATGACACGTAGTAATTCACAGTACTCAGCAGAGGAGGAGGAAAGGGAGGGGGAAGAGGAGGGGTTTATGGTACAATTGTTGACTCATTCAATTACATATCTTTGTCAGACAATGATACAAACACAGTGTGCCTCTATATTTATAATCCCAGTACATTCTAACCCACAGGAGCAGGCACATTCGAATAGAATGACATATACAAGAGGTAGGGCCCAAGCATGGAGACAGTCAGCACTGACTTCACAACCACATTTGATTTAATTATGCGCATCCATCCTGGTCGAATTGAAATAAGAATCGGTGTATGCAGAATACAGTCATGTAACATCAGTACTTCATCACACTAAAAACTGACCAATCTCAATAACTCGCCTCTCAAAGTCTTTCAGAATATGATTATACTTGAATAGTAAAATATGCTTTGTGATAATGTAATGATGAGTCCTTTCAGCTTTTTCCCTTCTGGGGTCGCCACAGCGGATCCAATTCACATATTACATATCATTACATATCGCTTTGTGATAATGTAATGATTCTCAAAAACGCTGAACTTGATCCAAAAAAGTGAAGCACTTCATACTTTTTAGCATCACAGGGCAAAAATAACATATTTCCCTTTCACAATATTGTAATTCAAGATCAAGAGGTATGAAATTTGTGTATCTACTATCTCACATCATATTTTGTCCGATCACATGTATGATTGACTGATCACATGTTCCTCTCAAAGCCTGAAGTACATTGCATCTAACATAGTACTAATACAGTTTGACTTGTTTTAGTCCTAGTATATTGATTGTTCACCATTCGACAGGTTTATTCTCTAGTTGTTGTGCATGTCTTAGTGTTCTACTCTGCTCAGAGTATCACAACAATCTGCAGATACTAGTTAATGCAAAGCCCAAAAAACTATATGGAGTTTTCTCAGGTAGTATTAAACATCGAGGGTCAACAAGAAAATAAACTGAATGTCAGCTGTGCCTGTGACGCTGAAAACAAATACTTTTGCCAAATCTGCAGTAAAAAAAAAAAAAAAAGTTATTTAAATTTGCATGAAATGTTCCTTGTGATTTTCATGCTGACCTATCCATGCTCAAGTCCCTGTACGCCAGAGGGGGTTTGGAGAGGTTTCACAACAACTAGTTGAGCAACACAGAAGGAAATCGATGTGAAAGTGAGGAAAAGAAAAGGAGAGAAATAGGAGGAAAGAGAGGAGGCTGTGAGAGCAAGCGTTGGCAGAGTTAGAAGGGTTGGTGGTGAGGGGCTGAGACGTTTTTAGCAAAGGCTGGATCTTTGGGGAAGGAGGGGCAAGCAGACATAGGTTGAACACGCTGCACACATCATAGCCCTGGCCTGTGTTTCCCGTAGATACACGCCAGTCAGCAGGGATCAGTTTACTGCTACCGAGTTAAGAAAGGCATTGGTTTGTTCCACTTTACAGCAAGTGAGTAAAGCTGACAAAACCTGGGTAATAAAAGTATAAAACATGTTTGGATTTGTTTGACAGATGCTTTATCCTGTTTTTATCACCCGCCTTTCTGTGTGTATCTGTGATTGCCATAGCGCAGAGATCACATCTACACAAATATATGTGATCAAAGCGCGATGCCAGTGCAGGGAAACTAAGCGGTCTAAAATATCAGGCACATTTTGAAATTTCTCCTTTTTGTGACCCTTCAAGTTTTGCTACGATAAATCTGGCAGCACCAAAATTCGCCTCCATGGTCAATCTTTTGGTCGCCAAGGAGACCAGCGGCCTTGTTTAAAATGGAAGGCATATTTCATATCAAGAGAAATAACTACAGATAGAAAAAGAGATATGTCCGTGGAAAGGCGTCATGGTATAATACGATGAAATAAAAATCTGTCCTTTGCCCTTTTCCTCCTAAAAACAGGAACATAACCAGCACTAAAGGTAGAATAAAGCGATGAAATGTTGCTGCAGATCCGTCGATGTGTCTGCAGGACTCTCACGTTTAGTCATCTGAGGAGGAGAGGCAGTGGGAAGCGCTTTTTCAACAAGATAAGGACATCAGAGAGAGCTTAGCTGGCATGCTGAAGGCAATTTTTTGGGAGCAGAAGGGTAAGTTGCTAGTTTCAAATGTTTTCTGATTTCAGAGGAAGGTGGAGGGAGGGGGAGGGAGTGGGCGGATTCTTTAGGGGGATGTGGTGACGTGAAGCCTGGACTGAGAGAGGCTGTCAGAAGCTCTCTGGCTCCTCCAGTAGACAGGGCTGGGTGGACAGGGACGGGGACAGGCTCTGCAGGCCAACGCCGCCCAGAGGCACGAGGGACGGGGACAGACTCCGGAGGCCGACCCCGGGGCGGAAGTTGAGGTCCGGGGCAGGGAGTAAGGGCTTGAGGATGCTGACAAGGCAGAAGGCAGATCCGCTGTTGGGGATGAAGTTGACCTTGTTGCGGTCGGGACACAGGAAGGGAGGGATCTCCTGCAGAGGTTTGGGCCTGGAAGCACACAAGTATGTAGACATTAAGCCCAACAAAGCTGCTGCACAACATTCTACAAATAGAGCTGCTGCTACCACTGAAACATACTGCATTCAAAAATGACTTGGACAACAGTCTCTGTCCTATTAATAGTTCAAAGAAAAATCTCACTTCTTGAATATTTTCCGTGTTCCGTTTGACAATGATTCATAACTTGGCTTTACTTATCACATTCAGAACTCGGTTTCACTTATCACGTAATTATGAGATACCTTCCCTAAATAACATGGAATGTGACGTTTCTGTCAATGCAAACTGCTTACTTCTCCATTTCACCTGTAAGTAAATTTCACATCCAGGTAAGGATAAATATATTACAGTACATTTTTTTCATTTTCATATATTTGTATTTTGTCAACTGAGTTGTGATATTTCTAAATAATAAATAGATATTTATGGGCCAAAATGTATGACAGTTTTTAACCATGTAAGAACCCTTCAGACAAATCATCATATTAAAACAGAGCATGAATATAAAGGTAAGTATTGCATAAGTGGGACTATTAGGAACAGAGTGAGTTTAGTTAGGTTCAGTGGTTGTTTAAAGAGTCATAAATGTGGACCTTGATTCACTTTGACAGTACATAATAGATGGAATTAGATGATATTCTTGTATCAAATCTCAATTTTAGTACATGTCAAACTTTGTACAAATTTGCCGATACCAGTGAGGGTAAAACACACTGATTGTGAAAACAGTGAAAACTGATGAAAAATAAGGCGTTGGATGGGATTCTTCTCACATGGTCTCTTCGAACACTTTGACCTTCTCGCAGCCCTCTGGAGGTTCCCTCTTGAATGTGTAGCTGTTGTTGGGTCGAGGTGATGCGGCGTATTTAGGCAGAGGAGAATACGGTCCCAACTCTGAGAGCACACACAGACAGGAAAAAGTAAACGGTCAGGTTTAGCAACACATCTGCTCCGTAGGCACTGGTGTTGGTGCCCACAGAGACTCTGACGGTCCCGTGTTTTTATACAATGTGTAACGTGTTCACCTTTGTCCTCGTAGGGGCTGCCTCCAGCTGTGTCGTTGAGGACGGTGAGGTAAGAGGGCGAAATGGAGTCGGGGCGGCTACTGCAGTTGCTATGGCTACCGCTCAGGCCACCCCCTGAGGGAGTCTGTGTGTCGATGCTGCGGGTGCTGCTGCTGCGCTGTGGGGGGACGGGTGGGGGTGCACGGTGCCCATCTGGGACATCCTGAGGCTGTCGCACACACACAAAAATGAGGTCACAATAACAACATGGCACAGCCGCTTAATCCCTCACATCCTTAAAAAACTTGCATCAAGCGCAAATGAAAACGCAAAAGCTGCTGCACATTTGATCTTTGATAGTGGCACTCACGACAATGGCCTCGTCTTTTTCAGGAGTGTCGCGGATGATGATGCGTTCAATCTCCTGGTTGAGTCCTTCCACACTGTTGCGGAAACGAGGGGCCGATGACTTGGATATGGGGATGGGTATCAAGATGGTCTTCGGCATAGGTGACTGCAAAACACACAAACATATATCTGCATTTAACAAGGAATCCTGCACAACTTAACAAAAGCACCTGGATGACTGTTTAACAGTTTCTTTTTGTTTTGGAGAAATTATAACTTAATTAAATAAGTCAATTAACTAATAAATAACTTTATTTTGAGCTATGTTTGGATATGTAGCAAAACAATAAATGCCTAAATAAAGCTTACAGACGCAGTTTTTACTGAAAATAAAGAGCAAGTCTAAATAAAAAAGTCATGAAATGTCAACAATTTAAAAAGTATAACTGAAGGAACAGTGTCAGGTAATAGTGGTAATACTTAATGGGGTTTCTACAGGTACCAGAAGTTTCATTCATTCAAATTTTATTCAGCTACTGGAGGTAAATATTAACCTAAGTTGTATTTTATGCAGAGGGAGGTTTTATGTCTGTAATGACTAATGCTTGACTAATCTGTTTTTCCTGAATGAGTCTTTTCTGAAATTTCCCTGAGTGGGATGAATAAAGGCATATCTAATCTACAGTAATCTAATCTTTTCTAAAGTGAGTTTTCTAAGGCAATATGAGAAAAGCTGTGCCTTGGCGAGGATGAAAAAGGGCAGGGTGACAGAATACATGTCCTCAAATAGTGTGTAAAAACATACTATTCATAATAATAATAATAATAATAATAATAATAATAATAATACATTGACTTTGTTAGGCGCCTTTCAGGGCATCATGAGTCTTTAACGCTTAGACAATGGAAATGAAACTGATTTTGCCTGTAGTACTTTTTCATTTAGATTCTTTTGCATTATCATTTGTGGTTTTTATTTAGTTTTCATGAAGTGTTCTTTAAAATGATGATTTAAGAGGTGGTTTTCACTTATTGTCCTCATTTGCAAGCCAGCAGTTCTTTGTGTGACTGAATGAGCTTGTCACAGTCTTTGTGAGAGAAGAAGCTGCATGGTAACTCAACTTGTCCTGCTTTTTCTTTGTCTCCTGAAGACTCTCAGAAAGCAGGACAGCTGCACTCCAGCAGACTCCACGGGGATACCCTGACCGACTCCTGGGCCTGTTGTCATTGCTGAGAACATGAGCTCATCTTTAACAGACTCTGCATACAACAGAGGCTGTTAAAAGCCTCATGTCGCATTTCACATTAACGGAAGACATAGTTAGAGTCTAACAGGGAAGTGAGGAAAAGTGGGGCGTCCTCGGAACTCTCTAGATGACAAACCCAACCTCGATCCGCAGCAGACACACACACTCCCTTAAACACACTGTGTGTAGTGATCACCTGGGACTGGATGATTGTGTGGCTGCCATTGAACGGGGACTTCCGATCCTTATCTCTCCGATGGCGGCTGCTGCGTTTACTGCGCTGAAGCTGCTGACGTAATTTGGCAATCTGGGAAATCACAGGTTACTTTCATTTATTAATCAAACAGGACATTTACAGACATCACTGTTTGTTTATACAACGGTAGATATGAAAAGACAAACGGACCTCTTTGAGCTGGTCGGTGCTCCCACAGGAGGCCGAGCGTTTGTGAGAGCCCCTCCTCCTCTCATCTGCCCAGGCCCTGGGGGTCTGAAACCCACAGACAGTGAGTGTAGCATACAGACTAACGTACAGCTGGCATTAGAAAAAAAGCACCAGGATACTACCAGGACTCTGAAAATTAAATCTATATTTTTTACCGCTATGTTGACTTACAATAATGTATTGATTGCTGTCTGACTATGATAACTAATGTCTGAAAAATACTACTTTTTTACACACATTGCATTTTTGTTAAGAAAGGAATATTCCTTAAAAATATTTACAGTTTTGGTGTTTTTCTAAGGTTTTCCAAAAGAAAAACCTTGATTAATCAAATTTATTCAACATAGTGAATTAAACCCAAGACTCAAATCTGATGAAACTCCTACTACGGGTTTTGTTTTAGAACAACTTGATAACTACGTAAAAAAAAATCACTGTCACTACCTGTAATCAGAAGTTGTCGGTCCAATGATCCAGACTCTGATAAATAAATCTCTGTCATTTTGGACTAGTTGAGGTAACGCTGTTTTATCACACACTGAACTCATATCACTCATTGAACAATGAAGCGAGATTACCTCCATTCTGTCACCACAGTTTAGTTTAATTTTCCTGCAACTATTGGTGAAACAAATAAGTTCATGCTATTCAGCATCATCATTAACCAGTATCAACCCCGCCAAAAATAACATGTTCAACCATTTGTTTGGATTTTGCTGTGTATATTGGGGTCTAATATGAACAAAAACACTGCAGCCGCAATCAATATGGCACTCATTACACAGAGTCTGACTAGAATTGAACAAAAGCACAAAGAAGACTATAAGCAGCATTATATACAAGCACAATACAAACCAGAGGAGTCAGTACTGAAAAATGCATTGGCGTGTTTGCCTTAAATGACCTGCAGATGAAGAATTATGGCTGGACCAGAGCATCAAAGTCAGTCGAAGAGTGATAGGCAGAAGCAGTGCAGCAACTGCTGCACCATCAGCTGATGATGCAACCGTCTGCAATCACTCCTAACCTCTTTGCATTGAGCAGCTCTGTTCATATAGTTGCATTCTGACAAACACGCAAAACATAAGCTGCACTCACCTGCGTCGCTTTGTCCCTCATGTAGGGAACGTGTTGGTGCTGGCTGTCGTCCTGAGGCCAGGGACCTGTCAGGTGAGAGCCAGCGAGCGTGCCCTGTGAGGGCCACAGCTGGACGCGATGACAAGAGACCACAAGGAGAAAGAGGAACAGGTCGCTCAGAGGAGGTCGAGGCGGCCACTGGAGGAGGACACCCAGCAAAACCAACAAAGACGTGGGAAGTTAAGGCCACAGATGCTGTCTGAGAAGAGCAGAGTCAGGATGAGCTCCCTGATGGTATAAAAAAGTTTTTTGTCATGGCAAACATATCAGCAAATCAAAAGCTAGCCTGTAGGATAAGACCATCATGGTCTTCCTGTCTGTCTAGATTTATACATGTGTGCTGCCAGACTGATTTTAATCCGTCCCATGCTGTGCAGAGCGGATATGCCGTCTCCTTTAAGTCTTCACACAGGCCCCTGGTTAATGGCATTAACAGAGATTAAAGCAGGAGGGCAAGGGGTGCAGAGAGGGTCAGAGTCAGTTTCTGCCTGGCTGACCCAGATCCAGAGCTGCAGTAACATTTGAATGCACGTTTTGCATACATTCACTTGCATTTTTGTTTTGCACTGACTCTCATAAGCCCCTGCAGAGTGTCAGACTGTCTGTGTCAGCAAATGTGGAGCTATGGCTTTCCACCACAGTAGACACAAGGCAATAATGATCTTACTCAAGTAGTGGAGGCAGTGTGGGTTTTATATTGATTTCATACTGTGAGACTTGAGTTTCATTTAACTCATACTGTACTTACAGTGCTGTACACGTACCATTTACTATTTAGACTGGTTTTGGGTGCATGTGGTCTCAACAGAACCATTTTTATTTTCTGAATAGATATATAGGCATGTCTTCAGTCACTTTGTTTTTATTGGAATTTTAATTGGTAAAGGTTACCTCCATTCATTTTTGATTAATGATTTGTTTATTGGCCTAATAATGGTGAAAAATGTAAGTCAGAGTTCAAATTCATGTCCTTAAGTGTTTCAATTGGCTCACTGATATTGAGTTTAACACCATAGAGAAGTAAAAAAGAATACTTCAGTTCAAGAAGCTGTGATTAAATATCTGCCATTTCATTTAATAACTGGCAAATAACTGAGTAATTGTTGCAACTCTAGTTCATAATGTTCTTTAGCAGATAAATTTAAAGTTTTTTTTTTTAAATCTCCCACAACGAAAATATTTTTTTAGTAAGTCCCTACCCGCTCACCCCAAAAAATCTAACAAACAAAAACTGAGGTTCTACACCAAATATTTTACCTGCATATTCATTGCATATGCCACATCTGTAAATATCTCAGTAATGTATCAGTTTATAGTGCTTTGTATTTTGTTATTCATCACCTGCATAGGGAGCACAAGCAACAAGAATTACTGAAGTCAAACAGGCACACACAAACACACCTTTCACAACCAACAAAAGGAATATTTTTTTTCTTATAAATTAAAATGCACTCAAAAGGACTTTATATTTCTGCATATAGTGTTCCTACTCCATCCTAAATACCAACACACATCAGCTATGACGAGCAGCGCCGGTCCAGGAGCTAAATTTGGCTGGAGCCTTAACCAGCGCACATCACTGTTGCTAGGGAATGAGAGCTGACTGATCTTCATTAACACACAGCGACGCTCCTGTGTGTGTCTACGAAAACAGGGCCTCACCAGCAGTCTTCTCGCTCATGCTTGTATTTTGACTGCCACCTCACCCGCCTGAGTCTGTAAATGTGCCACAAATCAGCAACCCACAACAATATAGTGTAGGCTCACAGTGGTAGTAACAGTATTAGTGCTACACAGCGAGTGGTGAGGAGAGGCTGCACTGATTACTACCTGGGCATTCTCCACATGCTGGAATAAAATACAGGAATGAATGAATATATCTGTATGAATATGGGTGTGTTTGTGTGTGTGCGTGTGTGTGTGTGTGTGTATATATACATATATATGGCCAAAAATACTAAAAAGACTGCCTATGAGTCCTGAAAACAAGACATGATCCAAAACTTAAATTTGTTAAAGGTAGGTAAAAACAATTGCAATTAGTACACACCAAAAAACACCAAAGCACCAAAAGCAAAAGAGGTTGTGTTATAATTTTTTGTTGAAGAAGAATGGTTTCCACAAGAATGAGTTTGGTTCAAATAAAACCCAAATTAATCTTGTTGATTTGATATATAAAACCAGCTACTGCTTCAATGTGGCAGTAAAACAATCAGAATTGGCTTGTGGTCAAAACAAGACATTTGAGGATATTATTTGGGTTTGGAGAGACACATTTTCCCCATTTGACGTTTTGCAGTGCATTTAAATTGATTCTTTGGGGATGATTAGTCCAATACACGGAAAATTTTGTTCACGTAGTATAGTTGATGGATAATACCGGAATTACTTATTCCATTATTACTATGACCTATTACGGTGCATTCCATTATTATTATGACTCCAAATTAAGTTTCTAAGAAACTGTGAGTTTATTCAGGTTAATTAATCAGCTGTCACTATTTTCTTGCCATTTGATCTTTCAAATCTTCTATTTAATTACTTATTGATCAAGACAATAATACAAAATGAAAGTAACTGTAAGTGGCAGCACTGACATGATTACCTTGTAATGTTTTGGTGTGTCACTATCAAAACTGTCAATCTCAAAATGCATTTCATATCACACTTGTGCAATTTACTTACTGTGATTTACCCGAGCTAAATCTACCTCGAGTAACACTTAGATGCACAATTTCTGTCAATCTGCAGAAAATAATGTAGGCCATGTTTGTTTACTAGCAGATAATCAGGCACCCCCTCTCTGCGCACATATCAGCAGCAAAACAATCCTGTAAATATGACCATTCTATACAGAAAGCTTTGGCCAAATGGGACACTACAAGCAGAGGCAATGATAATATTCGGTTGAAAAAAAATATGGAAAAACATGCTCACCTACAGAAATGTGGAAATACAGAGAGGCATGGAACTCCGGCGCAGCCCAGCCTCAGATGATGTTCGCCGCTATTCAAAGATCCTCAATGGGACACAGAGGCTGAGCAGAGAACCGGCGAAAAGGGGGAAAGCCGTCTTCGACATGAACGAGGAGTCATTCAGAAGATACCCGTTGATTCTTACAGTAGGGATACAGTAGGTGTCAAAAATGGGCGTTGCTGTGTTCGCAGCCTGCCTCCTGCTCGTTGTCGTGGATGGATGTTTTTCTCTCCCGGTTGATGCGACACGACGATGGAAGCAGCTACGAAACAGCGGCAGTCGATGGAAAGAACAGAAGAAGAATAGACGCGCTCACCCGGTAGAATCTTAGCTGCCGGGAAAAGACAGAAAAAAAATAGAAATAGAAAGGCAGAAAAATACAGAAGGGACAGAAAGAAGAAGGGTGGTGATGATGCTGGGTTAGCCTCGGTTGACACGACGGGAGAAGGACCACAGTCAAACACTGCGGAATAAACCACACGTTTCCGCCCGGTACTGTCAAAGTAAAAGCCTCACATCTGTCAGGGGTTAACATCTGCAGTACTTTACAGCACTTTATTAACCTAATTAGTGACATTAAATGCACAGCTGCATCACTCATTCCATTATCCACTCCAATATCATTAGACATTTACTTTAGTGGTTAATTCATTTGTCTGACAATTAACATAGTATAGTTTTTCGTTCAATGTTTTTCGTACATTCAATGCCCAAAGCCTAGTATATAAATAGGAAAATAATCAAGTCATAAATACTCCTCACAACAATAATGACGAATTTATATTGTTTTCTATTAATACTGACATTTGTTTATAGCACTGGAAGCAACTGAAATAAATGTCACTTATTCTCATAAATTTTAGACCGTGTAATGTAGTTTTCAACGACTACATTAACTGGTTACTACTTTCATTGACTTAATTTATTTTTGAGGGGTGGGGGACTGGGGTTAAGTCTTCTAATTAAAGCTATTTAAACCAGGCTGTGGATAACTGTGGATGCTGGAATGACCTGAAATAAATGCTGCTTCAATGGAATTAACAAACTTGTTAATTGTCGAATACTGTAGTGGTCAATTTGGTGTCAGGTTATATATCCCCTAAAATGAACAGATAAATATGATATATGATAACATCTTGTTTCTATACTTGACACCACGTTGGCCATGACCTCTTGTATTCTAACCATTTACTCATGATCATCAACAAATTTGATAGGTTTTACTCTCTATATTAATAGTCTTGGCTATAGATTGACGACATATCAAGTGTAAACTAAATGCAAAATATTATATTTGCGTCAGTTACATATATTGGCGTATTCGTACTAAACGTTCACTTGCATATTTTACAAAGGCATTATTAGTGTATTTCCGGTTTACGTAACGTCTAACGTCCTATGACTTGACACACTATAACGCAGAGCTGACGTATCGACCAACGCCATGCGGCTCGTGCTGATGCTGCAGTTGCTAGGGCGCCCGGAGCAGACGACAGAGAAGAGAAGCAACGTAAACAAGTGGAGGAGATAAAATGGCGCCCTCCACAGCCGAACAGTGTCGCCTACACTGGCTTTAGTGCCATAAAAATTCCAGCTGCAAATTAGCAGTTAATTAGACTTAGACTTAGACTTAGACTTAGACTT
>JAPTHA010000013.1:13007509-13022036 GCA_029814585.1 Gymnapogon annona
ATATCTTTATATCTGTGCTTTTAAGAAAATCACTGATTCTGCACTGAAGTCACATGTTAATTCTGTAAAATTCTACTATTATTTGTGTTTGACACTTGCCAAATACTGTACCTTCCCTACAGTTAACTAAATTAAAGACTGTTCAACCTTTTTATGACAACGATGAATACACTTTAAGATCCAGTTCATGTAAAGTGGGTCACACGAGGGCCAAATTTTGGTGATGTTCCTACAAGAATAGACATTTATGGGTGGTGCTCTTTAGAGTGTCTACATGTTTTTATAACTTCAATGGAAGTATAATACTTTCACAGTCACTTCAGAGCGTTGCAGTAAATGAGATGATCTCATTCACTGCAACAATGAGATGTTCTCTCATTCACTCCATAATCTCACCATATGAGACATCAGTAACGTAACATAAACTGAACTAATTTCAGCTTTTTATTTCACCAACTATCCACTACATTGGTCCTGATACCACACTGCGACATACTTACTGGAAGGGCAATTTGCATTTGTGATTACTTGGTGACTTCATTGCGATAAATAACAAAATTACAAAAAACAAGTGTTGTTTGTTAAGACTTTTACTTTAAAAGGACCAAAATTGACACTAGTGTATATTTCATTCTTAAAATGGCTGTAGAAACCCTGTAATTTGGTTCACAATGTGCTGATAGTGTTTATTTTTGGTTTTCACAATACAATAACCTAAATTCTGGCTCGGCCCCCTCACAAACATACCAAACTGTTCTCTTTCCAGGCCTCAGGGAATTTTGGCCGCTGCTTCTCCCTGGACACAAGGACCTGCATGTCCTCAAACGTCGGGTGGTTCCCTGCCTCAGCCTGAAAGGCCATCTGGTACTCTGGCACAGACTCTCCTACGAAAGGACAGGAGGAGAAAGGATGTTATCTTATCTATATCTTATATACTATACATTTATCAGGCAACATACATTTAATAAGCCTATGAATATACTGGCTCATTAATTTTTTGTAGTTTGATAAATAAATTCTTGTTGGTTCATTCAATTCTGTGCCTTCAGCTGTGCTCCATGTGTCTTCTCACCGGGGAAGAGTTCCGTACATCTCATGAAGGTCTCCCAGTAGACCAAACCAAGGGCGTACATATCCACCTGCTTAAGCGCTGACTCACAGTCTCTTAGGTTCACTGCCCCCTCCAGCACCTCTGGGGCCATGTAGCGGATAGTGCCGACCTGGCATACAGGAGAAATAAACAAGGATTTAGAACGGGAAGGGAATCAGAAAAGCAATAAAAGAAATAAGCAGGGGAAAATATCCTAAAAGGCCTTTTTTCTAAATCCTTTTACACTCACTTCACTTATGGCAGCGTTTTCCTCTTCCCCATGACGTGCTGGTCTGTTTCCTGTCAGCTTCATGGAGAGGCCAAAATCGATGATGACACATGTGCCATCAGCTTTGACAAGAATATTCCGGCTGTTCAGATCCCTGTGGGAAACTGCAGGCTTATACAAGTCTTGAAAGAGGAAAAGAGAGAATGAGGAAAAGATGTGACAATGAAAGTGGGCTCATATATGTTTCATAAAAAGCCCTTTACTCCCAATTCCTGTGTGTTAAGTTTTTTGATAGCATCTAGAACATCCTTGGAAACAGCATCCCATTTCCCTCATGACTCATTGTTAACCAAAATAGGCTGCACTTGTGAACAGAGAGCTAAACCTACTAAATCTAATCTACAACAATGGGATTGAGATTGACCAGAGTAGCCTCCCCCTGCACTATTTCACAGTCCAGCAGAGGGTGCACTGAGTGAGAGGGAAGTTCAGTCAGCCCAAGCTTTCCTGCCTACTATTGATGTACAGGATGAGTGGGGGAGGATGACTATGACTGCACCCAAGCCCAAGAGACTCTGCTGTTAGTGGCTACACACTGAGAAGACAAACACCAGGTTCTTCTTTTGGTTTTGTTGCCTCCCTCTGTGCTGTCCTCTGGTCTACCAACAACTTGAGCTCTTTTGATTCTTTCCTTTTGTAAGCCCTGGATTTATCACATGCTTATACAAAAAATAATTACTTCTGTCCCTTCACTAGTCTTAGTATGCCACAGCCCTGGTCTTGCAGTTAGTTTGTCTGATGTGAAAAGGAGCCGAGAAAAAAAAAAGGAGATGATGCGGAAAAAAAGTAACTGTCAGTTCTGTCTCTGAAGAATTATTTCATTGAGCCACAGGATATTCCCTGGTCATCTGAATCCCTATCTTGCCTGCCCTCTATTCTTCTCTCCATTTTTCATTCTAGCTTCAGGCCAGTCTATAAATATTGTTGGCATGAGGTACATCCAGTGTGTGTATCAAATGTGGGGATGCAAAGTACTCCAAGCTAAACAGATCCATGTAGAGCTCCATTTGTGGAGGTCCTGAGAAGGCTCAAGCACTGGGCATAGGAGATAAGAAGAGACAGCAGCACAGGGCTTCCTTAGTTATTCTAAACTGACAGAGTTAAACACACAATAGCTTTTCCACTTTGCACCACAATTCTCTCAATGTGTTTGCGTTTTCAGTAACAGATGGAAGCAGCATCCTTGGATCTTGGGCCTTAGTAAACTGAGCAGTTAAGTAATTAACCAGGAGTGTGCGTGCATGTCTTTTCTGTGACCTCCAGCTCACCTCCTTTGAAGAGTTCAGTGTGGAGGTAGGCCAGGCCACGGGTGACAGAGTGAGCCAGCCGGCAACTGCTGACCCAGTCGTTTGTTTGGACGCTCAGGTAACGGCTCAGGGAACCCTGAAGAGGGTGTAATGAGAAGCCAGGATGGAGGAAAAGGTGAGGAGGCAATAGAAAGTAGATGGGGTGAAATGGGGGACAGAACAGAGAAGAAATGTAACAACATCACTTGGATAAACAGATAAATGAAAAGAGACAGAGATGGGAGGGAAAAAATAGCTGACTCCACAATTGTCACTTCAAGTTCAAGTCAACAAACACCAACTGATAGTGCATCCTACCTCCTTACTCAGAGCGAGAGATTATTGCCCAATCAACTGAATACCAGGAAGATCACAAACAGCAATATATTACAAAGATTCCTAATAGCTTATATTCAGTGAACATTGAAAATCAAACTTAGTGACGAGGCATTCTACCAACCCATCAGTGCTTTTCTGTTGTCTTACAAATTGAATTCATGCTCATGGTCGTTTTACTACAGGTTTCTTTCAAGACGATTTTTTTATTGCTTTGGAAGGAATTTACTAAAATAAATGATATATGAATATACGTACTTTTTAAGTGAAGTTGATATGAATAATTTCTAATGAGACACATGCCCTCACTAGAGTAATGGTGATAAAAATATTTTTGCAGAACATTGTGACAATCGAGGTGAATCACATATTTAATCTTTTGGATATACAATGTCTACACAACATCATTATATGCTCTGGTGATTCCCAACTCTTTCACCTAGCTCTCCAACTTCATGTCAGCTTTTTCTTAAATTAAATCAAGACACCAAGAATTAAATTTATTGACCATATAAAAGTTTTGACTACCTCTGACTTATGAACCTAATTAAAGATCGGTACTTTGAGGTAAATTCATCATGAGAATGTGTACTCACAGCTGCACTGCATGAAAACTTTTCCATTGAACTAGGTTGAAACTTGAACCTCCCGAGAAACCCTGAGGAAACTTTGCAACATGTATTTTCCAACAGAAGTTGATGAAGTCTAATTGATCAACAGAAGTAATTTGTTGTTGACTGTACAATACTGACTGTCAACTACCATCATTTTAAAATGCCTTAAAATGATCTCAAATAGCTGTCACTTCCTTGAAAATAAATTTTTACGATATGCACTTTTAATATCATTATGCAATATATTAATCATTACGTAACCAGTACATATATTTTCTAAACAGCCACTTGTTACTTTTCAACGGCAGAAATAGTAACTTCCACTGTAACGTTAATCTTTATAACGATGGACGGTGATGGCTTATGAGAAGATAACTGACCCCATGAAATTTTTTACCAGAAGTGATTGGATATCATTAATTTCCTTCCTTCAGATTTCATCAACCTACATAATCTATTACTGCTCAAGCTCTGATACACAAACAATAAAAGACACTTAATCTTTTCTCTCAGAATCAATCATTGTGCAATTTCCGTATCCACTACTAACCAAAATGACACATCTGTTTGTTTGCAATAAATTATATTATCCAGTACCATTTAGTTAAACGCATATGCATTATAGGACCCAGACTCCTGTCCTTGCTTGCACTGTGTTGCCATGAGAACATGCATTGCTGTGATGTTGTGATGCACAATAGACTCCTTTCATTGGGTGTCTGGTGGTCAACTGATTTCTAATTAGGATGCTGAAGGGTTTTGACAGCAACTCTTTAGTTTTAAGGCATATACTGTATGTGCCTTAGGCAGGTGCGAGTATTTAGTGCTGACATTCAGTCCTCACTTCAGCTTTGTCTGCTGGAAAAGCTTAGATGGTTGAAACATTAGAGTCCGGGTGTGTATTAGGGGTGCAATGGTTCATGTTATACCACTCTGTATGACCATCACAGTTCAGTATGAGGATGTGTCGTGGTACGGCTCATTTGTCATTTTCAAATGATGTTTGCAGACAACTTGAGTTTACTGTATGTTATAATGCACCACTTTCACATTTTACTCAGAGGGGAATGTTTGCCAAGCACTCCCTGTTACTTACTGTTGCTAATGTACAATTGATAATCAACAATTCGCCATACGTCCGTCAACAACACAGAAACAGGTGGGGTTCTGCATACGGCTCCAACCAATCACAGTAGGATTGACCCTTAGCTTAGTCCGGGCCCTACAACCACCACTGACCAATTATATGTTAGCAACAGTAAGTAAGGAGTGCATGGCAAACATTCCCCTCAGAAGCAAAATGCAGAAATGATGCACTATAAAATACACCTACTATCTGAGTTACGACTTTGATCGGTTCCGACAAATCAGTTGTAAGTCAGGTTTGTTGTAAATTGGATCATATACAAAACAGCAGGCATGAGGGTTATACTCTAGGACAGGGCTGCTCAGTACGTCAATCGCAAAAGTATTGTGGATCGTATGACATTAAAATGTAGGCATCAGCCTATCAACCTGAAGTGAATGAAATTCGTCACTTGATTGACATCCGCGCATAACCACTAGTGAGACTTGCACAGACCGGACCTGGATGCAAAACCGGGCAGACCAGACGGTGTGCGGACCTGGGTCTGGTCTGTGTGGGTCGGTCCTGGGTCTGGTCCTTGCACGTCTGGTGGATGCCACGTATAAACCTGTGTCTGATCATTGTCAGTTCCTTTTGATTCTGTTGGTGTTTCGCGGAAAAATATTGTAAATAGTCTTCTTACGTTACTATGTCGGCGGGAAATGGTCCAACAGTCACAAAAACTGTGACGGTATCTAGTCACTGAGTGTGAGATGCTGGGATGCTGCACTGCCGGGCTGCCACTACTAACGCACTGCGATGCCGGTCGATACCCAGCAGATACGTAATAGGCATCTGGTGGGCGTGGTCGTAATTCGGATACCCGGTGTACAGTAAACGCACATTATCTGGAAATGTAAATTGAAAATGACAAAGGAGCCATACCGTGGCACATGCTCATACCAAACAATGACACTCATACCTAATGTTATGACATGCCGTTACATCCAATATGTGTGTGTTTGTGTGTGTGTCTATGTTTTGGATTTCTTCTCTTAACCTCATTTTTTACTTTGTTAAGCACTTGTCCATCTTACTCACGTGTGGGTAGTAGTCCATGACCAGTAGGTACTCTGTTCGGCCCTCTGGGCCCATCCGCTCATCTGCAGCAATATATCTGGCAATGTTGTCATGCTCCAATAGTGGCAGCCTGTAGATGGAACATTCATTGAGGAAGTTCTGCCGATTGGTTGCAGTGAAGACCTTCACAGCTACAGGCCGCTCATCCAAAGAGCCGCAGTACACAGCGCCATATCTGCCACGCCCAATCAGCTGAAAGGGGAAAGAATCATTTTGAATGTGCTATGCATAATCAGGTAACGATGCACAGAAACTATTGAAATTCTACATAAGGAAACAAAGCTACCATCATCAAAATATGCAGCCAGAAAGAGACTCGGCTAAGGAAATAAGCAAATAATTAAATTATAGAATTAACCAGAGCACAGCATGCCATTAAGGTCCACATATTCTGTTTTAAATTACATCTGCCTTTTAGTAGGTAATTAATTCAGGAGGAGTGCATACTTTTGTCTAGTTTCCACCTCCATGTCTGCTTTAAGGTTTATCTGCAGCAATAAAGTTCACTGGGAAAGTATCAGGCTCTTGTTTTGTCTGAGAAAAGCTCCCTACACAATGAGTGTGATGTGAAAGAACACGTGCCTGCATTTGATAAGGCACAAGGACAGCGTCCTGATTTAAACTCCTGCCTGAAAAGACATCCCTCCTTTGCAGAAGGGTCTGAAATGCAGTTAACAGGTGTATTAAGGGAAAAATGTCAGCGCCTCTATTTAATTGGTTATGTTCTATTCTGATTGACTGACTGCCTGGTTTGTGAAGAAGCATGGTTCCAGAACCCTTATCTGCATGTTTTTTTCTCATTCTGAATGTTTTTCCTTTAACTGCAGTTATTAAAATGTAGTAAATGTAGTAGTGTCATGCTTGAATTGAAATTTGTCACGTGAATGAGAAAGTGTTTTGTTTTTTAAATTCCTCCTCTTGTTTTTGTTTCCATTTTATCGTATTATGTAGTTTAAGAAAGGCCCAACCAGGGACAGGTTATACATTAGTACATTCGTAGCTTAGCATATGCTATAAACTTATGTGCATTACATCAGGTACAGCATGTGTAACTGTCTGAATGTACTGTCCCTGTCAAATAAATGAATCATATAGATAGATACCTTTAATAGACCCACTAGGGGAAATTTCAGAAATGTTTGCGTTGGCCAGGCATCAAAACCCGGATAAACTGCTTGGAAGGCAGCTATGCTAACCACTATACCACCAACGCCTAATAAATGCCTAAAATAAACAAGAGTGATCTTTTATAAGCAAGCCAGCCATTTGTAGCAACAGTTTTGCTTTTCTGGCTCAGTTGGTAGAGTAGGTCGTCCAGTGGCTGAAGGGTCGACGGTTTTAATCCTGCCTCCGCGTTATTGAGAGAGACACTGAACCCTGAATTGCTCCCAGTGGAGCCTGGCAGTACCTTGCATGGTATCGCAATGGACATTAGAGAGCATCTTGCTAATGGGCAAGTAAAGAAATGATAAGCTTTTATATGAAAGGAAATAACTACTGCATATGGGTGTGGGTTTTTTTTATACAATAGTTTAACTGTCTTGTTCCCTTTTTTAAATCCCTCCCCCAAGAATGTATCAGTTATGTGGCTAAATATTACTCTGTCTTCATTGACTTTCTATCACAATTTGAGCTCTCCCACTTTCATATTGAGTTTTCAGGATCTTATGTCAGTGTAAGCATAATCCTGTTTTTGTGTGCTGGGACCTGTCACTTAATATGTCCTGTTGTGATCAAATGATCAAAAGTCACATTGAAACGACAAATGTAACCAAACACCTTGATGTATTTTCAGGCAAATTTTTGCCCACATGCCATTAGTTTCTCCTTTCTCTTCCTAACTCTCACCTCCCTCCTTTCTCTGGCTCATGTACTGTACAGTGGCTGTACATTGAGCTGCTGTATTCAGAAAATAACACTCCACATCTGAATTAATTATACTAGTTTTCATGCATAAAAACAGGCAAAAATAAACCCATGATTTGGGATGTAGTGTTGAGGGAATTTACATGTTAATGCTGTTTTGACATTGCAAAAACTGCTATAAAAAACAGCGTGTTTTTCAATGGCATGCCATATTACAACCTTATCAGTAACATTACAAAATCTATCAGTGGTCACACTGCCACAACTGCTATAGCTTCTGTGGTGGCTTAATGTAGATTTACTCAGTCTAAAGCCAGTGTCATGCTGGCATACTGCGCCACTGCACTGAATACTACTATGAGCTGCAAAATTTATTCATTTCCAATGATGAACAGATGACTAACACCAAACTAAAAATATTCATACAGGGTCCAAAGAAAACAAATTCACCTCTAGTAATTTCAGATTGTCCAGATCCAGTGAGCTCTCAGAGCCAGCAGCCTCCATCATGTTCAGGTTGTGGAGGCCTTGCTTACTATCTCCTGTTAACATACACACCGGGTTCACTGCCAAGTCAGTATATAGGAGAGAGAGTTTGAAACTTGACAAAATAAGAGCTACAAATAGCAGATCTGTGAAGTCATTATGAAATATCCAAAAACATTTAAACGGCTTTGCATAATGAATGTCTCTTTTTCACAGTGTGGCGCCTTGGTAACTCACCATGCATCATGCGGTACCCAAAGAAGGCTGCTACAGCAACCACAGCCATCACAGAGACTGTTGCCAGGGCGATAATTATTGTCTCTTCGCAGCGCAGTGCACGAGTAGCTACAAGGGAGACACATTAAAAACAAAAGTGCAAATCAAAGAGTGACCTTTGATGATGAAGACCATTCCTGTGCCTCTTAGTAGTGAGCAGCCAATATTTACACAAAGTTACAATTGAACGATTTGTTGGGTGCACTTGAACAATCTGCTGAAAATTGTGTTGATTCAAATGGCCTTATAGTCTTAACCAGTGCAATGAGCAACAACAGTTTCACCAATTGCTGCTGAGGAGGAGGCACTGAGTCCACACATGCCCATCAAAAATGAATCAAAAAAGTTTTTCTTTGATGGTTTGTCTATTAAATATTTTTCAGAATGGAAAATAAACATTATTTTTCGTTTTCTTCTAAAAAAACAATGATCAATAAGCGCATGCACAGAACAACTTCCCTATAGCCATTAACATCACACACTGCTAAAAATTCTAGGGTACACAAGTATCCCTGTTTGTGGGCAATCAATCAAAACTAATTTTTAAAAATCCCCATCAATTTAGCCAAACAACCATTAAGAATGGTCAAGGCACTGGAAGAAGACAGAAGCAGTCAATGTGTGGAAAGTGAATGAGAGAGAGAGAGAGAAAAAATGTAAATAGTAGAAATGGACAGATGAAGGCGGCAGCAGCAGTTAGCTGAGGTTGCTGCTGCTTCAGCTGTCAGGCATTTGTGATTAATGAGACACTGCATCAGCTATAAGAGTTTCTCTGGAGAGTAGAGACAAACATACACACAACTTAAATATAACAACACCTGACCTAAACTCCTTTCACAGACTTCCACTCTATACCATGCAGGAATAAAAAATAAAATTCCAGCAGCTGCCTCTGTTACATCAGGCAGCACATCAGGGTGTTGCTGCAAAACACAAGCTTTATCAATAATTGATGGCTTAGAGAGCCTAAGGGCAGCCCTGACTGACATACTAGCATGAGCAAGCATGTACACAAGCTGGAGGGCATGCAGACAAGAGGGAAAACACACAAACACACACATATGTATAGTCTGACAAGACTCTTTCAAATGCCAAGGTCAAGGAGTTCATAATCCAGAGGGCTGTGCAGGAAGTTGTCTGATAAACAGACACACCCTGAAACATTATAAATGTCCAGAAAATTACCAATTACTTCCACCAACAAGCTGAACAAGAACAGCACGATGTACACTTTCAGCACCATAATTGGACAACAGTCACACTAAACAGCATATTCTCCCAACAAGATTACTCAAATGTATACAAAATTGTAATTTCTTTCCAAATCGTTGTTCAAAACATTGGCTGAATAGGTCTTTCAAGAATATGTGACTGTATTTACATAGCACCTTGGTGTTTTTGAACAACTATGATGATATCACAAAAAAGGGTTAGTGTTCCCTCCTCTGGAGAGAAATCCACCAAATGACACATTTGAATAGTGTTTTTATCTGAAAAATATTAAAATGTTAAAGTGGCATTCATGTTTTCTGAAACTGGACATTTTGGAGAGGGAATTTAAATTTACTCTATGAAATTATCATTTTTTCAAAATATTAAAATGTAGGTGTAAAACTATGCAGAAGTGCAAATGGTCAAATGAGAGGAATAAGCCATCCTAACTCCTCCTCCCCTAAGCAAAACCCAACTAGTATCTCCTTGTCTTAAAGTGTTTTCACCCACAATAGTGGCCAAAGTGTTTCTGACTTCTAATACTACAGAAATCTGTCCAGACATGTCAGCATTTCCAACTAGGAGGTAGACTTGTTATAATAGTGCTATGATACACAAACTTGATTTTTCAGCGATTTATTCTGTAGCAAAATGTTAGTTTCTTCCTCCAACTTTCTCCCGTCTTCATCATCTGTCCACACTGGGGAGCAGTCAGTAGCGCTCCCGCAGACAGATACGGCAGACACCTTGTAATCCATGGAATGCAGAGAGACGACATGCATGGTGGAGTGTGAGTGTTTGTATGTGTGTGGGCAGGAAAGATGATGAGTTCCTGCCACCATTCTCCCCTCCCTCCACACTGCTTTCATTCACAGCTAAAACCTGTGAAAAAACCTGAGCTAAAACCTGAGTGGAAAGAACAATTAACAATACATTTGTTTGCTCAATAAGAATTTGAAAACATAAAGAATGTTCACCAAAGCAGAAGGATTCAATATCAACTGCTTCTCTTGCCATTTAGTGCATATAATCCAGGCTAGCTGGGAGCGAGGACACAGCTTATCTCTGCAAATGCAGACCAATTCATCTCTGTAAATCAGAGTTGTCAAGGTTCATTACAGGCGGCAAATAGGAAGTTCATATCTAAGTTTTGTGGCTGAATGATGAAACAGAGGAAGAAAGAGAACAGGTGGCTACAAGTACTCTATGTGTCCGTACTATTTCTTTGATGATACCAAACACTAATAGACTAGTGTTAAACTGGTGGAACTATTAACTAGTCTAAAAACTATTTAATAGTCTTGTCAAAGAGCATGGGCCTATTTATACTTTTGCTGCTTCTTAGTCATTTCAGTTGCATTAAACTTTAAATCACACTCTAAGAGAAGGTTTTGTTTTTGGAAATGTTATTGGAGTTTTCAAAATGCTCAAAGAAGGAAAAAGGATGATGAAATACGTCAATAGATTCTTTCAGTCCTTAAATTAGTCCATTAGTCCATAGTCCATTAAAGCTACTTCCTCATATAGTCTCTCTATTTCACTAGTCTTAAATTATGTCATTGAATTACACCAACAGCACTGCCAAAGTTGACATTTCTTTAAATACAATCATCAAACACAATCTGTTGGCGTACTATTAAAGAACTTGCTGAGGTTACCTAACAGGAATAACATTTCCTCTTTCACCACGTAAACTCACCTCACTCCTATATTCCATCCACCCATCCATAAATGGTTGCCTCTCTCTTCCTTCCCTTCATATATATGATATAATTGAACATGTGTCTTAAAGTAATCTGGCTGGTTTGTTAGTGGAGACTGAGAAGAGAATACAGCTTGATACAAGAGAAGCACTTACTGACCTGAATGTACAGACTAAATTGATATTACATGACAACTTTGGATGTTCTTACTGATTGGCTGTGCAGTGGTGGGGCTGGGGAGTGGGAAATCTTCTGTAAAGTTGACATTACACATGTCACTCCCACAGCAACAGAAGTGATATGTCCCATTCTGAATCTGTGGAGGGAGGTTGGTCACTACACAGCGGTCGTCATGACAACCCTGGTGGTCCCCCAGGTGAGTCCAGCAACCTTAAGAAAGGACACATTGTCACCACATACTCAATGTTTTAATTTCTTTATTGTGTTCTAGTTTTATCATAGATAAAGTCTGTTTAAACATTTTTTTTTTTTACCTTGTTTGACCAGTCGCACTTCACCAGGCGGGCTTTTTTCCCACAGACCAAAACAGTGGCTGCCCTTGGCACATCGGATGGTGGTGTTCTCTGGGGAGACCCGGCCTTCACCCCCTGCCACTCGCTCCACTTCCCACTGCTGCTGCTGGTCTGTGAAGGCACATTCCCTCTCCTCACCCTGAGCAGCTGCAGAGAAAAATGAGTAGGAGGCACTTAGTTAAATGAGTTACTTGCTACGTTTTCTTTTTCAGAGCAACAAAATGAATGAAATAGTGGGAAAGCAAAGAGACAAGCATATCAAATTTTTAGGATGAAGACAGTATGTCATTTTTTGGCCTCTCGCATCAACACACAGTTGAAGAATGACTTCAACTAAATGTCTTCACTAAATGTATTTTATATTTTTTTCTCCTTCAACAGGACTCATGCATGGACACACTTGTGTCTGACTCACATATATATGCAACAGAAACACTTGCATATAGGACAGACATTATGGCTATCCAATTAAAACAAACAAAAAAAGACATTCCTCACAATGCAGAGAGAATTAAGTGTCACAAAATCAGATGATGTTGATTTCTTTCTGCTTTTTCCCTTCCAGGGTTGCCACAGCGCATCCAATTCGCATATTTGATTTGGCAGGAGTTTTTTTTTACGTTGGATGCCCTTCCTAACACAACCCAGTGGACGCTCATCCCGGGAATCAGATATGGATGTTAAAAACAATGCAGGAGCCAGAGCTCAAAAGCTTCTACACTGCCAACTGCAAAACAACAACTCATGTGTTTATTTCAAGCCTGTGGACAAAATTGGTTTTCTATAACTTCACAGAAAATATGAACAAAAGTACAAGACTACAATTACACACCATCTTTAGAGAGAAAAGAAAACCCAAATGCTAATTTCAAATGGAAATGGACAGTGAGCCTAGGAGTGGGCTTATTGATGTGCAGTAAATGTCAGAGTCAGAGGGATGGCAGGGAGACATTTTTTGAGCCAATGTCAGACTGTGTTTGTGTACATAGCCTACATTGTGGGTAATCTCAGATAAGGGAAACATGATGTGCCAGTTTGTTTTCCTTACTCCAGGCTCCTCCTTTTCCTCCATCCGGGCACAGGACGGGGGTGGAGAAGAGGAGGGTGGCTGTGCCCTGCCCAAGGTCAATCTTGCCTGTGTGGGCCGAGGGTGACAGGATGGAGTGGTAGCTTTGCTGGGCAGCGAGCCAACTCTCCTCTGCTCCCATCCACAGATAAAGCCATCAACCCTGGCCTAATGTGGGCCTTCACTGCCTACTGTTTTGTGGGGTTGACTCTGCCTACAGGGGAAGCACACTACACATGCAAAGCTGGAAAGGAGTTCAGAATAGAGGTTAAATATGTGGAATTTTTATTTTGATACATTTCGGAGACTCTGGCACCACCACTGCTGGGCTTAGTGGACTGGACTCCCAGTGACAGAGGTTACTCCACTTGCATGTATCTACAGCGCAAGCTTTAAATCATATTATGATTGATGTTGGCTTTTTAACATACCAATATGACAGCAAGAGTCTGTCGTAGGGAAAGGCAGTTTGCTCAACAAAATCATCCCCTCTCCTCTACTCGTGTCAAGACTTAAAAAAAACATGCAAATTGGAAATTAATCTTTTTTCACAAAGTGGATAACTGTTGAAGTGAATGAGTCAAATAATAAGTAAAAATAATAATAATAATAATAAAGTGCCACAGAACATTCAAATCACAGTACTAACAAAAGTTCTAAAATACAATAAAAGCAATAAAATACCAAAGTAAACATGGTGACACGATAAGAAACACTATAATACAGAAGTTAAAACTACATTAAATAAACCTGAATCTCCCCACATTAACTAATCAATAAATATGCACTTAAATATATATCAAGCTAAGAATAAAAAAAATCTAGGAATTGACTTTTACCTCTAAAGGTAAAAGTCAATTCTGACTCAACTTTTCCCTTAAAAGTTGAGTCAGCAACATTATCAGCACCATCACCAATCGTGTGTAAATTTCCTGTGTAGTTGAAATTCTTAGGAAATTATGAGTGTGGAAGACAATCAAGATTTTACTCAAACAAAAACAATTCAAAAACTATCCAAGCATGAAATAGAAATCATAAAATAATGCAAATTCAAAATCATACAAATGCATGTGACTGAGTTCAATTCAATTCACTTTTATTTATAGAGCCCTATATCACAACATGATGTCTCTAAGGGCTTTCACAGGGTCTTTTAACATGAATAAACAACAGTCCAATAAATAAACAAGCCAAAAAATGGATTAATGTCCTTGGCATGCCCCGTGCTTAGATTCTCCTTCTCGGCAAGGAAAAACTCAAAAAACCCAGTGGGAAAAGAGAAACCTCGGGGAGAACCACAGTGAAGGAAAGATCCACTCCCATGGACGGACAGGCTATAGATGTATTAAGACTAGTATATATACGCACAGGCTATAGATGTATTGACTAGTGGACAAGTCCATTTACAGGTCGAGTCTGAGTTATATGTATTAGATGTATGCACGAGCAGGGGGTTACAAAAAAACAACAAAAAAACCTATTTACAGATGTGGTGGTTTATTGATTAATATGTAGCCCTCATACATGTATACATATATATTGTGGTGTATATTCACATTGACAC